>VXAX01007088.1:0-59913 GCA_013399835.1 Leptocoma aspasia | reverse complement strand
GATGGTGTCCAAGGAAAAAGGTGTTGAGGGATCCATGTTTTGGCAGACTTTGGTTCTCCTTGGCATAAGATTTTCAGGGGAGGTGTGGTTGGAGTCCTGGGGTTTGTGGTTTTCTAAACCCTAAACCTAGGCATAACCCTAACCCTAGGTAGAGCAGCAAAAGCAACATGGGGGTGAGACTGACTCCAAGGAAAAAGGTGTGGAGGGAGCCATATTTTGGCAGACTTCACTTCCCCTTGTCATGGCTTTTTCAGGGAAAGTGTGCTTGCAGCCCTGGGCTTTGTGGTTTTCTAAACTCTAACCCTAGGTAGAGCAGCAAAAGCAACATGGGGGTGAGACTGACTCCAAGGAAAAAGGTGTGGAGGGAGCCATATTTTGGCAGACTTCACTTCCCCTTGTCATGGCTTTTTCAGGGAAAGTGTGCTTGCAGCCCTGGGCTTTGTGGTTTTCTAAACTCTAACTCTAGGTAGAGCTGAAAAAGCCACATGGGCATGGGATGGTGTCCAAGGGAAAAGGTGTTGAGGGAGCCATATTTTGGCAGACTTCACTTCCCCTTGGCATGGCTTTTTCCAGGGGAAGTGTGCTTGGAGCCCTGGGCTTTGTGGTTTTCTAAACCCTAACCCTAGGCATAACCGTAACACTAGGTATGTTGTAGGCACACAGTTTATGGTAATTGAGAGTGGGGCTGTGGCCAAGCCTCATCCCTAATAGGCTACAGCTGTGTCAGACAGGTGTCTAGTATTACAGGTGATGAGACAGGGAATGCTGAGGTGTACTGACCAATCACAAAAGGGCACACAGGTGAAACAGATGTAGCATCAAGGGTATAAGAAGTGGCACTAGAGAACAATGCAAGAGAGAATGACAGAGAAAGAAAGAGAAAAAGAGAATGAAAGAGAAAGAGCAAGAAAAAGCAGAAGCTTGTAACAGTCCTTGGTGCTACCAGTGGTTCTACCGTCTCTTCGCTGCCTGTCTCCTCTATAGGTAGAGTGGAAAAAGCACATGGGTGTGGGATGGTGTCCAAGGAAAAAGGTGTTGAGGGAGCCATATTGTGGCAGACTTCGGTTGTTCTTGGCATAAGATTTTCAGGGGAAGTGTGCTTGGAGCCCTGGGATTTGTGGTTTTCTAAACCCTAACCCTAGGCATAACCCTAACCCTAAGTAGAGCATGAAAAGCCACATGGGGGTGAGACTGAATCCCAGGAAAAAGGTGTGGAGAGAGCCGTATTGTGGCAGACTTTGGTTCTCCTTGGCATGGCTTTTCCAGGGCAAGAGTGCTTGGAGTCCTGGGATTTGTGGTTTTCTAAACCCTAACCCTAGGTAGAGCAGTAAAAGGCACATGGAGGTGAGACTGAATCCCAGGAAAAAGGTGTTGAGGGAGCCATATTGTGGCAGACTTTGGTTGTCTTTGGCATAAGATTTTCAGGGGAAGTGTGCTTGGAGCCCTGGGATTTGTGGTTTTCTAAACCCTAACCCTAGGTAGAGCAGTAAAAGGCACATGGAGGTGAGACTGAATCCCAGGAAAAAGGTGTTAATGGAGCCATGTTTTGGCAGATGTCTGTTTGCCTTGAAGGATCTTTGTAACTGCAGTGTGCTTGGAGCAGTGGGATTTGTGGTTTTCTAAACCCTAACCCTAGGCGTAACCCTAACCCTAGGCTGGATGGGGCCTGGAGCAGTCCGGTCTGGTGGAAGGTGTCTCAGCTTGTGTTTGTTCTCCTCTAGCCCTTTGAACAGGAGGGTGGCCCGAGGCACTGCTGGGGTCTGGGCCTGGCCAAGTCTAGCACCTCCAGCCCCCTTTGGGCAGTTCCTGGCTTGGAGCCCCCTTGTGCCCCACCCTGCTGCTCAGCATTCCCCCCCCCCCGTGGCATCACCTGAGCCACCTCCAGCTCACCCCAGAGGCACAGAACAGTCTACTAATTTTGCTACTTTTCCCATGTTCGTCAGCTTACATCCCACTCCACACCCCCCATCATGCCTGTCCTCCTTCCCCTCCCCTGCAGCCCCCTGCACTCACTGCCCCCATACAGCTTCCTGGTCCTCCTCACTACTGGCCCACTGGCAAGCCCCTCAACATGTGTCAGCCTGAAACTCGTGGCAGCGGGTAGAAGAAAACAGAAGAGGAAGCCACCCAGTGGTTCTGCCTCCCTTTGGGGAGTCCAAAGGGAAAACACAGCCAGCTGGAGGCAGGATGTTAGGGCCAACAAAGAGTCTCTCCTTCAATGCTGCAATTTTAATTCAATGTGGTGTGGGGTTTTATTTATTTTTATTAATATTTGCTTCTCTGTGATGCCCAAACACCGAGCTCTGCTGTCACACTCCCTTTGGCAGCACTTCTCACCTTGGGAGAAGGTGTTGGACCTCTCTCCACAGCCCTGTGAGTGGAGCAGCTCAGCCAAACTCTGGTCACACACAGAGCCTGTACCTCCCTGCACTTAAGAGATTCACAAGGACCCATGTGTGTAGCAGGTATATAGGCAGGCAAAGGAGTGACACCAGTTCCTCCCTGCTCACATAACCAGGGCCAGTAACAATAAAAAGCCCAGCTCCCATTGCTGCCTGTCAGCCGTGGACAAAGGATGAACAGGGACAAATCTGTGTGTGATGCATCAGGTGAAGAAACATGTCCTGTAAGCACTGTGGAGGGGAAAGACAACAGTTTTCTGGCATCCTATTTAGTTTATTCCAACTTTATGTAGCTAGGCTTTCTTAAATGAGAAGAAGGCGAACAAATAAGAAAACTTCCCTATTCCTAAACAAAACAAAGTACAAACTGCAGATGAGAGCCAGCATTTGCAAGTTTTATATGAAAAAGCAGAACACCCTCAGATGTTAACAGAAAACAGGTAGCATCATTTTTACAGTTACTTGGTTTTGCATGGAGGTGTGTTTTCTTCTTTCATGTGCTCCCATTCATACACACCCACATATGCCCATCCCTGACTTTCCAAAGGGGGTTCTTCCCCTGTTTCCTCCACTGCCATGTCCAAACCCCTGCAAAGGCATAAGGGCCCTAATTTAACAGAGCCCACCTGTGCCCTTCACACTTCGGATCTGAAATGTGGGTCCAAGAAGGGGGACAAGAAACAACAAACCATTTATGAAAAGTCCGAGACATTTACTCCAACGAGAGGGTTTTTATAATTGCTCTAATAAGGACATCCATATTAGGAAAAAAAAAAAAGAAAATAATAAAACCTCCTTGCTTAGGCAATAGGGAAGTTATTTATTCTCAGCATCAGTGTGTTCTGTACAGAAAGAAATCAACAGGTGAATTAACAGCAGAGACACATCTCTCCTCAGCATGTCCAGCACAAAACCTCTCTGAGCACCTGGAATCACTTTGATTTCATCTATACAAATGTGTATGTGGGCAGAGGAGTGTGAGTGTGTGTGCGTGTGTGTTTGTTTGTGTGTGTTTGAGTGTGAGGGCCTTTACAAAGCAAGATATATACTGTAATTTACTTACAAAAAGTTATGTGCTGAAAAACAGATGCTCACTTCAGTCCCAAGCAAAAATGAGGGACAAGGACAGCTGCTTGGGAATGCAGGTTTTAGATTTTTTTTTTCCTATCTAGAAATAAAGAAAAAATGAATGAGAGGAAGAGAGACATTCCCTGGCTTGTTATCCTAAATCTATACACGCATCCTTCCACCCAGCCTCAGCAAGTTCATTTTAGCTCCCTTGGCATAAGCTGTTCCTAAGAAGTACTGTGCAAAAGCCCTTCAAATCCCTTGGAAAAACAAGCCTTTATCTTTGCTATCACCCAAAGGCCCCATGCTCCCACACCAGTGGCTGAAGCCGGGTCCCTGTGAACTTGGCTGTGCCCCAGCATGAGTAAAGGAAGCACCCAAGAGTGTTGTTAGGGGGCAAGGTGGCAGCTGTCTCATCTTTAGCCCTTTCCCTCAACTGCTGCTTCCTTAGGGAACACATCCCAACTGTGGTGGTGTGTTCCAGCTGGGAACCCGGGGTCTTTCTTCCTTCCCTCCCTCTCACACCACATCCCATGCCAGGACTGATGGCTGGGCTGGGGCACAAGAGACTGACTGGCAGGACACAAGAGGCAGGTGACAGTATTTACAGTCTTTGGTCTTAGGGAAGAGAGAAAAAGAGGGGGAAAGGCTGGGCTCTTTCAGTTTTTTTTACCCTCTCCCACTCATAGCAAGGGGTTTTGTCCCCTGGGAGAGGTCAGGGAGCACATGGCACTCTGTGCTGGAGGGTGCAGAAAGATGCCGCAAAGCAGCAGGGAGGGCAGGGCTGCAGGGTGAGGAGCAAAAAAGACCAGTTCTCTGGTTTATGTTGGGTGAAAGACTAAGAAAGCAGTCCCTTCTCCTTGCAAACCCCCCACCACCTTCCCCTCCCGTTATCCCTCCCCTCCCCAGGAACCAGGCAGCTGAGGAAGGAGGGCAGCACCCAGTCTCTTCCAGAGCCTAAAGAGACATGCTGAAACCCATGTAAAATCCAGCACTGGGGCCACAGTGAGCCACCTCCAGCCAGAAAGATCTCATCTGTCTACTGGCTCCGCAGGGCGTGTGCTCCCCGGTCCTCCTGCTCATGGGCTGTATAGAAGAGGTGGCACTCGGGGTCCCCGCGGATGGTGGGTGCACCCTGGATCACCTTCCCATGGATGGGGTCCACGCACCAGCACTCGCCACGCTGCCCATTCACCGACATCTTGCACTGCATGGAGAGGGACAGGACAGGTGTCAGAGTCAAGAGAAGGACAAAACAAATCACTTCCCAGGTCACCCAGCCCACAGCCCCAGCACTGGCAGAGCTGGGGTTTCTCTGGTGATCTGGCACTAGTTTAGATTCAGGCAAAATCCATGGGATTCTGTACTCAAATGCCCCAGGGCCTATTCTGCACCAGCAGTGTTACTTCAGCAGTCCAGGGTGAGGGCTGAACCTCTTTCCCCAGGGGCTGTACCAGGGACCAAGAAGCCAGTTTTAATGAACCAGAAGGACAAGTGTCCCTGAAATGCATCACCCTTTGCCAACTGTGGATGAAAGCATCCAAAGAGACAAAGATCCCTTGGGAAAGAGGGATGAGACAGACTGACAGAGGAGCTGTATAAGATTATTCTCACCAGCAGATTAGGCTAAACAAACATCAGATAAAGGCTCCCACAGACAGACCAAACAGAGATTCACTCATCCCAGAACAGAGGCAGGGACCATGGTGCATCTGGACCTGGCCTCTATCCTCCCAGTCTTGTTAGAGAAAAGTTTCTTGGTCTAATAGTTACTGTCCTCCTCCTGCCCTGCAGTGCTGCAGGCACTTTGAACCTGATGTTCATCCCTCCAGCCCCAGCAGATACACTTCTGAACAGGGTGTAGTGGGAGATGCAGAGGCTACTCCAAGCAGACCAGTGCAGGCTGACTTGTTCCTCAGGCACAAGGAGCAGCAGAGACTGTTTTTTCTTCTGTAGCACACAAAGCATCACCGCAGTGTCCGGCCTCATTCCCCAGACATGGCTCATCTTACAGGCAATTTGCCAGCTCTGCTCCATCCAGCCCTTCCAAGTGTGCTCATGCTGGGAGATCCAGCCAGCCCATGGGGCTCTCCAGGGGTGGATGGGTGAGGGTTCAAGTGGGACAGATTCAGGAGAACAGACAGAGGGAGATTCTCTCAGAGTATCCTATTTATTTTTTTAATTTAATGCTTCTGATCAATGGGTAGAAGTAGCCCTGAGTAAAAGGCCTAGCCATGAAAACAGCATGGGTCCCCTACAAAGACTCAAGCAATAAGGAATCCTCATATCCAGGTACTATTCACAGGTGACTCCAGTCAACCCTGCACCAGCTGTTGTCCCTGCTGTTTTTCCTGACAGTTTTTTCCCCACTCCTCAGCCACCAACAGGTGGTGGTTTTGCATGGATGAAGCCAGAAGTCAGAATTCAGACACACAGATTTTCTGAGTTCTTCTGGGTCCCATAAATACCTTCAGAAGCATGCTGCACCCCAACCTCCACCCTGCCTGGAAGGAATCCCTCCTAGAGCTGTGGGACCAGCCTCAGCTTGTGGAGGAAAACCAGTAAAGTGCAGTAGAAACCTTCCTGACTCCCAGAAGTGCCTTCTGCTTTGTCTGCACGACTGGTCAGTATTCAGTCCCTTAGGTTTTAGACTCCTGCAGCAGGGCCCAGACAGGACAAGATCTGGCTCAAAGTTCAAGAAAATAGACCTGGACAGATAAGCAGCTCTTGTGGGAAAGAAGAACTAAACTGATTCTCCATCTCCAGACTGCCCATAGTCGTGTGTGGATGTGGATTTCATCTCCACTTGCAAACTAGGGGCTGCAGATGCACATGGGTGTAACTAAAGTTGTCCATGCCACATGCAGCATTTGCTATTTACCCCACACCTCACATCATGCACAGGGTTATCATCCCAGCCCTGAACTATGCATGTTCCGTGTCTGCACATGGTGGGGACAGACAGTGAGCCACCAGCTGCTGCTGGAAGCAGAGACAGCCCCAGAGCTCCCACTCTCCCCACTTACCTGTTTGAGATTGTACAAGCCATGCTTGTCACAGTTGGGGATGTGAAGGGAATAGAGGTGCTCCAGGGGCCCTCGCTCATCTGGCAGCCGCATGGTGGAAATGCGTTCCAGGACCTGATCCAGCTCCTGCTGACAAGGGGTCTGAAAACAGCCCAGAAAGCAGAAAAAAAAAAGTATATCAGGACAATGGTACCATTCAGCATCAACACTGTGTACAATGGGAACACCACTAGGGATGAATATATGTGCAACCCTAAAGACACAGGTTTGCCATTGCGTCCTGCCGCAGTCTTCACCTCCAGGCACCCAAAATCAGAGTCGTGCATCTCCCATGTACCTGATGTGGCCAAGAGCCAGCATAAAACCAGGTCCCAAGTCCTGGATACAGAGGAGAAACCTCAGAGAGGCTACCATGGCTCCCACTGGTGGTGACAAGTGACATGAAGCAGGGCTAATCTGGAAAGACCAGGAGGGTTTCCATAAGCATAGCCCAGAGTACACACCTGTGATGCAGTTTTGGCCCAGAAGTACAACTCAAAAGCATGTGGGACTCCATGGCAGTGGAGAGGAAGACCTGGGAATGGGAGTACCCCAAGCCAGCCTCTAGAGGCATCCTTCTTGCTCCACAGCAGCTCCCAGACAGGGCTTCCAGCCAAGGCAGTGCAGTTGAAATATGCCTGATGTGAGCCAAACTGAATCCACGCCTCTCTGCTTTTGCAGTGGGTGAGGCTTTTTTTTTGCAAAGGAGCAGTGTGTGAGCTCTCAAAGTTGATGGTGCCTGCATTTTATTTCTAACTTCTGTTTTGCCTACTCCTCGGAAGGCATGAGGACTCTTTTAAAGCTCCTTTCTGTCCCTGTGCTCCCCAGATATTAATACTCTGTATGTTTACAGGGATGTATATTGTGGACCCTTTGGGGTGGGTTTCATCTCCATTCCCATTCTCATTCCATCTAGTTGCCTTGATCAAGCTTCCCACTAGAGGGAAGCCACGGCCAAGAACTGGATAACAGACAGGGACAGGCAAGTAGACTGGGAGTCTTAGAGCACTCTCCCTGCTTCAGGACAGTTACACAGGTCATCCTCAGGGCTTGTGGCCTCCTTTAACCTGGACTGGGGCTGCCCTGGAGCAGGCAGACAGCCCTGCTTCTGGCTCCTCAAATTCCCTTGGGCATGCCTGCTTAGGTGAGAAAGCCAGTCCATGGGCAAAGGGCATGCCTGCACCCCTGCAGAGGTGGGTGCTGAGCCAGCAGAAGCCCCCCTTCCAGAGGTGAAGCTGCAATGAAAATAATGCCTCCTGACCAGCATAGCAAAGTTCATCAGATAGTGTGTTCAGCCCCACCATCAGGCCAAAAATGTTTGCTTCTCCCCACTTTTTTCTTTCAATTTATTTTTTCTGTTTTTAAGACAGTTTATTGCAGATGCCACTTAGTCTTTGCATTCAGCATTTCCCAGTGAGCCCACAACTGCCCCCCTTAGGTTCCCACACACCCCTGCCCTCTCACCCTGCCTGTTGACAGCCGTGACTTTTTGGAGTCCTCGTGGTTGTGATGGGCCTTGCTGACTTTGCCCATCTGCCGCTGCTGCTCATTCACCTTCTCCCTCATTACTGCCAGCTCCTTCATGCCTGTCTTCATGGGCTTCCTCCCTCCAGCTCCACTCAGAATCCCCACGGTGCCATCCACGTGGTTCTCAGCAAGAATGCTCTCAGACCGGTCATCACCATTATCTGCAGGAGACGGGGCAGACAAGGAAAGTGTCCAGCTCAGTCAGGCGCTGCCTCACGTGTTCATCCTGCCCTGGATCATTTTCAGACATGGCTAGTTACCAAGCCATAAAATCTTTGCATGCAAAAATTTTAAATTGCGTTAGCCCTTTCATCTGGAAGGTGAGAATAGATCCTTTCATTCTAGAGTTATTACCACTCTAAAAGACAGTTTATAGAGCAGAGGAAATCACTGCTGGAGAAGTTCTTTCTGGCTTTTCTGTGACCTTCTAAATTACTTCCCAAGAATGCAATTTTCCTATCAGAAGTCCAGTTGGATTAGAGATGCCAAGTGTACTTCAGCTCCAACACTTAAAACCACAGTGATTAGTAACAATACCTTGAGTCCATCTGTCATCCCCCAGAGTGTCTCCAGGAATACTTACTCAATATTCATGTGCTAAAATAAATTCTCAGGCCTGCTTTCAAAAATACCTCACCTCTGTTCCGTGGCCATGTGGCCACCCTAACACCCTTTGGAGATCCTGCCATTTCAGTGATCATCATCCTTGCCATCTTTCCCATTGTTTCTCATACACTGTGTTACTCATTTAGCTTCTTCCTACTTCTGCATTTGTCCACTTCTGCTGACAGTGGAACAGCCACTGCCGAAAGCCAGATCCCAGCTAGTTCAGCCATTTCAAAATCAGTTAGCAGAAATCTTGGGATTTCTGGACTTTTTCCATCTCCTCTGCTCTGTGCTTTATGCATTTTCCCAATTCACTAGGAATTTGTGAGAGCAAACCTTGCCACAGCAGGAAACGATGGTCACAATGCTGCAGCCACCAGTCTCTTTGGACTTTGCAGTGGCAATGAGGACAGATCTCAATTCCTCCCGTTTGCTCCAAACACCTAGGAGGTGACAGCTGATCACGCCTTGTTGCCTGCTCTGATCTGGCTGAGCAACCATATCTAATACTATAGCTGAATATAGTATTAAAGCTGACCCTGAATTAAGCTGGGACTTGAAGCAAGACCTCCAGAGGTCCCTTCCAGCCCAAATTAAGATTGAACCCACACATGCACATCACCTCCCAGTGCAATAACCCAGGCCAGGCTTTGTATGTCTCTGTATGTATCTCTCTACATAAGACCTCTTCAGCAGCTCCATAGGTACCATACTAGGGGACAGACCAGGCTGTTCTGGTGGTGGTGACAAATAGGAAGTGTCTTTCAGTATTGCCAAGGAAGAACTGTAGCACTCAACTTCCCAGCACCAGAATTCTCTCTGGTATCTCCAATTTCAGCTTTCCAGCATTATGGAAGTCAGGCTTTATCTAGAGGTAAAGAAATCCTATCAAACTGTGCATGATGCAGGGCAAGCAATGCTTTAGCTCATGTAACAGTGCTTAATTTATGGATCTCTCCTGCTTCTCAGAGGACCAAGCATACAGAGCATTTACAGATGTTAACAGTTCCTTTTTTCAAAATCTGCATGATGATGTTTATCCCTACTGTCATGACAGAGTGAAAAATCCTAATAGAAAGTGTTTCATTTCTGCCACAGCTTTCTAAGATCTTTTTGGGTATTACAAAGGAGAAACTGCAAGAAGAGTTTTGTCTGAACTTACTCAAGCAAACGTGCAGCTGCCTGATGCCAAGATGCCCCAGGTGGGCAGGATCAAGGAGCCATCCAGCCCAGCCTGCCATTCATGAGAGACCATCAGCAGCTGCTTGGGAGCAGAAGGACCATTCCCAGTTTGTACAGCAGACCACCAGTAAGAGCACTTTCAAGGCTGAAGACTGTATCTGACCCACAGGATTCAAAAGCTACCAGTAGACCCAGTGGATTTGTCCAGTATCTTTTTGAACTTCTTCACAATTTCCAGAAATACTAAATATATTTGGTCTGCAGGTTTTTAGCTGCTTAGGTAGCAACCGAAAAGCAAACATGGGGCAAAACCAATCTGGCAAAGTCCATTATTTTCCTCAGTTCTAGTTCCAGATGAGAATTGAGACCGGGTTTGATAGCCAGATGGGCAAGCTAAAAGTCTAGGCTGCTGTCTGGTGATTGCCATCTGGCCATCATCCTAGGAGTCAGACAAGCAATATTTTGAGCAGAAATATTCTGTTTATACACCAGTTTCACCATTAATTAGAAACACATAGTGAGAAGAGAGAAGGCCACGAGGCCGCTTTTAGTGAGGATCTACTAAAAAAGCACCATGAAGAGATGGGCAAGGCTGGAGATGCAAGGCTGGCCTAGGAGAGTTTTAGCATTCTGAACTCTTTTGTGCTCCTCTCCTCGGTGCCCCCAAAGTTGTCAACAACAGGAGAACAAGGGCAGCAGCAGGACAGCTTCTCAGACACATTGCAGTCCTCTGCTTCATTCAGAAAAAGATGGAACAAAGTGACACAAAAGCAGCAAACTGGAAGTGATGTCTTCCCCCATCCATTTTCACTCCTTCCTGCCTCCAACCAAAATACATAGACATCTGCCCAAATAAGCACTGTGCTAGTAAATGCAGGCAAGCTGGTAAGCCTCTTGTCGGCTGATTCATTCACAAAACCTGCTTCTGATAATATTTTTGTTCATTTTCTCACTTTCCAATGCTAACAAATATCAGCCCAAAGAAAACCACCGATGGGAGTGGAGTGTGCAAGCCAGTGTGCATGAACACACCCAGGGACAGGAGAGATTGGTCTTGGCTCACCAGGCACCATCACAGAAGCAAGACTGGATCAGCGGCCAGGAAGTTCTAGCTGCTATTGACAGTAAGCTCTCCTTTCTAAGGCCAAGCCAGCCATGGTGAGCCATGCCTTTGACCCTGCTGCCAAGCTGGACTGGTCCACCTGGGGCTGATGGCAGAGCCCCATCATAGCTTTTCCCTCTTCCAAATCTGGTGTTGCTCTTAGAAGAAGCCATCCTGACTTGGAGCTTCCAGGGGTGGCTTAATCACAGGGGATGGGAGATGAGACAGAAGAGGTTGACCCCACGTGCAGAGCACCAGCGTTTCTTTCAGGACAAGCTGCATGCACAGGAGAAGGCTGACCACCAGGTGTGATGGACCACATTTGAAAGAGCAAAAGGGCTGGGGAGCAACAAGAAGAGCAGAGAAATAAAGACTCAAGGTCAGGGCAGCACAGAGCATGCCACAAGCCAAATAACCCCTTTTACAGCCAGATAATGCTTTCTGATGCTGCCCAAGACTTGATGCTGCAAGTCATGCTTGTTTATTACAATCCATGAACTAATGAAGCCACCTACCACCCCTACTAGCATGGGATGGGCAGGTATGTAATAGCCTCAAGACACAGAGCCCTAATCTGTCTGTCATCCTGACCAACGCCTTTTTGCTGACCAATTTCAATTCACAGTAAATATACCTGTAAGGGAGTGGTGCCAAACTGCAAAACAATTGTTTTATAGTTCTTTCTTATGGCATGTGGAAAACATCTCCTGTGTTAATTCGAATGAAAAGGTAGAGAGCTTTGTGCAGGGTGGGACAAGTGTGGCAGGAATCTAAGCAGATAGCTGAAGTTCTCCTGAATGCTGATGTAGAGTCCATGAAACACCTCTCTACTTGCCAAGAAAATGATTTCTTTATGGCCTTTTTCAAGGAAAATTCCCATTCACTTCAATGGGGCAAGGACTTGGCTGACGAAAAAGCCTGTTCAAATGGCCATCAGTTAACATCTGTAGGGAGCTGCACCGTCTCGCCAACATTTTCAAAAGGAACTACCAATTTCCAGTGCTACAATTTTCGGGAATCTGGTTTGAGACCTCTTGGCACCTCTGCTGAGACAGCTGTGAAACAGAGGGGCTGAAAAACAACCTGTCACTTCCAGAGCTACGAGAAAGAATGTACCACACAAAAAAAGGCAGCTGCCTCAGGTTAAAAATATATTTTTATCCCTTTGAAGAGCCCTGAAGCGTATCTGGGCTGCAGAACGGGATGGAGCCAGTAGCACTCAGCACAGGAGGGCCAGGCTCTATCACAGGGAGCACACACCATGCCAAGGACTGCAGCTGCCCCTCACCAGTGCTGCTCCTGCTCTCTCTGCACTTGCTTTCCTTATCGACAGCTTGCCCAGAGGGTTTCATGCGCATTTTCTTATCTGCCCGGGGTGTTTGTACAGTGTTTAAATGCTGATTAAGGTCCCAGTCCCACAAAAAGTTTCACCCAAGTCGCCTTCAACACCCTGCCTGAAACGGCACTAACTGGGGGTCCTGGCTGTGTCCTGGGCTGGACAGGGCTTATATCTCCCTCCACAGCAATCACAGCCTCCACTGGACAGCACTTTTCTTCTGAAGACATCTAAGGGCTTTGCAGTTCATTAATTACCCTGAAAACAGAAAGGTGTTCATCCTGAATTGTACATGGTTAAAGAAAAACAAAAAAAAGGCACAGAAATATTTGAGAGTGCTGCCCAAAGCCATGCAGGGAATATACGGGTAGATCCAGAAGCCCAAGTCCTGGCCTGGCACTGCACCATGTACAGGAGTGAGCACACTTGGGGTTGCAGGAATGCAACATCCATGAAGAGATTTTTCACCCTGAGCAGTGTCATTTGTCTTATTTAAGTTTGGGGGGTTTTTTGCCTCCAACTTTTTTAGCTTTTTGTGTCTGCAAATTCTACCATTTCATGATAATTTAAATGCCTTATTGCTTGCCACTTTTTATTTTAAGGAGCAGAGCTGCCTGTCCCAGGCTGCCAAGAAGCCAGTGCTTGTCCTGTGCAGCCTGAGAGCAGATAGAGCCTTTAAGCATGACCTTTCATATGCGCAACAGCCCCAGTGGAAGACTTACTTGTAGGAAGGTAGGGGAGGAGCAGGCAAACCCCAACCATATCTCCGGTGACTTCTGCCTCATCAGTCTGCAAAGTATTTCTAGAAGAGCCCTGGGCAAAGGTGCAACAGCTCTGGTGTGTGTGTTATGACCTGGAACTCAGAAACCTCAGAAAAACTTTGCCAACAAGGATTATACTGGCATTGAAATTTCCTCACAGCACGAGCTGCCAAAAACAAAGCCCACCCCTACCCCCAAAAAGGACCCAGGGCTGGCTGATTAGCACTGCCAACCTGTAAAGCACTGAACCGTGGCACAACATCCTTCACACTCAGCTGGCAGCAGAGGGAAAATGTGGGAGCACCGCTACATGGTCTGGCCCCAAGCATCATCAAGCCAGTCTGGATGCAGCTGTCCAGAGGCAGATGAAACCAAAGCACCCACTCAAGTTTCACTCTTCACTTTGCACAAAAGTGCATCTGGAAATGCCACAGAGAGAGCATAAGCAATGGGCTGTGTAGGAGAGGGAGCAATGGGAGAAGGGCACACATCAGAGAAGAAGCATCACCTGCCCTGGAATAGCATCTCTCACAGAGGGCAACACAGGGGAGGGGAAGAAGAGAAGACAATTACAGAGCAATTCTTCCTCTGCTCTCCTCCTGGCCATCGGCAGTTCAGAAACCAAAGCTATTTCATCTAGACTGGGTTTAACAGCCATTGACAGACCTAAAGAGGGAAAAGCTATGCATGACCCCTTCTGGATTCAAGTACAGGGACACCCTCATATTGCTTCCTATCCCCTCTCCTTAGCCAGCAGCCTGCTCTGCTTAGCCTCATCCAGTTCTGCACAGGGAACATGTCATGTGTAAGCTGTTGATTTGGTTGCAAAGGACTTACAAGTCCAGAGGTGTCTGTGCCACCCAGCTTTTGCGAGGACTGGCCTGAAGACCAGTCATCCCAATCTCTCAGAAACACAGGCTATCATGGGACAGTGATCACTTTGGAGCATCTCTCCATCTGCTGAAGAGCTCCCTGGGACTTTCTGCTTGCCTGCACTCCCAGGGTTATTTTATCACAGCAACTTGCTCAGTATCAGTGAGGAATTGCACACCACAGCCAGAAAATTCCTGCATTGGTCTCCAAGAGCTTGCTTTACCTCTGTGATAAGCTATCCACAAAGCACTCTCAGATCTCCTGGGGCCAAAGCCCTAAGGGCTCTGCAANTTTTTTTTTTTTTTTTTGACCACGGGATCTTTTCAGCCCATCTCTACTAGCAGGGAAGGCAGGACTGGGGAGGGAACGGCATGTTCTGGCCAGGGGTTGCTTAGCAAGCTCCTCTCCCTACCCTGAGCAGCTGGCACCGAGGGGTGATCCAAGGGGCACCCAGTGCTTTCCTTTGACTCAGGCATCCTACAGGAAATGCTTTATGCTCCTCCAAAGTGCCAGGGACACTGACTCCGGGCAGCACAGCTTTCAGCAGCCTGCTTTGCTCTCTTTTCTCTGCCTATTCCTAGTGGCTGGAGAGCTCAACTTTCCCTCCTCCATCCACCTAGGTCCAGAGCCAGAGGAAAACCTCTTACTACTGCACAGTGCCCTGTAGCACACCTGTGCACCTCTGTACACAAAGCCCTCCAGGACTGAGAGAGAAGATATACAGACATGAAGCTGACATCAGATGAGGATAGAAGGGACAGAAGAGATGTCCCTTCCCCCAGGCTTTACTTCAAACAGTCTTTTTTCTTTTTTTTAACTATGTTTGTAGACTGGTTTCCCAAGGATACAGGACTTGTGCAATTACACAGCCTACCTCTATGTGTTTCTGCATGTGTGTATGTTTTTATGACTGCCTGTCTCCCTATTAGTTCTCCTCCCCCTCCACCTCTCAATATATCTACAAACACGTCAGCAAATGCCAACTGCATCTCAAACAGGAACACACTTTGCAAAAATAGTAAGTTTCCACCATTTCATGGAAATGTGCAACCAGGCTGAAGAAAGACAAAATAGCAGGGTTTGCTTTGTTAGTTTTCTTTCAAAATTATTTGACTGAAGGGCCGTATAGCACATTATCTCTGCAGACCCAGCAAAGCACAAACCACCACTGGGGAAGGTCTGCTCCAGCCCTCCTCCTGCCAGCAGTGAGCCTGCATGTATTATTTGCGACGTCCTGCTCTCTCCCGCACCAGCTGTTCACTGTGTGCCAAGAATGGAAAGTGAAAATACTGTTCAGGACCCTCAAAAATGCAGGAGAATGCGTCAAGTCCCTTCCTTTACCAAGCTTCCACTTACAATCCTGCTTTTCTTTCACCACTTCTCCTGAGCACAGAGCTGCTGTGCATCCCAGTGCACACCTACAGCAGAGACACTCTGGACTTAGCTAAAAGCTGAGGCTGAGGATCCAGAGGGTCTCATCTCATGGCTGATGACAGTGTTTCTGTGCATGTACTTAACCTCAACATGTGTGAAGGCAGCACGCTCAGGGGAAAGACCTTTAGCGCGTTTGGAAGGTTTTGCTGAGTGAGGCTCTCCAAGCTCCCCGCCACCATAAAAGCATTCCCCCTTGTTAGTGAACCGTATCTCAGCCTTTTCAACACAGTTCTACAATTAGCCCTCTGCAAAGCTCCAACCTTCCCAGCAGAACCAAATGAATTAACTTGAAAACACTTCCCAGCTTAAATTAATTGCACTGCACATTCCCGATTTGACATTGACCCTGTCTGTAAAATCCCCAGAGTAGTTACTACTTAGTCATTAGGGGCTTCTGCCTGAATGAAAGAAGCCATTAATCCTACCAGGCCAAGTCTCTGCTCTCCTTCCTGCTCACTCACATCCATCTGTGTGGTCTCCAGGCACCCCAAAAAGCCTGAACCAACCTCTAGTATAAGATCAGCACCTAAATCCTTGGTTCCTGTGAATTTCCAGAATAAAAGTGAACCACAAAACCACCTTATTCATTTCCTATAGGTTTAACTGCTTTGTTTGAATTACCTGTATTTCCATAATGGAAACGTGGGCTCATCTCTAACCCTGAGTCCAAATCTGTCAAGGCTTTTGCATCCCACAGTCCAGAGTATGCAAGCACAGAAGAGTTTTCCTTACTGCAGCCTCCATGAGGGTGCCTGCATGTTCATTACTATCTAGATGATCTCTGTTTGGCATTGGGCTGCTCCACCTCTCTTTCCTGCAGGAGAGCCAGATGCTGCCAGAATTACAGGAGCTGTGAATCTCAACAAGGCTGATTCCCAGGTATGACGCTCTGCAGCCTGCCAGGAAGGACTGATGAAGGATTTATGATTTGATGGACACACAATCACAAACAAGAAATGCTTCCAAGTCACACTAAATGTTTCTGCCTTCCTCACATATTTTGGGAAAAATTATAGTATACAGGACTTTTTCAGACTATTCTCCTATTGTTATTACCTTTATAGGTGCAGGTGGCAACAAGCAAACACCATGCTAGCTGGAGATAGACTGCCAAAGATCAGTTTGAACCTGCACAAACAAGAGATGAACTACTAGAGGAAGTACTCACATCTGTCCATGTCTCTTGGATAGGGTGCTTTAGCCAAATACAAGATATCTTGCTTCAAGGAGAGGTGGCTGAAGGAAATTTTTTGGGTTCTTTTATATAAGAAGCTAAGGGAGTTAGTCTCTGAAAATGCCCTCTGCCTGTTCCAGTTCCTCAAGGATAGACAAAAGCTCACCAAAAAGATGTCCTCTGGCTCTGGAAGCCCAACTGCAATTCACTGATTTGTGAGTAACCATTTGGTGCCTGTTCACAACCCTCCTCAGGATCAGTGGCCGGTGGGGAAGTGGCTCTGGACACAGCATGACCAGAGGAGCCTGCAGCAGAGCACTGCACCATCTGGGGAGGCTGTGTGCAGCACAGCCAGAAATCTGACCTTGGACCCTCAAGAAAGGTGGAAAAGCCTCAAAACTAGGAATAAAAACCCCCAATCAAACAAAAAACAACCTAAAAATAAAGCAAAAAACCCACTTAAAATGCAAAAAGGTGCTTCATCCTGCCTGTGAGAGCCATCTCTCACCTGTCTCTGGTATTGCTTTGCTCCCTTCTCAGACACATTGGCTTCTCCAGTTATTACGCATACAAATGGAATTAACTTCAGTCATTTGTATTACTAGTTTTTAAATAACATCTTACTTTTCCAACATCAATTTTCCAGACGGCAGCCTCACCACCCACCAAATCTCATTGCACATTTTCTAAAAGTCTGCCTTTTTCAAAACACACTATTATTACAGTAATTTCTTCCTACCTTCTCAGAAACTCTGCCAGAGCCCAACAGCCAATACCATCAGTGTCATCTTAAGGTCTGCTGGACCCACTGTCCCCATGCAGCCCCTGAGCCATGCACCAGCCCTTAAAGCTAACTTGGCTTTTTCCCCAGAAACCTGCATTCCCCAGGCACAAAGCACAGGTGCCTCCAAATAAAACCAGAGCACTGAACCATAGGTAGAAAGAGGGAGTATCTGCTGCAATTTAGTTGAGCCTTTTTTGCCCACAAGCATCTCCCAGCTGCTCCAGCACTCACAGTCATTATCTTCCCTCCTCATGAGGGCTATTACTTAGTTGCTATATCCCACATTTAAGCCACAAGTTGAGCTGTTCCCAGATTGTGTTTTTTTCTCATTTGACATCCAAGCTAAGCAACACCACAATCGCTTCAGGTTATGTCAAAGCACTTTGGCCATCTGTTCTTGGGGCAGTATTTCACTCAGTTTTGCAGTCACTTTGCTCAATTTCTTTAATCCTTGTTTTACCGTTCTCTCAGCTAGAGGCAGAGCTGAGTTTAAACCCTTGTGTTCAAGTACTCCATGAGAAGGGACTGAACCAGATCTCGCATGTGTATTTGTTACACACATTTACTATTTATCTTAGTATGTGCATTTACTGAAATAAGGCAACTGGTACTCTCTAAGGATAAAGTCTTCACTGATTCAACACTGCTACTGAAATAACTGGGAGCTTTGACAAAATTCTGCCTTTGCAGATTCGCTCCACTGCTGACTGGCATATGCACATATGCAGGAACAATGAAACGTTCAAACTCATGGACACTCTACGAGAAGGCAGCAATTTGATCTGTAATAACTGTCTGTGGCATACACGGGCCATGCACATGCAAGTAATGCAAGGCACCTTTACAGTCCCTCAGTGACTTCCAACCTCCAGAGCCTGCAGCATGGCCACATCCATGCCACTTGGCCTTCAGAAGGGGAAGTTTCCTCCCCACAGGTGCGAGGGAAGCAGTGCCAGACAGCCTGCTCGTTCACTCTGATGTTGTTCCTTTGGTCTCTTGCCTTTTTTCTATAAAGGGCTGGATCTCATTTTGTTTGAAAAAGACTCTCTATTTTGGGCCACCCATGAAGTTGCCCAAATTCAAACCTCAGGAGTCTCTAGACTCCTGCTGAGCAAAAGGCAGGAAGAGAAAGTCATAAAACTGTGGTAGAGAAAGGAAGAAAAGACAGGGGAACATCAGTAGCTGCATTCCCAAGGAGGATGGAGGCATTGCAAAGCTTAATAAACAGACCACCACAGAACACAATGATGGAGACAAACGTGATAACCCAGCTGAACCACTGGAACAGAAGCTGGGATGCACATCAGTCAGCTTTCCATTTAAACAGCTCCAGAAAGCATTTTGTGTACAGCCTGCCAGCACACTCAGCACCAAGCACCCTGCTGTGTTTGCTTCACACCTGATCTACACAGCACCCCTTTCTTGGCCAGATGATCTGGATACTACTTAAAGCCTTGGAAGAGACCCAGGACGTGGCAAAGAGCACTTGAAAAGTGGGATCTGACGATACACTGGGTGGGATGGACCCCAAGTTAGAGAAAACCACCCCTGCCTTTGTAAACAACACAAACAGTGAAACACTGAGCTTCTGCAAGGAAGCGCAGGGAATCTCCTGGCTTGGAGAAGGACTGGCGTTCCCATGGAATTCACCCCAAAATGCCAAACGCCATAAGCTGGCTTGTAGCATAGGGATGTTTACGTCCCAACTCCAAACCAGCCCTGAACATGATGTACACCTGGCGTGGGTCAGCCTCCCCAGCCACAGCCCAGACAGCTGCTCTGCAGCAAGTACAGCTCACACTGTACTCTATTCATGTTGTACAGCATACAACAGGTTTTACCTGGCCTTCACCTATGGTATTTTGGAACCCCCAAATTTTCAAAGCAATACGCAACAGTCATTTAAGGGCATGTAAGTCCCCAGGCATAGGGTCTGAGGAAGGAGTTCACCAAGGAGGGCACTAAACCATCCCAGGAGCCCTAAGGTGGGAGGCTGTCAGTAGGTAGATTGCCCCAGAGTGCTGTAATTCACGCTGCTCTCAGACAGACCACCACAACTGGAAAGCACTGTAGCCACAGCCATCCCAGAGGCAAGAGGGCAGGAACCAAGGAGACAGTGGGGAATAACAGCCCCCAGCAGCTACATACCCCCTTTCATCAGTCCCCAGAACAAAAGCACTGCTGCACTATTCCCCATCAGGAAGCAACAGGCAGCTGCACCAACCTCCACCACACTTGGTCCATAAAGCTCCACTTCATTAGAGCCACTGTTGCCACATCTGTTATTGTTTTAAAGCACATACATCTGGCTTAATTGAGCACTTGACTTTACTGCTGCTTTATCTCCATTTTCTGAACAGGCCTTGGGGAGAGGACTGTGTGTGGCTAAAGTTTGCTTCTTTTTTCATTCTTCCTTTTAAAATTTTTTTCTGCTGAAATCCTACCTGAAGCAGGAACAAAAGCCGCTGTGACAGCTGCTCACAATCTCTGGGGCTGCTTTTAGGAAAGTCTCCTCTCTAGACAGTAAACCCCATGCTAAATATTCTGGTTTATGTGCTTCAAAACTGCAGACTTCAACCCCACCAATTCTCTCTTCTCACTCTGTTTTCCCAGCAAAAAATCAGAATTAGTTGCAGAAGGTGGTATAGTACACGTCAGGAAGAAAGAAAAAGGATCTTGCTGCCTCTGCTGTCTCTGAAACTTTGACTCTGCCAAGTTACAACAAACAGGAAAAGCAGAATCAAAACACAGCCCCCATGTCCGTCTCCAACCACCCAGTGCAGGCTGTCCTGGTGCCAGCTACCGCTCACAAACAATCACACTGCGAGACTCCTCTGGCACATCCTTCCAGGTGGCCTGAACAACAGAAAAGCCCAGCTCAGGAAGCCTGCATTTGATGCATGCAGTGCTTGAATCCCTTCCAGAAAGTACAAGGGTCCTTCATGCCCCCAGACTGAGGAGAGGTTACCTGAAATGCCCTTTGCCAGTTCCTATATGCCTGTTTCCATGTGAAACCAGGAACCAGGCACACAGTAGCTGGGAACACAGAGGAGTGCCAGCTGTAAAGTTGGCTGTTTTCCCACTAAGCTACTCCAAGTACTTTGCAGCCACTGGGAGAACAGGATTGGTGCCTCCTGTTCTCCCAGTGCCCTCCTGGGGCAAGGAGTTTGGGCACCTTCTCTGGCCTGTGGCATCCTCACAGGGGCCCATGCCCAGCATCCTTCCATAGCTTTCAGGCCATGACATGGGATAGGCACTATCCCAGACAGTATTTCTTCTCACCACAGACTGAGGCTGAGACTGCTTAGCTGGCCACCTGACTGTCATGGAGCACCAAATGCACACAAATACATTATGCTGGTAATACTAACAGAAAATACAACCCACACAAGCAGCCCGGGAGCTCTATACCTGCTGAAAGCAGAATGACCTGCTGAAATCAGGACTGTTGCAGCTTCAGGGTAAGTGGCTGGAGTGATGTTTCATCACACCACCACACGTCATGGCTGTGATGCAGCAATCCCCACAATCTGCTTCAGGCCCCCAGGAGGAAGCTCCTCAGTTACACCACCACTTGCTTTTCATGCCCAGCAGGTATGCACCCCACCCCCACCAGCCATCTCCCAAGTGTCCTGCCCTGACCTCAGCTCCTTGTTCTCCTGCCTGCCACATACAAGAGAATCCTCTTCAGCCAGTGTCACACCTTGTGAACTCCGTGCCTTTCAACTCTTCCAATGGAAGCAGGCATCAATGTCCTGCCCAATCCCCTCCTATGAGAATAAGATATTGAAAGCACTGTCAGCTCTCCCAATGCTGTGTTCCAATTTGATTTCATGCTGCAGTGCTGAGTCCAACCATCCTTTATCCCTGCTGCCTGGTATCTTTTCTCCAATGTCTAAACACAAAAGCCCCCCTTGAAGCAAGCAAAAAGCAAGGCATACTAGCAGCAGCCGAAAGAGCTCCCCTGGTCCTTCCTGTCCCAGTCCAACAAGACTTCAAACCCTGGAGAAGATATATCTGAATAGTGAAGTGAAAGAGAGTCAAAATGTAATTAAACTCTGCACTTCCTATCCCAGACTGGTAATGGATGAATGGATGTTCCTGTGCATTTGATAATTACTCAGGCACTCTTGTTTCATTAGAGAGGAAAACAGACCTGTCTCTAACAAGACAAACTTTTGGATTCCTTGGGAGGAAGGCAGTGAGCAAATTACAGTCTCTAAACCTCTCCCTGCCCTCCTCTCTTTCTCCAGCATAGCTCGTATGCATAAAGCAGAGACATCTTTCCTATGAAAAAAGTCCCTCTTAAAGCTTTACAGTTGAACCCAGCTGGATTCCACCTGTGGGAACACCAGTCCCAGTTATCCTCAAAAGGACACCCTGTCTTCCAAAGTTAGGGAAGGCAAAGAATTTCAATCAAGACAGAGAGAGGGGACAGCAGACAGCTTCTGCAGCATTGCTTCCCAGGGAAACATGGAGCAGTCAGGGAATGAGCTGCTCCTCTGTGACCAGCAGCTGGTATCGGAAGGACTGTAATGACTGATCATCTCCTTTGCTTCTGGAAATCAGTGACATAGGGACTTTCCAAGCCAGAGGCTGCACATGGATCATTACACTTCTTAGCCAGCCATACATCTGTGAATCTCTATACTTCCTTTTAAATGCCATTTATAAATCAAGGTCATTTCCAACTTCTTA
Organism: Leptocoma aspasia; assembly: GCA_013399835.1. NCBI lineage: Eukaryota > Metazoa > Chordata > Aves > Passeriformes > Nectariniidae > Leptocoma > Leptocoma aspasia. Next base: position 37,901 of record VXAX01007088.1, on the reverse strand, counting down.
CAGGAGCGACCTTCATAGTTCAGTTCTGTGCTCTGTTTGATCTTTTCATGGAATGCCCAATGAAAAGGAAAAATAGTGATCTTGTTCCTGCTTCATAGCTTTCCCTCAGCCCACAGGAACAAGTCAGCAGAAAGACCTAAACACCACAGTGCCGGTCTTTATATCCCATTGAGACAGGTTTTGAAGACCCCTTAGCCAAGGGGTGACCTTCAGAATGCTATGTGCACCTGCTGTGTACCATGCATGCCTCCAAAACCAACCACAGCCCTGGTGAGGGGCTGGGAGCCAGGACACCTCTTCTTTAAAAAGAAAGAAAAATGCCCAGCCTTTCCGCAACTACAGAAGGCCTTGGCATGAGCTAAGGGCACAGGAACAAAGCCAAAGCACATGGAAAACAGCAGCAGCAGTTCTTACTGCTGCCTAAGTGGAGAGCTGGGACACCACCCTAGAGCAAGGAACTCGCTGCAAGCTCCTGACGAGCTGCACAGGGTGCCCTGACACAGAGACCCCTCCAGTGCCACCCCCAGTGCTGCCCCAATGGCCCCGGCCCATCCGCACTTGCTCTTGTCACACACTGAAACGTTGGCTGAGAACCAATGAAAGCACCTTCTAATGGGATTTTTCAGGTTTCAAGGATATCAGTGTCTGGCACAGGCTAAAGTAATTAAGACAACTTCCAAGAGACAATCTGGCATTGATTAACCAGCTATTTACCACTGAACATTACAAGTTCCCACTCTTAAAACTCTGCACCAGAACACTTGCTATTTCCAAATTGTTTTCTCCCTTGCCCCATTCCTGCCTCTCGAAGCCCAGCTGTGGCCTCTCACACCACTCCCTCAGCCTTCACCATGCTTTGCCTTGCTAAATAAACCATTATGGTGTCAGCCAGACTAAAGCTGAAAGGCTTCCTGAGGGTTAAGGGGAAAAAGCATGTTGCTCTTGGCAAACAGATAAATCCAGTTTTCACTGAACAGGTCTCAAGATGGACAGCCACAGCCACATGTGCTTGCAATCATCATATTTACATTTGAGTCTTCCTACTGAATACCAGTAGGAAGAATACCGGGGTAAGAAAAGCCTCAGGCTGATCTCATTTCTACCAGCTTCATTTGGCTGATCCCTACTCAGCCACAGATCTCTTCATCATCAAGTTCCTCCAGACCAGAGACATCCCTAACGCTGCAAGAGCTGAGTTAACAACTCATCTCACTACTACTCCCTCCTACATCACTTAGAAAGCGTGGCTGGAGGAGCAGCAAACGCGTAGTGCTCGAGGGAAGGGTTTGTAGCCAGCAGGGAAGCATTACTGGTGGCATTTAACACTTCACAAGAAGGGTAATGCAAATTTTGCATTCAAAGATGGGATTTGTTACAGGACCAGAGAAGGCAGAATGGGCATGTCCAGTTTCGGGGCATTTCCACACTCTTTCCATGTGTACTATCACCAGCTGCCATATCGTCCCCTCTCTGAAAGGGGATTAGGAAGGTCTTTCATTCCCAGGGAGCTCCAGAGGAGCAAAATACACCCAGCCTCTGCAGTATCTGAGTCCTTCCCTGCAAAGCTGTATAATCTCTGCTCCTAGTGCCCACACAGCAGCATGGAAGATGCATGGAAAGACAAGAAATTGGTGGGACAGGACTTTGCCTCTTTTGAGGTCTGCAGAATTCTATGTAAACTGATGGGGCAACATAAATATTTATTATTAAGGAGATGTAAGAGAAGAGGAGAACGGAAACTGCTTATTAATAATGAAAAGAAAAAGTGAATAAAACCTGTGGAGATAATTCCACACAAGTGTCTTTCTTGTTCCTAAAATATATAATGGAGCACCACAGAAGAAAGAAAGACAGATTAGTCAGATAAGATACTAGAAAGGAAAAGGGCAACCAGGGAAAATTTGACTACACCTATAGTTAAGTCTAGGAAGACCAAAAGGAATTAACAACTCTTATGAATATGCAGCTTTTACTGAGATGAAAATTACTGGATTAGACAAACATGGACATAATTAGCCACTGGTATAGTTTACAAAAGGGTTGTGATAGTGTATCATGTTATGAGTGATTTTAAAGTCAAGACCAAACTTTTTTTGTAGTGTTTTAGTCAAAACAGCTGTTCACACAGGAAAAATCAGTGATCTGAACTAGATGAGGAAGCAGCCTTGAGAATGGGACATTGTCCTTCTGGCTGCAAAGCTGTGAAAAATTAACTTGGGAGCATTAGAGACGGATGGCCTAAGAGATGACCTGACACCGTGCAGAATGATCCCTAAACCGAGAACCTCCACCAAAGAAAAGGGCAGTGCTCAGATCACACCTACGGCAGTGGAGCTGGGATGGAGGTCTCCAGATGATGATTCCTTACAAAAGTGGCCTTGATCAGTTGCCACAATTGACAAGGTCAGCCTGAATCCTTAAACTGGACAGAAAATGGAGAAGCACCCATACAATGAAACAGCCCCAGAGACAGACAAAGGAACAAACTCTTAATAGAGCATCAGCTGGTGGAAAATGTGAGAAGTCACTGAAGAAGTCATCCAGACAAATTAACTTGGAAAATGGCAGAAGGCTGATGAATATTTGGCATCAGAACAGCCATCAGCCTCCCCGCAATGTTCCCAGAATGAAACTGTAGAATGAGCCATAAATAGTCTGAAGTGCATCTTGCTCCTTTGCCCCAAAGGCAGCATGGCCATGCTGGGGGAGCTTAGAAGTGGAGAGAAGCAAATGCTTAAAATCTAAGCCTCACTGAGTCACAGGAATAAATCAGTCTAGAAAGGCCCACTGTAAGCTGGGGAAGAGCCTTTTGGAGGCCTTAAAGGCATGTGACACTTCTCAGTTTCTCCCCTACCAGCTTTTGTTTCATTTGCAATTGAAGTATCAGAGCTGCCAGCTATCCTTTTCTCTGTTTCTGTCAGGGCTGTTGGCCTCAGACAACTTACCTGATACCTCCTCTTGAGTAACTGATTCTCTGTCTCTGTTCCCAACTTTACCACATTATCTAGTCATTTGCATTGTATAAGGGCTTTGTTTAAAAGCCTTCCTCTGCTTACCCGTTGCAAATACTCACTTTCTGATCACTTGCTCCGTTTCCCAAATCCCCTTTCATTTAAAGTTTAAGGTCACAAAGTACAGATTTATTTCAGCTCCCCCCAAAGCTGGAGTAGTTTAGCTTGGCTGCAGAGTAAGCTCTAGAGCCTAAAGAAAACAAACACGTGTGACACTTCTGCTACTCTGAAATGCTGAGCAATAAAATCTCAGTAAATAAACAAACAGATGGAAACTCGCTTTAGGTCAGAGAATGTCATGCCAGTTGCTTTGCTACAATTTAAAATAATATCAATTTAAAAACCAGGCAGACCAGGGACTCGCCCCTAAAAAACAGTGTTAACAACAACAGCAAAACCATCTCCCCATTCCCTTTGAAAATTCAATACAGTAAAACTTTTTGTGAAACAGGAATACTGCTTCAGCCTCAATCCAACTGTACTGTGAATGAAACCCCAAACTCTTCTGAGGACAATTTTATTTTGAATTTGGTCTTGATCATCATTTGGTCACACTGATCTTTAACAATCACACTCCCATGACAAAACTGCCTTCTGCCAAGCTGAAGGAGCATTAGCATGGCAGGGTCAGCACCATGTCCTGTGTGTTGACAAAACCTGCTGGGCTCATGAAGAGAACTAAAACATTTTAGAAAATTCTTATTTTAAGGAAAAAAATCCTCCCTGAGATTAGTGCAAGGGCCTCCTGAACCACTGGACATGAGAGCTGCCATCAGCCACATCATCATAGCAACCTCCTTGGGAGCAGAAAAGTATCTGCCCTGCCTATGAGGTTACTACCTGGAGATGTCATCCTAGAAAGACAGTGCTCCAGCCAGCAGAAGATGCCATATTTTCTAGACAAGATATTATTAGGGCTGAGTTTTGGTATGATATCCTCATGCCAACTATTTTCTCGCTCACAGTGCTCTCTCCCCTGTCTTTGTTTTCCTCCTGTAACTCATCAGAGCAGCCAAGTGCTCCCCGTGGCACAAGCTCCCGCTTCCCTGGAGCTCTTCCCTGCACCTGTGCCTGCCTACATCCATTTTTCAGGCTCGTGACTGCTGCTGAGGGCTTGCCAGCTGCTTTCCAGGAGGTTAACACTTCCCTCCCGGTGGGACACTTCTCTGTGGATACAGGGTGAGCCTGGGTGGTTTCTTCAAAGCACCATGGCAGTCCCCCCTCCCCCTGGGATCAATTAACACACCAGGTCTTAGCTGTCCACTGGCAGGTTTCACTAGCAAAATTCCCATTCATCAAAGTCTTCAGTCTGGTCTTTCACTGCCTATGCCAGCACTCTGTTCTATTCAGCTTTATCCTACTCCTGACCCTCCGAACCATCCACATCATTTATGCTATAGAGCTTTTCTGGGCTTTCTCTCTTCATAGCAATGAGCCTAACAGTGCAACCAGAAGTATTCAATATCTTCACACCTACAGTTTCCACCAGGGCTGGTGCTCCTACCCTCTGACTAATTTCAATCAATTTGATTCTCTGACTTTTAGTTCTTACCTTCAGTTTCCAAGATTTCCATGTCCTCATCCCCTCCAACTGTATTTAACAATGAAGCAAAATTTGGTTAATGCTGGATCCATACCTACATCATCTTTGATCTTCCAGTTGGTACTTGCTGCACAGCAGCTTCAAGTCTGATTTTATTTATGTAGCTGAGAAACCTGTTGCTATTTGTTTTAATTTCTTTTGCCAGACCTAACGCAGCATGACTCTTGGCAATTCTCATTTTATCCTACCCTTCCTGACCTCTAAGACATTGTTTTTTTGCCAATTAGTCTTTTTTTCTATCCCTTACAGACTCTCTGTTTAATCCCAACTATCTTTTTTAAGGTGGCTATTCACCAGCTTTCAGCAAGGAGCCCTTTCCTGCCCTGTTTTCCTCCTCTGCCTAGGACCCCTGGTCCAGATAGTTTCTGCACCTCTGAATTAGAGGCTCTGTATCCTCTGCATTCTGCATTCATGATTCTCTGCCCAGATGACTTCACCCACCAGGTTTTTCCATTTTTCAAAGTTTGCCCTTTCAAAGACAAGTATCCTAGTTCCAGATCTACTTTTGTTTAGGTTTCTATTTAATTTTAAAGGAATCTATTTTATGAGCACTAGGTCCAAGATTCCTCTGTACAATCAGGCTCTCTTAACATCAACACTAGTTACCAAAACAAAACCTAAAATAGCACCTCCATTTGCTGGTGCTCTATTTAATGAAAAAATCTGGGCTACCACATCCAGGCATATCTATGTTTTACCTTATTAATAAAACATGTTTGCCAATGTGTATTCCTAGATATTAAGATACATTCCTAAGTTCCCACAGAAATATTATTTTGGAAACTTTTATCTTTCCAATAACATTACAGAGACATTTATCCACACGACCACTGCCACGCCACAGAATTTCCTTCATTTTCTTAATTTTCCTAATTTTCATTTTTAATTCCACCTTCCCCACAAAGGTTGCCTTTCTCATCTTTACACTGCTATACCTAGGACAGCACCTCTACATGCCAATGCTTCTGGTATCACCAGTTCTGGGTCCTTGTCTTTTGATCACAGCCACCCAGACCTTCCTCCTTTCTGAGGATACTATAAAAGAAAACAAAACACACCATCACAAAAAAACACCACCACAAAACGCTGTCACTGTAGAACATTTAAGTCTGCTAATTGTGGCCTCATCTTTGGTCTGTTTGAGATGGAGTCAGTAGTGTTGGCTCAACATGAGGGACTGTGAATGGACTTGTCATGGATGTCACAGAGCCCGGCACATTTCTTCATCAAAACCAATGTTAGCCAAAAAAGGGGGAAATGCAAATGAAAGAGGATGAATTAGACTAAGACAAAAATGGATTCTCGTAGACTAAGAAAGTCTCAGTGCCCATTCTGTTACTGACTGTGGGACCAGAGAGTTTTGTTTTCAGTACATTCTTTGTTCCTGATCCCACTCCAATTTTTGTGTGCTGTGTTTCACAGTGAAGTCCTTGAAAGCAACTAATGTGGCCCTGGCCATAATCTGCTTAAGGTAATTTATGGTGGTACAAATACAGCTGACTTCAGGGAAGTCAATCCTGACACCAGGAAGGTCCCATAAACAGTCTCAGAGCCAAGTTTGTGAACTATGATTCAAGAGAATTGGATTCAAGCCCTCCTACCCTGCTTCTCCATCCTTAAGAGACCTTGAGGAAATAATTGTATCACTCTGTCCAGCAGTACGCATCCATAAAAATGGGACCACAAAAATCCCATCCTTGACAGAATGACTGTTGGTGTCAAACTAGCAGACAGAAAAAAATCCTTGGAACTAAGGCAAGGACAGCCACATAGCTAAAATGAATGGGTATTTAGGTGCAAGTCCCTTACTCTGACACTGACTGTGCTTTTAGTGCCACGTAAGTAATTCCCTTTTATTTGGTCATGCTATTATCACTGAACATACAGGTTAAACTAAAAAGAGCAGGAGATTGGGGGAAACTCTGGTTTTTTTCTCTCTTTAGCCTTGAAAAGGCTGGAGGCGTTCAGCAAAATCCAAAAAAAGGATTGTGGTAATTACCTCACCTGCTTTGCTCCAAAAATTGCCTCTTCACAAAAAATGCTCATGCACTGCAGCTGCCCAAACTAAGGCAACCCCAGACAATAATCCTGAGCTGTGCATGATTTTTTTCCTCAGGCTATGCAGATTTAGCAAAATGACCCCATGCAGAAACCAGGAGATACAAACAACTGCCTTTGAATACTTACCCACACAGCAGAGTGGGTAGGGGAAACACAGTTTCCCACAGCACCAAACACGATTCTCCTCACTGTTACCTTCTCCCTTGCTGAAAAATTCCTATTCTTGCTTGGCATCAGGCACTGTGATTACCAAGCCTGGCAGAGGTTGGACACTCCTCAAACTTGGAAATTTCAGGGAAGATTTGGGTGCATCTTTTGTTTTTTTCCTTCCTCCCTCATACAACAAGAATCAACAATTTTGCAGAAGTGATTTGCATTTTCTCAACCCAATAATTTTTCATATCAAAGAGGTGTACGTGCCAAAACGCATGTGAGCCTAGGCATGTAAGAGGCAACAGTAGTCTCCAACTTGCCCTTGAGAAACGTCAGGCAGTAATAAGCTATTCATTCATAGGGAGAATGCAGCTCCCAGCTTCAGAAGGGCCAAGATTTGATGCTGAAGGAACTGTAAGACCCTGGGAACAAAGGTCAGTTAGAGTTAGATAAATCTAACTCTTCACCTGAGCCACTTGATCACATGCTATTGTTATAACTTAAAATCAGTGTGTGACCTGAGGTCCCTCCAGGATAACAGAGTCCCGGTATACAATTTGCTCAACAGGCTAATTTAGATAAAATCTTGTCTCCTAAAGACTTTTTCATCAAAGAACAACACTCAGCTCCAAGGGAAAGGATGAGCATCCCTAATCTCGCTGTTTCATGACTGGATTAGGTAATATGGATCTTCAGGTTCAGAAGCTGAATTCCCTCAAATCCACTTGCTCCTGCTGAACGTCCTGAGGCCATGCTGATTCAAAGGCTGCAGTAAGCAGCCACATGATGAAGTCCTCCAGCCCTGAGCCTTTGCTCTCCTAAATTCATCACAGTTTACAAGTTCTCTGCAATCAACACTGCACCATCACAATGCTTAGCCCTTGTTTGTTCCACAGTGAATAACATAAGTCCAGTATTGGGCAACTTGACTTGCAAAAATCCAGACTGTCTGCTCCTCCCACCCTAAGGAATGCTCTTGCCTGCTCTCCATTGTATGGTCTGGATGGCCATGGGTTTGGAAGGAGGACAAAGCAAAACAAAGGGACAATACAGTGGTTCAAGACAGCAGCCCGGTCTCTCATGTTGCCATATCGCCTCAGCTGGTTACAATCTCCTCCACAAAATGAAATAACAAGCAAATGACTAATGACTGGAAGATGAGTATGCCTTGCTGAGGCAACACAGCAGGGCAAAGGGCCCTTGCCAAGAGCAGTGAGAATCTTATTTCAATGCTTTCATGAATACAGCTGCCATTTACCTATCTCCCCAGATCCCAGCAGCATGCCTTCAGAAAGCTACTGAGATGAAAAGGAAAAATCCTGTCCTCCTCCTCCACCAATTAATGTCCCCAGATCACCTTAGTTGCTCTGAACCCATTTTCCCTTAATGAGCTAGGCCAGCCTGATGCTCGTCCCCCACAGCTGTTCACAAGCACCTATTAGAGATCTCTCAAGCACCCAGAGAAAGCAGCAGGAACAGGATCAGCCAGGAAATCCCCAGATGGCCCAAGGGGAGGGAAAAAAACATGCATGATGCAACCTTGTGCTGAAGTAAACCTGCCCTAACCAGTTCCCATCCAGAGTAGTTTCTTCCCAGGGCAAATGAATTTCTTCCCCAGACAGCTGTTTGTTCATGTGCAGATGTCCAGAGGCAGCTACCTCCTTGCCTTGTCTCCACTACTTATGCCACATCATCAATTATATTTCATGTTATTTCACTCCTTGCTTTGAGCAACAGCAGCTCTTGTTTCAGGTAAGGACACAATTCCCCCTATTTGTTTCCCCATCTCAGACCAAGCCTTCATTGTATCTCCTGAGAGCAAAATTAACTTCTGACCCTGTTCTTCCTTACACTGATGGAAAAAAAGCAGTAGCTCAAACCCATTCCACCATCAAAATTCCCAGATGGAACCTCTGAGGACTGCACTTTGTGTGGCAGCTTAGTCTGAACTTGAGGGTTGTGTTGTGCTGCTTTATCAAGAAACACCTGGAGAAAGGGAACTGGGCTCAGGGAGCCGAGGAAGGAATCGGGAAAGTCTGACAGGCATCAACCTGCCATCAGCAGGGGTGTAAGCAACAGCTTTCAGGAAGTTGCAAACAATAGGAAAGACAAGACTTGACAAGCCATAAAGGAACAATTGCATTAAAACGGCAAGATTTTAACCAAAATACTCTTGAATTGGGGGAGGATGAGGCCAATTTTAACATCTCTTCTGCCCAAAATGACAATGGACTGGAGGATTCTCCAGGGAGCAGAACAAGGAGGTTGTCTGTTCAGGGGACTGGCATGGATGAATTCTTTCCATTCAGCTTTCCAACATCCAATTTGTAGTATTTTAAGTACAAAAATTAAAAGCATCTCTGCCAATTTTCATTAAATGAGTAACAAATTGTTTGAATGGCTCCAAAGATTATTATACCAGGCATGAGATGACTGAAACATGGGAAATGTCAGCACTTATGTTTAAAAAAACACACTGAAAAAAATCACCCATAGGACCTGACTCCCACAGTCAATCTAGAGAGACTGACAAGTGACTACACATTTGCTCACCACCAAATCTTGTCCAGCCTAGCATGGAAAAACCCAGAGACACAGCTGGGCTGGAAAACCTACTGGTGCCAGACAGCATCTGTGTGCCACTGCAGCTGGACAAGGCAGAGGAACAAAAAGCACTTGGCACATCCTAATGAAGCTGCAGGACAAGCCAGTAAGTCCTCAGTGAGTGTCTCCCTTCTAAGAGTCCTAAAGCCCACAGGAAACATCAAACTCAAGGTTCCCATTCCAGTGTCCACTGCTTTATCTCGTCACACTCACTGTAGAGTGTGTGACCTCCACGAGGGGAGCAGAGACAATGCTCATCCCAGAATAAGATCCAGGGAGGGACAGGACACAGACATCTCTGCAATGGAGCCTCAGCAACTCTCATCTCCCAGATCCTGAAACAGTGACTAATTAGAAACATCTTTACATCCCCAGCTGGGGAGGTGACTGAAAAGAGACAAAACGTAAGGATGATGGTGATATTTGCAAGTGCTGTTACTTGTTATCATCTCAAAATGTTGACAGCAGCTCTTAGCAAGCACGCACCAGTGAATAGCTTACATGCACTAATTCTTTCTTGAAAAGCATGTGTTTAACCCTCATCAGAGACAGCACTTCTCCATTCCACATGAAACCTCAGGAACTGCCAAAATGATTTAAAGCCCGAGCAAACAAGACCTATTGGAAGTGATGATCAACCCCCTCTTGCCCACACGTGACTCTCAAGGTCTGTTTCTCATGCTCTACAGTTTCCAGCTGGGACCCATCAGCAAGCTATCAATTGCCCCTCACATGCAGATGAACAGGTAATTAGTTAAATGACCTAATTAATATTAATACACTTGAGTGATATAACTAACAAAGCTTGATTTTTAAGGAGTTTTATGTATCTTTCCTGAGAGTACATTGTTGGTTCTCTGATGTCTAATACTGGCTGAGTTTCTGCTTCAACCCTTTAGGAGACATGAACAAGGTACAGTCCTACCACCCAGCAACTCTTTCCATAAAAGCCATAGGAAACCAGTATCTTAGAGCTCAATCCTTCAACTGAATTTTCCGGTTCAAAAGTTTTCAGCGTAGCCATAGAGACAAAGATAATCCACACGTGCCCACACACAGGCTCGTTTGGAAGAAAGCCAGGCTCAAAATGGGACAGCCAGTGCATTGCTTTAAAACAAGAAAGAGAAGTCTTAACTCAGTGCAAGAGCCAAACAAGGACCATGTTTGCACTTTATTGCCCAGATGCCCTCTCAACAGAGTTAATATGGCATGGCACACTGTAGAGGTGTTAAAGGGGAAAGATTTGCACTTTGACTACCATCAGATGCTCTGGACGCATGAAGTATGCATTCATATGATGGGGATTTAAAAAAAAAAAGTAAGATTTAGAAGTTTTAAGGGGTAGGGGAGAGACAAAGAACGGGCAAAGTGAACTCACCCTCGTAAAACACATGCATGCACTCGTCTGCACCAAGTGGGGACGTGGAGAGCTCCGGTGCCAGGTCCTGGAGCAGCACAGGGGATCCTGCCCTCCCCATCCCTGGGGCTCAGGCGGTGGCACAAACAAGCAGGGACAGACACATTAGGGAGCAGCCCGCAGGGAAGTACAAAGCCAGTTGCTCACCTCGCAAAGCCTGTGGGCAAGGCTTGCTCACCGCCTGCCTCCAGCTGCTGCACAAGGGGAGCCAGGGGACGCGGCCCCTGTGTGCTCGGTGCAGCATCCCACAGCAACCCCACACACAGGAATGGGATGTTCTGCTCCAGACACCATCCAGGCCTGGAGGTATTGCCGCATCTCCATGACTCCAGCACATCACACATGGAGGAAACCCAGGGAGAGGGCTGGATCAAGCAGGAAAAATGAAGTTTGAATTCACTTAAAGTAATTTTAGGACCCAGACAAAATACAGCAGGCCCAGGGGACCCTTCTGGCTGGCTGGGCTGGCCTCACCACAACTGAGGAATTCAGGGGTACCTTCTGCAACAAAGAACTCCTTCCAACTCCAGTGTCTGCCAGTAGCAACATTTGCCCCTGTGCCCTATTACCCAAACCACCATTGGACTAGTCAGTAATTCAAATATTCCGCAAGTTTTCTGCTCTGTTCAGGTTGGGTCAGCTTTCAAGGGACATTGTCAAGGCAGATACATCCCTAAAAAATCCCCACCATACACATCACACTCCCAACCTGAACACTTCAAAAAGTGAGAGGGAGAGGAAAGGAAAAAGCTGTGTCAGGATGGAGGACACAGCATGAAGGGTGCAAGCACAGGCACATCAACAGCTCCTGGGAAAGAGGACGGGCTTGAAACACAGCCCAGACCTGCTGCTTAGCAGCTGGGATTTAACACTTACTGCAGCAAGAGAAATTAGTAACAGAAATCAGCACAGAGAAGGATGGGGGTGTCATGTTCAATGCAGGGCTGCACCAAGGGAGAGCAGCAAAAATGATCTTTAGGGGAAGTGTTGGTTGGGTTTGTTCTATTTTGTTTTATATTTTTCGTGAATAGATCTTCATACTCCTGATCACAGTCCCAGGAGCGTATACCCTCCCTTAGATCTTATTCCTTCTTCTTGGTGCATCTCCAAGGCATGAACACCTGGAAACATGAACAGCAAGTGAATTTTTATTATTTTCTCTGGTGGAGCTCTTAGGGATTTGAAAGAAAATGCTTTTGTTAATGGCAACAGCTAGCTTTATCAACTGCAATTCCTACCACTGATCCAAACCGAGTATTATGAATGGGAGGAGTAAAACGAAAATTCACATCCCATGAGCATTTGCCTCACTAAACATGCTGGTGCTGCTCAGGCATCTCCCACTGCATGGCTCCTTCTGCGCAAGACCACCCCATTGACCCATTGTCCCCTGGGGAGAGGGGAGGGGGCAACATGTGACAGGAGACCTCAGGAGCCACACTCACCATTTTTACAGGACAACCCCATCCCCATACTCCTGTTGCAGATCCTTTCAAACCAGGCTCTGCAGGGAGAGTGAGTGGCCAGGAGGAGCCTTCCCTGCCATCCCACCTGGGTGCACATGCATGAATTCCCTGACCTGAGAGCAGCAGTGGTGCAAGATTGCTCCCTACTCCTATCCCGAACCACAAGCCTTTATTTCTATTCTCTCCCCTGTCCAGCTGAGGAGGGGAGCCATAGAGCAGCTTCAGTGGGCACCTGGCATCCAGCCAGACCGACCCCCACAGATGTACAGCACACATGGGCTCCTCTTTAAAACTGAACCGGTGCCAGCAGCAGCTCAGGTTCCTGTTGCAGCTGGCAGAACTCCCTGCATCAGGATGAGCAGTGAACACCTCCATCCCACATCTGAAATTGTTTGAGAAAAATGAAACATTAGTTCAGCTACCATCCATCTGAGCAGATACTCATGAAGTGAAGGCTCCTGAGATTTTCCCCAATACCTGTGCACTTCAGTCACACTTCAGGTTATGACTGCAGAGAATCACACAGTCCTCCGCTTCCAGGATTTCTTCCTGCAAGGAATGTGAACCACTTGGCTTTCCTACACAGATGAAGGGAGGAAAGCCAAGACACCAAGCAACGACGGGCTCTCAGAAAAGAATTAATGATGAAAAATGATGGCTTTTCTCAGAAGGTGTGACATTAAACTGGGAAGAACCTAGAACCTCACTGTGCACTGCAGCCCTTCACTCCATGGACGGCTGCTGGATCAGGACTGCACCTACACATTAGAACTTTTGCTAAAGCATCTCAATCAATGAAGAGACTCAGCAGGAGCCTAGTTAGGCTGGTGGACAAAAAGGAGGAGGCAGGGAAAAACTGTGACAAATTGAAAATTCATCGTGGATTGTGTAACTTCATGAATAATTCCTTTCAAGCCAAAAGAGATTCCTGCAGAAGAGGTAGCTTGCTGCACTCCCTCAGCTCCATTTAATGAAAGAACTCCCAGACAGATGGGTGGTTTGGTATTTGGTTTTTTGGTGGGGTTTTTGGTTTGTTTTGTTTTAACAAAAAACAAAACAAAAACAAAAACAAAAACAAACCCCAAAAAACCCAAAACCAAACTCAATTGCAAGATGCAGATGATCTTCGATCAGCAGAGAAAAGCTGGTGGAACCAACCAAACAGGTGACACTGATAGGTTTCCCCACCCTGGCAGGACAAGAATTTGCTCAAAATGGCTAAGATTCTCATTTCCTTTTGCTAGAGACAATTTTTCATTTGTGCAAACAATAGAAGAGATGCTCATGGGGGGAAGGAAGATATAAAAAATATCTTCTCTAAGCCACTGAGACTTATGAAAGCATCAGAAAAGAGGAATTGGCGAAAAAATGAAAGGGACTGGAAAAAAAAGTCCCAACAGTAAGATATACTTGAGTTACTGAGTGTCATGCCCAGAAGCAGGGAAACCCCACATCTAAAATTGCAGGATTCAAATCTGGAACCACGCAGCTCAGGAAGGGTCCCATCCCCTGCATTGGAAGGGTTAGGCTTTTCCCATATGCCAAATGGCAGAATTCTGCAATAGTCTCTTCTGGCCCTTCTGGTAACAAACAATAGGACAAGAGGAAATACCCTTAAACTGTAGCAGGGGGAGGTTTAGATTGGATATCAGAAAAAATTTCTTCATAGAAAGGGTTACCAAACATTGGAATGGACTGCCCAGGGAAGTGGTGGTGTCGCCACTGAAGGCATTTAAAGGATATGGCACTTAAGGACATGGTTTAGTGGTCAACTTGGCAGTTCTAGATTTATAGTTGAACTCAATGATCTCAAGGGCCTTTTCCATCCTAAATGAGTCCATTATTTTGGTGCAGAAAATGCACTGTTTCCCAAAGACAGCCAGACATCTCAGGAGCAGTACTGCCAAAGAGTGCATCTTGGCCCTTAAGCACCCACACAGATGCCTTGATATCTAATATTCCAGTTGAACCCATGCTGCAGCCTTCCTCTCCAAGTGGACACTAACAGGGCTTTTCCTCCTCTTTCTGGTCACTGATTTTTACCAAACTTTGAAGATGAAAATCATTGGTCAGACCTCTGCACCACCCCACCAGCAGGGAGTTGGTCAATGGATCCAAAAACTAGTGGGAAAGAGAAAACCTTTATAGAAAGCCGACAAAAATTCATTGTGTCCTGTGGGATTTTTAGGAGCCAAGCCCACTGGCTTTGGAGCTCCCTCCTTGAATTCCACATATTTTACATTATTTGCCTAAAACCAGACACCCAACTCTCTGCCAAGCCCTCCTAATCCATCAGCTTTGAGGCTAGGACTGCAGCCCACTCCACAAGTTCCTCCTTTCTTCTGTGCAGCCCCAGTTTCTCCTTCTCCTCCCTGAACACCACTCCCACAACTGCTTATTACCCATTTTTCTCCTTCACCTCAGTTCCCCTCTTCTCTCTTCTTGCTTCCCACATGAACATCCTGAGCTTTAACTCCCCGCCAAGCCAATCTCAGGTTGTATTTTTTTCAGGACAGCCTTGGTATCCACCATGGGCTCCAGGACCAGGCAGGAAGACCAGAGAAAAGGACAGGGTGGCAAGCGGGGTAGTTTGTAGGCTGCTGCTTATTGGGAGAGTAGGAGAGCACTGATCCCATTTCCCTGTTTGGGGCTAGGGACGTGTGAAAGGGGTTCAGGATTGCCTCCTTCTCCAGCCCCTTCATTGGCATAAGCACTCTGGCAGCTCAGTGCTTCACACCCACTCAGGATGGCTCTGAGCACCCACATTGCTACCAGGAGATGTTGCTCCACATGCTCTAACACCAGCCCACTCCGGACAGTGCTCACGTGGCAGAGCCAAGTCTCTGCATCCTCCTGTCCAGCTGGGCTGGGGTGTGAGCAGTGAATCCCACGCCTGGCCCCCAGCTGGGGAGCAGCTGTGCTGCACAAGTGCTGACTCAGGCGTGAGCAACACCAGCACAAGGGCATCGCCTGCCCTTGGCATCCAGGGCCAGACAGCCGGCAGCCTCAGCCCAGAACACGCTCTGCCCTGGTGAATCACACACCAACCCCGGCAAGTCCTTTCAAGACCCATCAGTCACCAGAGGGGAAAAAAAATTACATGCACACAAAGTAATTAGAGGTGTAACCTTCTCCCCTCCCTCTGCGCAGGCTTAATGCTTCCTTTGTCCAGGCATGTTTGCCTTGCTAAGTCATGCTTCAGGAGAACTTTCTTGACAGAAAACAAAGGTTAATTAATATTAGAAAAAAAAAAAAAAAGAAAGAAACTAAAAACCACACAGAAACCCCTCATTAAAATGGCCACCCTCTCAGCACAGCTCTCTACTCACACTGGTCCTTCTTGGAAACAGAGCACTGACCCATGGCAATGACCCCTGCAAAAAAGCCAAACTGCACACAATCAATTCAGAGCTGTCTCCAGTGATGGAAGGGTGGGAAACCAGCCAGCAGAGCAGATCAGAGACACAGCAATGTTCAAACCTGATGGCTGTAATCCACCCCACTCACAGAAATCCCAGCCCCACTGACAGTTTGCCTTCAGCTAATTCAAAACCTTCTCCTGGCAGTTCAGTGGCAACACATCCTGTGACGTGCTGTAGCTCTGCTACCCTCTGCACCAGCAGCTCTGAGGAGTACATTACAGAGGAAGGGATACCAACTCCACAGATAGAGAGACAGATACTCTGCTCCCATCCCTCCTCACCTAAGCAGCTGAAACCACAGTGAAGTCACTTCCAATTTATCACCTGCATTACCAAATGCTTCACCTCCCTGGTGGAAGTCCCACGTTACAGCACACATGTGAGAAAAGCAGGTAGAAGTCTGCTTCAAACCTGCGCTCTCCAAGTGTAAAAATATCTCTTCCACATACTCCTCCAATTCACCTCGGACACACATAAGCACTTCTGATCCAGCTGGCTCAAGATAGGTGGTGAAAGCACACATGCACACGCATGCTCCCCAGCCAGCTCATTAAATCTAATTAGACAGTCTTCCACAGGGGATTTTGAAATTCATATCCAGCAATTACTGTGTCCTATTCTTTCCTCAACCCTCTGGATGTGTGCGCATGATTATTCACCACATGAAAAATAAAAATTAATATGAAACTTCAGAGAGTTGCCATATGTGCACATTATCAGAGGTGCACTGTAATTTAATCTGTGTTCCTGCTTAGAGACAAATATGGTAGCAGCAACACAGGGAAAGAATACTCAAGCCTCAGCTTTGGATCCTAATGTCTCCAAGAAACTGACAATATGGAACCATAGGTTTTCCCTAGTAACTTTATAAAAAATTTGTCCTGTTGACATTCTGGTGTGTAAGGTATGAAGCCACACATGCACAAGACCACCAGCAAGCATGAAGATAACTGAGCCAAAGTGCAAAGGGACTGATCCTTGATGGACTCAAAGAAAATGTAACAGTCATTTTCATGTGTGTCCAGAATAGGAAAATTGTACTTTCATACCTGATATATCATCTATAGGATATAAGAAGGCTAAGCAGTCAAGTGGATGCATTGTCCCATGCATTCCCCAAAGTGTTTCCCATCCCTAGCTCTGCCAATGCTGCCATCTCCAGGGACATTCCCTTTGCTCACAGCATATTCCTTTATAGCTTCTGCTTTACTGTATCAATTCATGACACACAAAAAGAATTCCTCACCTGGCTTGTTTACACAAGGGAAGCTTAATCTGCATTCACTTTCACAGCAGAGTAGCTAAACCATAGTATGTCAACTTGATACAGAGCATCCCTCCTTTAAGTCTGCCTTCTCATTTGCAGGGAGAATGCTGCTCATTTTGAACAAGGAGCACTTCAACTCCCAGCAAATGTCTTTCATTGAAACTCCTATAGACCTGATTAATTCCTGAGAGTCCCTCAGCTTCCAGACTCAGCAGCCCCTCATCATGCCTAATCCAGCAAATCCCAGAGGAGTTCAGTAAACTCCTCGTTATCTTGCTGATGTGAAAGCACACCAGCAGATTTCACCAGGAGATGCCAAGAGCATTGCTCCACTGCAGCAGCTTATGGAGGGTATTCAGGAGACAAAACAAGCATCTATTCTGGAGCCCACCATTTCACTGTTATGTTTATTGTTAGGGTGATTTGTCACCCAGAACAGCTCTTCTGAAAGTGAAGAAATGCTGTCCATTTGAACACATAAAATATTAAAAATTATTTCATTTACACTGAAGGGGTCATAGTCTGGTCTGGTCTCTCCATGGCCAGATCTGGACAACCAAACTGAACCCACACACCACTTGGGACACTGCTGGTACATTCCTTTGATCCCAGTAGCAGTAGGAACTAATTTCACCTTTAGAACCTACTTCCTTTTAGATGAGCTTTACAAGTGTTTTTAACAAACAAGGATCAGAAGCAACTTTAGACACATATGAACGAACCACTGAAAGCTGAAGAGCATTTGACACTCCAAACTCCAGTATGCAGCATGGGGGGTCTCACTTGACCATGCCATATTCCAGTCCTGCTAAGGGCAATGCTGAGCTTCTCAGGACAAGGCCCTGACCAAGGGCCTCGGAGCTCAACTGATGTTTCTCCCTGACAGAAGCTGAACACCCTTCATCGAAGGTACCACGAGTGCTTTGCTCCAGGTCTCCACTCCCTAGTGACTTTGGATGAAGACCACTCCCAGACTCAGCACCCACAAACTGCATCACTGCATTTGGCTGCACAGTGAAGCACACTGGAGAAAAACCTTACAGCAGCGTGTTGGGCAAAATAAAACTCCAGTCCTTCTCTCCAAAGCCCTGCACAGCACCAGCCTCACCAGCAGCAACAGTTGCAGCCTGACCCTGCTCAAGGAGCAGCTTTACTTGATGCCACAGAGCCATCAGCCTAGGGAGCCCAGGGAGCCAGCACAGCCCTTCTGCTATGGCACAATGGGATCATCCCATCCAGCCACATGGATGCACAGAGACATTTCAGTGCACACAGGGGATACAAGTGGCTGTGTGTCTGTCTGGGCATGTAAACTGGTAATTTCATGTCCAGCACTAAAGACAGAACACAGAGGTGACAGCACAAAAGCCATCAAAACTATGTTCAACAAAGAAACTGCCATAATCCTTCTCAGATATACTTTGGGTCAAATCCAGCTGCAGGCAAGGACTATGGGAAGGCTCCCACTGGCCTTCTGGGAGCTGCATGTGATCTTCATGTAGATGCACTTGCACAGGGCACAGCTAGTTCAGTGCAAGGTTGATGCTGTTCAGTGACTTTGCAAGCTCACCTAATGAAGCCAAAGGGTTTGCAATTTCCATAAAGCATTTTCACCAGTAAGATCTTTCAGAAGATCAAGATTCCAGCAAATTCATACAGCCAGTAAGTGACAGAAGGAAACTGGACTAAAAAAAACCCCAAACAAACAGTTTCTGTAAGTTGTTTGACTTTACATTAAATTACTTTTTGTTGCTCACAATCAGAAACAACAGGGATATACTTCCAACTTTTTTCCATTTTGGTATGAAAACTGGGAATTGTAGTAAAGACTTTTATTAAAAGGAGAACCTGTAAAAATTGAGACACCATGCAACTAAATGCTTAGTTGTATTACAAAACTGGCTTTGGTCCATAAAAGTGTTGTTTCAGCAAGAAAAATAAAAGATAATAAGACATTTATTCTGGCTACTGAAAAATACAGATGTTAGTCCTAGATCATATCCTGTTACAAACAAAAGCTAAGGGAGGGGAAAGACTTTTAAAAAGTATTGGAGTCACAACAGCTTTTTCACAGAGAAAGAGAGAAGCAACTTGAATATAAATAAGTGTCCAAAATAGGTCAGCACTCTTTTCTTGGCCACTGAAGTCTGATACTTTTCACTTGAGGTTATCCTGGCCGGTGGTGGCACACACAGGGCAGGGACAGAGGCTGAGGCCAGGCACGGCCCTGAGCTCGGTGGCAGTGGCAGTGCCCCAGCACAGCCCTGCAGTGAGCACAGCCCAAGCACTGCCAGGCACCACCAGTGCCCACAGGCTTTGTGACAGTACCTGCACTCCCCTGACTGGAGCTGTTTCCAACCTGCCTCACTCCCCTCCAGGAGCGAGGAAATGCTCCATGCCCACAGTTTTGACCTCATCAAGCAGGAAGTGTGGTAAGAGACAGGGTGTTTTCCACAGCCCCTACGAAGACCCACCAGCTCCATGCATTCAGCCCCAAGCATCCCTGGCACTGCCTGGCAGGAAGCTGCTCTCTGGGCCAGGAGAGGATTGGGCCCTACACCACCCAGCTATGGAGGGTGGGCAAAGCCACTGGCTTCCTACCAAAGGTTACAGTCCTTTAAACCAAAGCAGAAAGCAGTTTCAGACCCAAAAATCAGGCCATGAGGTGCAAAGCATGCACCTCAGCTGCTCTGCCACTGCTTCCATGGGGAAGCTGGTAGGAGCATCAGGCTGCAGAAGAGCCACAGGTTCTCTCCCCCTCTTTAGGGGAAAAAACCGAACAAGTTATTTCTACAGCACTGAGAGGCAAGCCTGCCAGTCCAGCCTCGGCAGCATTCCTGTCTAGCTCAGCTTGTTTACCACCAATAAAAAGCCCATTAGTTGCATAATGTGCCTGTTTAAAATAACTAAAAAAAATCATCACTGGCAAATTAGTAAGACATTAGGACATGCAGACACCTCAGCATGGTGTTATGGAAACCACAGAGGAGTCAGACTTCCCTCAGCAGCTTTTCCCAAGGAAGACAATGCCTAAGATTTGTCCCTCTTTGAGTGGGCTCATCTAACTTTGAAGGGCTTAGGACCAAAACACAGCAGTCACCCAGTCACCTGACCCAGGGTTTCTAATCAAGTGGCCTCCAGAGAAAGTAAATTTACCAGGCTCAGATGCTGCTGGTTTGCAGTAATGGCAGCACAAGGTCTCCCCTCACACAGGGGCAGCCAGCAGAGAAGGCTGCAATAGCCTGAGGTATCTGAGGTATAACTTCACACCTCTGACCAAGGTCTGATCAAGCAGCAGCAACAACTGCTGACTCAGCACACTCCCCTCCCCAGCCATCAAAAGCCCTGCTTTAAAAGCATTGCTCCTGTAAAGGCAAAAGGAGGCATGGGGTGACTCATAAGCTGCCCTCCTTTAAGGACTGGTCACAAAACTGCTAAATAAAAAATAACGAGCTCCCAGCCCAGTCCCTCACCATTCTGCAACACAAACACAAAATCTATCCTTGCTACCTGCCACACACACCACTGCTCTCCAGCTAAGCCCACAGCAGCACAGCTCAGACCTTGCAGGCAGGGCTTACAGTGCCTCTTCTCACCACTACCTCCAAATCTGTGCAGTTCAGGGGTCACTCCAAAACTAACCCCAGGGTTCAGGCAGTACAAAGAGTGGAGGCCTGCCTGGCTCCTCACGTGCCTCCTCAAGCACCCAAAACCCAGGACACAAAGGCAAAGGAAGTTCAGGAAGGAATGCCCTGTGGATTTTAGGCAGAAGAACTTAGGATTTTTACAGTACTGTCCCTCTCAGCAAACTCCTCTAGATGCTGAGCAACCCCAGGAGCTGCTTTAAACTCAAGAGTAATACTGCTTTTCCTCTTGAGTCCAGCCAATTTACAAGGAGGCTGCCCCAGGGGAATAGCCCAAATCCACAGCATGGCCACCTATCTCACCATTAACTAGCTAGGGAAAACCTGAAGACACCACTTTGCAAGGATGTAACCTGATTTCCTGTCTCTCCACAAAACAGTGGGGTGTCTGTGACTCCTCTGCAATTTCTGCCTTTCCTCCATGTGAGCACCTGTGTGAGTTCAGGCATCCCTCTCTGCAGCCCCTCAAGAAAAAGCTCCTTTGGGAGCATGCCAAGCAGAGATATGTGTTGAGGACACTGCATTTGTGAAACAGGATAAGGATTCCCTTCTGCTGACAAAGGGATAAGAGGGGATTTCAAGAACAGCTGCAAAAATCCAAAGTGGTGATTTAACTTTTCACAACAGAAAACTTTCTCTTCCCATGCCCACAAGAAGAGAGAATGTATTTTTCAGATAATACACTCAATCCTCTGGATTTGTATGAATGAAAATGGGGTCACACAAGCAGGTGAACAAGCACTGAGCTAAAGCCTGGCTGAAAGTATAATCTCTGGATATAAGAAAGAAAAACATCCATCACCACAGATGTTCCCCACTTTCTGCATTACCTATGTGACAAACAATTCTGCTACAGAGCCCTGAACACCAAAAATTCCCAGGGAAGACCCAAATGCCACATCAGAAACACTTCCCATCTCCAGACTACAGGACAACAGCTTACTGATTTACATCCAGGAGAAGAAGAGGTCCTTACAGCTCAGGAAAGATAAATTAACAACCAAATCCCCTCCCATCTAACATATTAATTCAATTGAGACTTGATGAAGATAACAGAGGAGTAAGAACTACAACTAAATTAGTACCCAGTGTTTTGGCTGGGATTATAAAGATGCTCAGTGATCAACTGTGATCACCTCCATCTGGAAATGGATGGGAACCACTCCCCTCCCAGGTTTTCTGTTTCTGAAACCTGCATTATGATTTTAAAGCTGCACTCAGGAACAGTTTTCTTACTGCAAACAAGCCTCTTCCACCACAGCTGAACCAGTAACGCCAGTGAGGT
Source organism: Leptocoma aspasia (assembly GCA_013399835.1). Taxonomy (NCBI): domain Eukaryota; kingdom Metazoa; phylum Chordata; class Aves; order Passeriformes; family Nectariniidae; genus Leptocoma; species Leptocoma aspasia. Next base: position 15,968 of record VXAX01007088.1, on the reverse strand, counting down.
TACAGTAAGAAAGAGCTTAACCTTTTGAGGTTCCTACCAGATACGTTTTTTAACAAATAACAAAGGAGAGTGCTTAAAATCAGACACCACAATGGCCAGTGACCCACTCTGCTCTTCCCTACTGCATCTAATGCATCCAAAGCAGTTTTGGGCGAGAGAGCAGGAGAGGTGACTCCACTGCAGCAGATCTCACACCAGGTAAGAGTATCACAATTGTCTGTGCCCATGCCAGGCAGCATGCCAGCACAAACCGCGTGCAGGTGCTCCGGCTGCTTCGACAGCATCGCAACCACATCCTTGGGATGGATCCAGCCCATGCCCTCCCAGCCGAGCCACACACCATCTCTGGTGCTCACGGCCACGGAAACTGAGCTTTGGTTTGCCCTTGTTAGGTTGGTTTGGGGTGCAGGGCCAGCACAGGGGAGGTGGGTTGAGGTGCAATCCCCAGGAGTCTGCAATAAAGGAGATCTGTGTGGCTGTCAAGTGTGAGGTCTCCTGGGAACAGCCCTTTTACTGGGCTCCAGATGCTGTGGAGTGATTGCTTATATGAAGGCGGGGGAGGCCTCTTTACTGTTTCTCATTTCCTCTTTTTTTTTTCTCCCCCCCCCATTTCCTGGTTTTGTTCAGAAGCACAAGAGAGTCATTCATCATTTTTCTTCCAGCACAAGGAGCGCTCTCACCTCCCCCTCACCCCTAAATCCCTCCCCACCAGGAAAGGGCACGCGTTCTCCAGCCAAAAAGGCTCGCAGCAGGGAAGGCAAAGCTCCCCAGCTCCTGCAAGCAGCTCCAGCACAAAGGGCCACATTCTCAGCTGGGTTCAGTGGGTGCCAACCCCCAAAGGGGGAAGGACAGACCTCAGCGGCAGCAGAAATGCAAAGTCAGAGAATGGATATCAGCGGAGGAGGAGGAGAGTGATTTGCACCGGCTGGAATTATGATGCAAAGCAGAGAGCAATTACATGCTGAGACGACAGACAGCACCTCAGGTAATTGGAGAAAAAGAGCCAAGACATAAAGTTCCACATATGTCTCAGCCCACATGCCATGATGGTCACTCAACTCACTGAAACCTGGGAAAACCTTCCTTGTGGACTTGGCCCCCCTACCCTCTGGAAAGTGGATGGGCACTGGTCCAAGCGTAGTCCAGGCACTGGATCAGCACCACTTTACAACCCATCAGCCCCAGGTTTGGGATAGGCTCCCAGGAAAGCCCTGTTCAGTTTGCAGGAGGTCAGAAAGGGGATGGCTATAGATGCAGACATTTAACCCACCCAGAGGGTCAATACCACCACCAGGAAAACTTCATTGGAGGGCTCTGCTCCTAAGTCCACTTTGGTTCCCAGTCACACTGCTCTTTCCACAGATTCTTGCTGGCTTCTCCTTGCCCTGCCTAGGAGAGACAGAGAACCAGGATGAAAACATCTCAGTACAGCTAAAACAGAGAAGAGGATCTCTCTCCGAATAGCTTTATGAAAGAGAGTGAGTAGGAAAACCCCAAATTCTTGAACACATTTTTATAAAAGAACCGTGGGTTCTCATTAAAAGCAGGACAGTGCAAACACCTGGGATCTGTTTGGGGCTGTTTGGTTTGGCTGATGACCTGGAAAAAAAAGAAACTAAAACTGGACACAGAGAATAACATTCCAGGTTTTGGTTTTGTTTGGGTTTAATCGCAGCAGTTAACAGCAATCAAGTCAAAAAAGCTGGCTTATGGTCAAACCCAAGGCTTCTTTTTGGTCCTTTTAGAAGGAAAAGAAATAGAAGATTGTGGTCAGTTCTGGGGCCAGTTGGGTGGAGGGAGTCTGTGTGCCAGCAGCTCCACCAAGGAGGTACATTTATGGCCCAATTTCAGCAAGAACTGGAAGAGTAATGACAACACAAGCCAGCAAGAGCCTGGCCATTTGGGACTAAAGTCTTCCACACCCACTGAACCAGAGATTCCACTGGCTCCTGCAGTTGCTGCTCAGGAGGTCCATCAGGCCCAGAGAGATCACTGTGCTCCTCCAGGCTTTCCCCTAAACACCACCAGCTGCTTATGCCAACTGAAATGTCAGAGTTTTGCAAAACCCATGTGGTGCAGTGTGGGAGCCCAGACAGCCTGCATTCACCTCTCAGGCATAGGAAGAGTTTGGGATGACTTTTCACACATCCTGGGTCTCTGGTGTCCTATGTTCTTTTGCTTTTGAGAGTGTGGATGTTCATTCCCTTTTCTTTCTTTAAAGATGCTGAAGTGGTGAACTTTGTTAGCTGCTGGTCTCCCTAAATATCTCTGCAAGCTTGTTTTGAGGTTCCTTTGTGCTCCCATGGAGAAATGTCAGTATTTCAAACCTACCAGAACAAAACCTTAGTTACACGTTTTGTTTTCTTTCAAATGGTTTGGCAGCCAAACCAAAAGGATCAGTCCCAAGCAGGAACCAACACGTGGCTTCCATCATACTCCAAACCCCGAGAGTGTCACCTCCACAGCTCCCAGACATGCTTGTGCAGAGCTCTGTCCTGACCCTCCCAACCTGGCAGGAGCACTCCTTGACAGCTCTTCTCGCTGGATCAATGAATGGCAGGTTTCAGCAGGTCTTCACTGAGCCAGACAGGTCACAATAATCCTGCTAGCACCCTGCTGAAAATATGCAAAGTAAATATGAGACCAAGCATGGGGAAAGAAGATGAGGCTGGCAGAAACACAGCAAGAACACAAGAGGAAGAAAGAAAGCACAGCACCTCATAGCAGGAAAATAGTAAACTTGTTGACCAAAAAAAATGCAATGGGAAAAAACTACGGGGTTCTAGAGGAAAAAAAAAGCAGCAAAGGAAGAGGGCTGGGAGAGACTGGGATGAGCATGCTGGCCTGAATGCACGTGGTCAGCATGGGTATAATGATGCATATTTTCTTCTTGGAGCTAAGGGGATCCCAGAGGGCCCACAAAAGCCTTTTGCAAGTCAAGGGACCAAACTCTTGACTACTCCCAGGTGGAGCAGCTGCTGAATCATTCCTTACCCATCAGGCTCTCATCCCACAAAAGTCCAGACTTCTGCTATTGCAAAGAGTATTAAAAGAAATTTTAAACAATCCCAGGGAATTTTGCATTGGAGCCTTTTCCATGTTTTCCCGCACCCTGGCATCTTCAAACTAGGCAACATGTGGCACCATCATCATTTTTGTAGTGCTCATCACTAGAGCAACTAGCAAGCTGTTCCGTCTAAGGAACTTACTCTCCTAAGGTAAAGTCCCATTACTGAATCTTCCAGGACCAAAGGATCCTTTGCCCAAGAACAACACACTCAGCTGTACCTGCCTCAGTTTTCTTGACTCCCAGGTGGAGCTTTTACTGTGCAGCAGAGGCAAAACAGTCAGTCTTTGCCTGGGGGCTGCAGAACCACAGTCGGTGAGGAATGAGATTAATTACATGAATAACAAAAAGCCGGATGCCAGCCACCAGCCCCCACCCCACACAGCTCAGCGGGATGCAGAAGGGAAGCAAGCAGCTCAAAACCCAGAAGAGCTCTCAAATGAGGCCAGACTTATCCTATTCCAGCTACAGACCTGCATCTTGGCCTTCACAAGGGCCAAGAAAAGCCCTGCACATTTTCTTTAGAAAGGAGCACAACAGTGAAAAGCCCCCAGTAGGAGAGTTTTCCTTTCAGTCTGACCTGGACCGTCCTGTGCATCCGCCACGAGGGCACAGCCACCGGGAGCCAGCTCGCCCGCTCAAGGAGGAGAAAAGGGAAGTTAATTTTTGCAGCCAAAAGAAAACAGGGAATTCTTTTCAGATGGCAGGAATGTAACCGTGCCATTTAATCACTTGCTATTTCTGCTTCCCGGCTATGTCTCTCCACAGGAAAGCCCCTGGACAGAAGCACCCTCCAGGCAGCATTGCAACATATGTGTGCTCAAACTCTGGTTCTAATCCCACTCCTGTGGTCCCTGCTTCAGATCCTTGGGAAACGGGTGGTTTTGGGGAGATTCAGTCTCACTCACGCTGTGCCCTTGGCTGTCTTAACCAGATGCATGTGTCTGTCTGGGAAAAGGGCAAACCTGCAGTTCTGGCCCAAGGCCACTCAGGGTCTGACCCCAGCTGAGAACAGCACAGCTCACTCTCTCCAGGACATGTCAGCCAGGACAGGATGGCAGCACTGCCCTGCATCGGCCCCTGCACTGGGCTCAGATCAGAGGGGAACCAGCACTACCTCTCCAGCTCTGAAATGCATCTGTTGACCTCTGTCACAGTGGGGAAATCACATTTGCTCCAGGTTGAGCTGTGATGATGGGTGACCCTATCTTCCAGCACAAGGAGCGCTCTCACCTCCCCCTCACCCCTAAATCCCTCCCCACCAGGAAAGGGCACGTGTTCTCCAGCCAAAAAGGCTCGCAGCAGGGAAGGCAAAGCTCCCCAGCTCCCTATCTGATGGCTTTGCAGCACCCCCAGCTTGACTCCAGCACACGAGCAGTCTGAGCTGCACTGACCTAGTCCCTGCCAGGCTGTGGCTACGTGTCCTCCAGGCATAGTGCATGCTTCCACAGTTGGAGAATGGAGAGCATCCCAGCTGGGATGTACTGTTACTCCAGTACAGGGCAGGCTGCACACCTTGCACAAGCCCCAGGTACTGGTGTCAGGCAGTCAGCCCAGCTCAGGTCCCCATTTCAGGGATTTCCAAAGCTCAGCCCAAAGTGCCGGCTGCTCACAGAGATACCTTTGTCACTGTCTGACTGCACTAACTGCAGCTTTGCATTGCAGGCTCTTTCTGCCACACAACCTAAAGTCCCATCCATCCACAGCTGTTTCTTAGGCAAAACTTTGGTAACTTCCCTCATCCGATGGGAGTCCACTGCTTCAGCAGCAGAGTTGCAAAATCTTAATGCAGGCTGCACACAGGTTGTCAGGATGTGGTTTGCCTGGCAGTGGGCAGCCTGGTACCCCTGGTAGTGGGGTGTAAACATTTCTACAGGAGCATTCACACACTCAACACTGAGCTTGATATCCATCTTAAACGTGATGATGATGGAAGACAAGCAAGATGCATAATTCAACTGCCAAAAATGCCATTTCATCACAGGGTGCCATGGAGGAGATGTGCATTCAGTTGGCTATCCACACACAGGCAGGGAAAAGCAAAAGAGAAGAACTGGGGAAAAAAATGCACACCAAAACACAGACTCAGTTAAATATTTATGGAGGCCACTGCATTCCAATTACAAGCAGTTTTTTAGGTCAGCTGAGACATTTTAGTTCTGCTAGGGCAGATCAGCTCCAGGGGACAGGATACTGCTGACAAGGACAAGCCAGAGGTTCAACCCTCCTAGCACACCCTGTAGCTAAGGACAAAAACAGATCTGGGCAGGGCTGTGCCTCCACTGGGCACAGCCCGAGTGATGGGACCTCCCTTTTTGCCACAGCTGAAGCCTCAAGACACAGGACTGACGTACACAGACATCACTGTGGGTTTGTCTGCCTCCCCCAGCACTTGAAGCCCCACTGCTGGAAGTCAGGGCAGCTAACCAAATAAGGATACCTCTGTGAGCAGCCAGTAGACCAGGCTGTGCTTTGGAAATCCCTGAAATCGTGGGCTGAGTGGTATTAGCAGCATGATGGGTTTCTATAGCACTGTTCTCACCTCTCAAGGCTCACTCCATACTCTTTACATAAGTTCCCAATTTGTGCATCACTGGCTGTCACCTAAGGCTAGATTATGAATGTGACAGACATTCGGCCAGGTTTACCTACTGCCCCATCACATCTGCACTGCCCAAGCACTTTCAGTGCAGTCTGAATTTGCAAAGGTCAGTTTCAGCATGGATGGCCAGGAGTAAGGTAACAAATCCTTGAAACCAGCATGATAAAAAGAAGAAACGGAAAAATAGAGGAAAGCAGCAACTGAAATCCATAACAAACATTACTAGAACAACAGAAGCTTTCCAACCATCTGAGATTAGAAGAAACTATGTCTGAATTTGCATTTTTTACTCTTTGTACAGGGCACATTTTGTTAATGCTGGAAATTCTGTGTTTCAGTCCTTGTTAGCTCATTTGGCCATAGTCCAGGATGAGGGTCACAATTCTCAGGAGGGCTGAGCAGAAACCAAACCACTCTGTGCCGTGGGACCTGTAGGAACTTTACCACCTCACTGGTCAGCTTTCTCATGCTGAACTCACTTCACCCAAAAAGAACCACGTCAAGCTCGGGTCACAAAGGTGGGGCTGAGCAGAAAGGAGGGGTCAGACTCAAAATGAGAACCCCTGCCCAATCACAAGTATCTGAAGCAATGTTCATAAAGCAAACACTGGAATGACCAGCAAGCAGTACACCTGCCCTTACCAGCAGGGCAAATCTCAAGACAACATCAGCACTTCTAAAAAGGCATTAAAATAAAAGCACACTGAGTCCACAGACAACATTTGTTTAAAAGCCACGTGAGAGGTGGTAAATTTCTGTAGGCTGACCCCCCACAAAGGTAAGCAAGTGAAAATTATCGGCTCTGGGTTCCCAGAATATTTACTCAGCCTAACATTACCCTGACTACACTCAATCAAACATTTCCAAAGTCCATTGCCACCACAACTCAAGTGTAGAGCACCCTTTCACAAGGGTATTTCCAAGGACTTCACTACCATAAAAGCCAACAGTGTCCTTGCAAGGTAGGAAACCCATTCTAATGGGAAGAGGAGGCTGAAAGTGTGCAGCCTTCACTGAGCAACATCCAAGGGGTCAGATCTGAGCACTGCATCAAATTGAAATTGTGGGAGTAATTACAAAGCCTAGATGAACAGCCTAAACTGAGCAGGGAATAAGAGGCTGAGAGAAGACTGCGTTGTGGAGCAGGCAGGGGTGTTTAAGTGGCTGCAATAGATCTAAAACTCGGGTTTAGATCTCATCTGGCCAAAAGCCACAGCTTGGGAAGCACATCTGGTGGAGGACGTCAGTATACTCTGTGTGTTTCCTCACAAAGGCTTGGAATACCAGTTCTTATTTTTAGTACTATTTCCATTTCTTCATGTAATGAGTTCAGTGTTTCATGCAGCCCTGGAGGAGCAGGAAGGACAAGTCCTGTAATAAAACTAATTAATTCATGTGGAATTTCTAGCTGCTATTGTGAAAGTGGACAAATTCCTCACTTCTGAAAAGCTGCCCAAGTGGCCATTAATCTGGCTGTGGTCACAAGCAGGATTCCTGTGGCCTCCTGCAACACCCAACCAGCCCCCAGGACAGAGCCTGCAGAAACCAAAGTGGATGTTGTTATTTCCTCACACCGACTCCCACAGCCCGAGTTTTACTAGACAAGACAGTTGCTTCAGAGGGCTCCATGCCAAATTCCTCCCTGTGCCCACAGACCAACCATGCCTCAGTTATGTGCAGAGAGGTCTAGACCTTCTTAGACCTCCAAAGTCAGCCCAAAACAGGCATTTTGGCTTTATTCAAAGCTCTGTAGATCAGTTGCTTTCCATCTGCCCAGTCTTGGCCATGCTCTCAGCAACAGGTGCCCTGAAAGGAGCAGGGTACCAAGTCTGTCCTGAAGACATCAGAAGTTGTATTCCCACCACCCAGCTGGGTGTGTGAGGAACTTGAGCTTTACAAGTCCCATCTGCAGGCAGTGGGAAGCTGGGCTCCTCCGCAGAGAAAGAATCAGATCAACCAAAATCCCTCAATAATGCACAAGAATTTATGGATCTGAAAGCTTGGGGTGACAGAGTCTGTGTGGTCTGGCAAGAAAAAAGGAGAGAATACACTGATTTTAGTTACTAAAATCAACAACAACAAAATGACTCCGAATTCCCAGAGTTAGCTGACCTGTAAGAAGGCACCATTTTGCTACAGTCTCACTTTTCTCTCCCAGTTCCAGAGTGCTCTTTAAATTCAGTGATGGATTGGTGGGTTAGCCTCTAATTAATACCTGTACTGCTGACCCAGCATCCTGTCCCAGGAATTGCAATATTCCCTGAACACCACTAGAAAACCAGATCTTCTGCTCCAAATGATCTCTGTAATAGTCTGTAACAACCTGGATTTCTGCCTAAACAAAATCCTACCCAAACCACCCCTGCAGAAGCCATGGAAGCAGTCCTGTTAATTATGGCCAAAAGAAGAGGCACCCTACCAGTCAACAAAACTCACCAGTCGCCTCAGACTGAGCAGCAGGCACTCTTGAAGAAATGGATGTCAGATGCTCACCCTTTTCTAGTTAGAAAACAGCAAGGAGAAAACAAGGGAAGGAAGGCTTCAATCTCCTCACCAAGCCAAGAGAAATTCATCAGCTTGGACTAAGTCTTCTACAACTAGCCAGGAGAGCTGAGACCAGACTTCTGGCTGAAGTCTGACCAGCAACACCATACTGGGAAATCTTGCTGTAGTCTGGAGCAAAAATACTGGGCAAAGCTTTATGAATTTTCATTATATCACAGGACATGTAATCCCACACACATTGTTATGCAAGTGAGTGCAGTGCACTGTGTGTCAATATTGTAGACATCCTGCATCACAAGGACAAGCTGCAAGGAGGCACAAAGGCACCTCTCTAAAATTGCCTCCAGCCAGTAAGGTGTTGAAAATATAAATTTCAAGGGCAGAGCATCAGAAATACTCTCATCCCACCTGAGCTGATTTATCTGCAGAAAACTGTAAGAAAAAGCAGGGATTTCATCACAGTCCAATTCCCACCAGTGCTTTGTGTCACTCTCAATTACAGTCCAGAATGAAATACCAAGAAATCTTTCCTTGCAGCCGGCAGAATTAATGGGATCTTTGACTACAGAGAGCACCAGACAGTGAACTTGTTCCCTTACCAGCCAGGAAGCACAGTGCAGCTTTCTTCAGAATAAAAGCTGCAATGTCAGAGGACAGTTCAAGGCTTATAAAAGTGACTTGATGTTTCCTAGTATTTCAGTCCGTAACAAAGGCATATAATTCTTGATCCTTTCTTAAACAATTTATTTCTAACATGAGCTGATGCAACAAGAGACTTCATCTTCCCACTGGTATCTCACTGAATGACATGTCTGGCAAAACACTGAGCAGAAATCAATCAATAATGCAATTACAAAGAGCAGTCAAATGCTGGACTGCAGCAAAGCTCCAATAACTGTGCACTAACCCTTTTCTCCTCAGCCTTTGCCTAGGATAGCCATCACATCATGTGTTCTTGTAATTAGGTGTCAACTCAACGTTTAATGAGGTCACGCTTGGCCAGTTTGTGAATGAGAAACACCTTCCAGCTTGCTGGCAGTGACTGCGGAAAGTAAGCAGAGATGTTTCAGTCAGACTTGGTCTATGGAAGGTTGTTTGTAGAAAGAATAATAAGACTAGATTTGAAATCTGATAAATTGGCAGAAAACTCATCCTTCCAGAAAAGTGAAGATTCGGTTGGGTAAATTTCTTATCATGGCACTGCAGGTCCAAACAAAGACCAAGATATGTATGACAGAGCATGAGAATGCACGGGGAAGAAAGTGGCACACGGCTGCCACGACATCAGCTCAGCAGAATAATCTGCACAATATGTTAGAACCACTAGCAAGGATTTTTCCTTCTCTCCTTCCTCCCTGCACAGCAGGACCATGCACCATGGCCAGCCTCCCAATCCCACAGCACACTCGGCACCCGTGAGGCACCACGCTGTTGCACTGGTGCACAGGTGTACTCCAGCTCCCTCCCCCGGGAACACACGGGCACTAATGCGGGCCTCAGGACAAACCTGCCCCTTCTGGCAGATGCAAACAGTCGGAGAGGACAAGTTGGAAAGCCAAGCACAACGTGTTCAGTACGTGCTGCTAAAGGACACAGTCATAGGGGCACTGATTCCAGCAGCACCTCCCCAAGGGAGAGCCGGGATGAAGATGGGTGGAAGTGATAGTGGAAGTGCAAGCAATTGCAATGGATTTGCATCTCTCTAATACAGAAAGGGTCTGCTAAGCAGACACTTGATCACAGCTACATATCTCACCCCAATTCAAGGAAAGTAAACAGGAATTCTTATGCCTGAAAACTCAGTACACCACCAAGCTCAGCCTTCCTTCTGTAACAGAAATGCTTTGTACAGCATCTTTACAGTCTACCTTGGCCTTCCTCTTACTCTGCCTGCTTAGAGCAGAAGATCCTCCCTGAAGGAGTTGCAGCAGGAAAGGCAAATGTTACCATGTTCAGAAAGCTTAGAATTGTTCAACCCAAATAGAAATGCAAAAAATCCATCAAGGAAACTACTGTTTCTTCTAGCTCCATAGCTCAGGACACATGACAAGGAAAAGCAGGTACAGGAATGCTGCTGGCTGCTGGGATGAAACCCTGCCTTCACAAATCCAGCTGTGTTTATGGATAACAGTGACAGCTGCCCATTGGGCAGATAAATTAGACCCAGATGATACTGCAGCCAGGTCTAGTATAGACCCATACACAAAGACACCTTTCACATTCCAGTTTTCACTGTTTTGCCTCCTGAATTATCTCAGCTCAATTCCTGGATGTGGATAAAACAAATGAATGGACTTTCTCACAGACAGGGCTTCTTGCTGCTCCCTCGACAAATACCATACTCAGTGAGTATAAGCCTGAAATCCAGAGGAAAGGAAACAACTGCAAAGGGCAAGAAGGAAACAGATCATTTGCCAAGGGACAGCATGAAAACACATTTCTGCTTTGGGTCAGAGCCTTGAAATCTTCCCAGGCTTCCCTCTCCCTCCAAACCACCATTTTCACACCAGCAGCACTCTCACCACGACAAACTCCAGTGGGACTGTGGCAGGGGGTAGCATTATTTTCAAGAAGCTGCTTCACAAAGGTGTTATTTATTGTCTTAATACTTAAAAGATAACCAGGTTAGCTCTTGACCAGACACAGCTGCTGTGGACAAGCATGAAGACCTGGTCCACCTACTGGCAAAGCCCCAGAGGCAATGAGGACAGATGAACTGTGTGGTTTTCTCATTCACCTATCATCCCTACAGCTGTTACTAATTGCATTTGGCTTTTAATAATTTCTTCCCAGGCAAGGAGCTGTGCAGACATTTGGCTTATTCTGGGCAGAGCCACTGTAGTGGCTGTAGACATATTAACACACTCTGTGGATTTGGTTCTGGTAGTCAGCTCCCCTGGCATGTGGTAATGCCCAAGCTTGCATAAGCCAGGCTGAAAGGCTGATTACTGCACTTGCAACTAACCTCCCTCTTGCTCATGTGCTTCCAGCACAGGATGAGGGATCACAGCCTGGCTCTCCTCTACTCCTCACCCATGTTTTAGCAATGCAGTACTTTCAGGCCATCCACTGCTGCATTGGATCCACCAACTTGACTGACAGGGTCAGAAGTTGTGGGGGCGGAAGGACATACACACATGCACATGCAGATCATGACGGATGCTTCATTTCCTTATAAAAGCAGGAGAAAAGCAGAAGTCTTCCTGGCAATGCAGTAGAAATGAAAAATGCATTCATAGCATTACTGGCATGGTTTTCAAGTTGCTGTTAAAATTCCAGTTACATTATGCTACCTCCAACCTCAGAGTCTTCTGTGTTTTCAAGCAATACATTAAACTGTCTTTTAGCAGCTGCCTGCCAAGGGGAAATGAAGGTTTTGACATCTGACCTGTAAGGAAGGATGTGTGGCATTTGGAGCTTCCCAAATAAGGATTTTACTTGGATACTAAAACAAGCTGTGTTTTTAACAGTTAACTATTTTGATGCTGTTTTTGTCTCATGGGAGTTCAAAGTGGAGACCCTGGTCAGGTGAGTAAGGCAACTTCAGCCCTTCAAGTTCAAGTTTGCTTGGAGCCACATTCTTTGCACTGCTCTCTTTCCTATTGGAAAGGTTACTTTGCACTGGCATGGACTGAAAAAACGTATTAGTTTTAATAAGTAAGTGAGATTCCAAAGCAGGACTCATTAGCTAGCGGTAGGTTCTAAGACATATCCCACTAAATTAGTACAAGTATCCCAACAAAGTAATACTACAAAAGTAATACTACAAACACAATTGAACTGAATTGGCAAAGGGAAAAAAATTCTCTTAACTGGCCAGCTTTAAACAGTGGCTCAAGAACTGTTTTTTCTGAGTGGAACAAGTTTTATTCCTAGGATCTTGTCTCCATTAGGAGAAAATATGTTCTTCAGCTATTTTCATAGATTGGGCAAGACAATCTAGGACATTTCCTGACATCATTGAGATCTGTCCTGCTCCACCTCTTAGCATAAGTTCCCACCTGGAAGCAGCACTTGGTATCCTGATGGGCACCCTGCTGCACCTTGAGCCAGTTCAGGTCATTGATCTGACATTTGTTTTCTAGGGCTATCTTGCAGCAGGACTATCTCCTGAACCAGCCTGCTCTGACATAAGGTGAGAGCTGAACCAGCAGAAGGAAGGGCAAAAGACAGGGGAGCTGAGAGCTGGACAACACCACACCAGCCCCTGATTCTAGTTCATCATGGCTAAAACAGAAGACAGGATCCCGACCCTCTGGCTGAGACTGGAGGGGTTTAAAGACCCCAGTGCTACCTAAAATGCTTCTCAAATCACACTGTGTCTACAAGACTCATATGGCCACCAGAAAGTGGCTGCAGGGATTGAGATATTTTTCTGCCAGGACACAGACTAACACAATGAAAAGACAGTCCAAACTCCGCTCCCTGTGTCCTGGAGGACCTTGGGCACATCACTCACTCCATCTGCAAAACACCATGATAATCTTGCTGAGGTGCTGAGAGAATAAACACACTGAAGACCAGCAGGAGCTCTGGGAGCTCTCTGCCCACAGTAACAACCCTGTCCTCTCCTCCGACCTCCAGTCAGAAGTACGGGAATTTGTTACACCATGACCTGAAACAAACTGCAACAGAATGTGGTCCAGAGCCACCAAAACTACCTACAAGACCCTGATCCCTGTGGATGCTGAGTCTCCACCTCACTCCCACCACTGATGGCAGCTGATGCACTCGCCTCCCTGGGGAGGGTAGAAGTTCTCAGACTGATTTCCACAGACTACTGCTATTTTGTTCCTACATTCCCAACATCTCCAAAATACCCAAAGCCTCTTGTGCAATGAGCAACATCCCTTGCTTCTTAGCTACATGGTGGTTTATGTTACTTTCCGCCTACAACCATTTCAGGATTGGCTTTACAGACCTTAGTGGAAGACTAAACAATGCTGGAGCCATAGCAGGAGAATTTGCAGAGTTTTATTCCTTGTTTCATTTCGGCAATCCTTCTGCCTCTCATCAGGGACAAAAAAACATGCCAACCTCTTAATTTAGGAATAGCACGAGCTCTGCATTCCAGTCCTGAATCAGCCAAAGGAGCCTTTTTAAGCTGGAAAGGGGAAAAAGGATAAATACCTTTAAGCACATTTAAAAAGGAAAAAAAATAAAAGCACCGCAAAACCAACCACACCAAAAAACCCTCAACACCTGCTTTTTGCAGGCAAAAACTTGCTCTTGGGGCACTCTTGAAACTGGCTTAACATCAGCATTTGAAAGCAAATTCCAGTCCCTGCTCTTTTGGGTGCCAGAGTGCTTTCCCTGTCACTGCTTAAAATGAGAAGCAAACTCAGCTCCCTCATATATGTTTAGCAAGCACAGTGCAGATGGGATCAAAGATGACAGTCTGAAGAGTATCAAGTGAAACTGGCAGATTCAGATTTTGTTTTTGTTGTGGTTTGGTTATTTTGGTTTGGTTGGGATTTTTTTTCTAATGGCTACAATAACCTGTTAAAAGTTTTCTAACCTGAAGACTGCAAACCCTTTTCTGGATGTCCAAGCTCCTCTGCCAAGACATGCTCAGCTGTGAATATTCCAGCTGCATGTTTCACATCATGCTGGTTAAGGATGTGACAGTATTTTTATTATTCACCCCCTATGGATATTACAGAGCACTACATACATTACAGGGTTCATAAACTGTGCTATTTATGTGTGTATTATCCACATAAGCAAATAAATCACACCCATTGTAAAGGAATAAAGATAATCCAATCAAGCAAAATACTGAGTGAAGTTAATGTAATTCTGAATTATAGTCTGTAAAAGAAAAAAAAGAAGCACTAACTCAGAAAATCACCTCTCAGCCCATCACTGCCGTGCCCTCCACCCACCCCAGCTTTTTGTAAAAGCATAAGCCTGGAAGTCAGCACTAAATCCTTAAATCTAAATGCCCTTGGCTTCTTCTGGAGAGTCTTAAAATTCATTCCCTTGACACTCATATTCTGTAGTCAAGGAAGATTTCACATCAACATTATTCTCCAGAGTCCTGGCTCTCCACAGCTCTTCACAGCTGGGCAAGGGAGCAAGGACAGGAGAGGGGACAGGAGTGAGGACAACAGCAGTCACAGCCTGGCTGTGCAAAGCAGCAGCTTGAAATGTGCAAAGTTCTCCGTGCTGCTCTTTCTTCTTTACTCAGCTCTCTCCATCTCCACGCCTCAAGCAGAGCAGCACGCGCAGGTACCCTGAGGAGCATGCACAGGTACCTGGCTGCATTCCCATCCTCACAGAGAAGGAAGCCAAGAGGTACAGTCCGGTTCAGAGCGCTTTTAAATCAAGCCTCAAGAGGGAAGGGAGGGAATTCAAAGTCGAGCTGCTGAGCTAGTTATGCAAACAGGGTCAAGAGCCCAAGTCACAGCCAGGGAAGCAAAACCAGCAAGGCAGCAGAAGTCAAGGAGAGGTGATTACAAAGGAGAAAGTGTTGGTTTCTATTTCTAGAACTGATTTGTCAATTCTCAACATCCCACGGAAAAGGAAAGAGCTTGCAGTTGATCGCACGGGAGACGAAGCATTAATAAAACCCAGCACTGCTGTACCGGCAACCCGAAGAGCGCTCCCTCCCACGGCAATCACAGCAACAGGTCAGGAGCCTGTTGGCGTCCCTGTCCTCGGGGCTGTGCCCCCGGGAGACACTCCTCTTGTCCCTGCACCCAGTTCCCGGAGCACGGGGGCCTGGGGGGCCAGGACCCCCACGGGAGCTGGCAGAGGTCACCTCATCTCAAAGGTGGACTCTGCTGGAAGGGTGGCCATAGGGAACAGGTTCCTCACATAGCAGGGCCCCCGCAGTCCCTCAGCTTCCCCCTTCCCACCAGGCAGCACGTGGTCCTCCCACACCACCTCTCTCCTTATCTTTGGGGTATCCATCACCTTTCAAGAGGGCTTTACTCCTCCACCAAACACAAATCTGAACGTTCACTTCGCTCTGCTCCCCAAAGGATCCTCCCCATCCTTCAGCTGCCTCTCCCCAAAGTTCACCCTTATCTGTTTCCATGGTGGGTTTTTTCCCCTAAAAGACCCCAACCTCCAGCCTTCCCCATGGAGCAGTCCCTGCATTCCCCCACCCACCTCGTTACATTTCACCGTGGGGTTCTTGTCCCATACCAAGGAAACCTCTCTAACCCCCGAATTAATTGCACCCCCAAATACCCCATTTTGCCCACCTCAGGGATGCGCTCATGCTTTGTCCCCCTCCAGCGCCCCTTTCATTCCTTCCCTCTTTGTGTTTCCCTGGACTTACTCTCACTCCTCTCCCGCAGGGATCCCTCTTGTCTGCCCTCCCGCGGGGTCGCTCTGCCCCGGGAGGACCCCCTTGAGGTCACCCTTCAGGATTCCTTTGTCCCCTGGACGTTCCGGCACCCCGGCTCTGCCCCGGCACACGTTCCCGAGTGCGCGGCGTCCAGCGCCCACCTGTCCCCAGCGGCAGATACCCGGTGAGCGGTGCACGGTGCACTGTCCCCAGCGCCCGAAGCCCCGGTCCCGGGCCCCCGGCGCGCCGCGCAGAGCTCTCGGTGCCCCCTCCCCGGTGCGCGGCGGGCTCTCGGCGCGCCGTGCTAGCCCC
The DNA here is from genome assembly GCA_013399835.1 of Leptocoma aspasia. Classification (NCBI taxonomy): domain Eukaryota; kingdom Metazoa; phylum Chordata; class Aves; order Passeriformes; family Nectariniidae; genus Leptocoma; species Leptocoma aspasia. The sequence goes on along the minus strand of VXAX01007088.1, from coordinate 185 downwards.
GCGGAGGCCGGGGCCGGGCGCTGCTCACCTGCGGGGCGCTCGGCGCTGGCGCCGTACTCGGCCGTGTCGCGGCGGCGGGCGCAGGTGCCCTGTCCCTGCACCAGGGCTTGCAGGGGCAGCTCGGCGCCGGGGTCGGGGTAGCAGCGCAAGCCGGCGGCGCAGCGCGGCGTGTAGACACCGCACGC
>VXAX01007085.1:106615-119138 GCA_013399835.1 Leptocoma aspasia | reverse complement strand
TTTTTAAATGAAATTGTTGCCTCCAGTTTCTCCAATTAATCTCTCCCTTGGAGAGATTCTGGGGAATTGGGCATGTATAAGAATTTATGGATGCCTCATTGTTTTCCATATTTGTATATGAGTGGCTTGCAAAAATATGCTATTTCAGGTTGGCCAGTTGCTCCCCTGACCCTGACATAATCATTCCCTACTGGCACCAGAGCTTTGTTTAAAACTGAAAATGTTGCCCCTGTATCCACCATGAGTTCCACCTCTTTCCCTTCCTCCCCCAGTTTCATTTTTATAACCAGCGGATCTCCTGGGGTAAGGTCCCCCGGTCCCCTTCAATCACTTTCTGTGTGAGCAACCACCACCTCCCTTCCCCGGTTCCCTTTCCCATTTCCCTTTCGTTCAGGGCACTCATTTTTCCAGTGTCCAAGTTTTTTGCAATTTGCACACTGATTTTTACCCAACCGGGGTGGTCCTTGCCTAGGTGGTCTTTGTCTCTGCCCTCCTCTATTTTCGTCTTTTACTACTGCCATTAGCTTTCTCATTCCTTGCCTATATCCTTCTTCTCGATTGCTGAAAACTCTCCATGCTTCTCCTAGCAAGACCTCCAACCTCCTTTCCTCTCCCCCCTGGAGTTTCTGAAGTTTCCTCCTGATATCCTGACTAGATTGCCCTAAAAATAAATTTGCTAGCTGCTGTATCCCTATCTCGGATCCAGGATCTAATGACGTATGACGACGCATTGTATCTCTCAAACGATCCAAAAACTCGGAAGGGCTTTCAGAGGGGTTCTGCTTAATTGCATATAAAACTGACCAATTTATAGTCTTGGGGATGGCTCGCTCCATCCCCTTTGCTATCCATTCTTGGTAGTCGCGTAACTTTTTTATCTGCTCCGCATCGTTTGGGTCCCATTTCGGGTCTTGGAGGGGAAAAAAGTCCTTAACATCCTCTTTGTTTGCTTTGCAAAAGTCTTCTGCTAAATCCCCTGCTGCTTTTAAAACTAGCTGTCTTTCTGTCTCTGTCAATGCATCCAACAATAACTGAACATCTGACCAGTCTGGGTTATGCTGCTTAATCATGTATCTTAACCTTTTAGCTGTTCCTGTCGGGTCACTTCTATAGTTTTTAGCAACTCTTTCCCAACCCTCTAAATCAATTGTAGAGAAGGGGACTTTAATTAACACCCTTTCCTTCCCAGGTCCTATTGCTTCCCTTAGAGGGGCTTGTATGATTTCCTTTGTTTGTTTTCTAGTATGACATGCTATGGGACTGCCCGCACTCTCACCATCACTATCACTCTCAGGCAATGGGGGGTACGATATATTCTGTAATTCAGAGGTGGGTGAGGGAGCAGATGGTCCAGCCTGTCTCTCCTCCAAGGGGGCTGAACCTGCTCCTTCCCTTAGCCCCTTTGCTCCTCAGGGGGTGACACAAATAAATCCAACAACTCCTGCTTTTGTGTTTCTGCTTGATAGACCTTATCATGATGTGTGCAATGGTGGTTTATTGAGCAGGTGCTACAACATTGTTCAGGCCGCTTTCTATTAGCTTTGCCTTCCCTTTCTAGGGCTAATACCAGGGGGTCAGAAGGGGCCCTGATCCCACAATCCCTCTGACATTCAGGGTGATTTCGGAGGGAGAAAAACATATCTGCGTATGAAACTTCAGTCCACTTACCCTCATGTCTAAAAAATAGCATTAGCTCCAATAAGGTATCTAGGCTCCCAGTTGGGGGCCATCTGGCTTCGTTTTCCAGTAGATACAGGGGCCACCACTGGCTACAGTACTTTACCAGGGTGTGTTCGGGTTCAATACCCTCCGAGCCTGCAACCTTCTTCCAATTAGCTAAAATGCAGCCCAGAGGACTTGCCTTGGGAATTTCTCTGCTCTCTCCCAAACCCATTATTTTCTTATTTTATGGCTTTTACTCAGATCTTTCTCACAGTCTTGCACAGTCTTTTCCCAACCCCTTCTCCTAACTCCAGATCTCTGGGATTAGATAGATCTTAAAAAAAACCCCACCCTTTAAAATTTCTAGTTGTGGATTCTCCTGACTCTGCAGCTTACACTGAGCACCGTAACTGCGTCTCATACATGAGGAGCAATACCGCCACTCCCTGCAGGTCCTGCACTCTACCAACACCCACGCTAGATGTTGCCCTTGTCAAAACAGATTGTCCCACTCCTTCTGTCTATCCAAATATTCAAATCTCTTGGTGCAGACTGTTGTCAGTCTAACGGGGCCAGATTTCCTGCAGACGTCCTGTATATTCCCTTTAAATAAACCCACTGATGTCCCCTTATTACCCAATTACTTTCAGGGGCTGCGAACTCCCAAGGTTCAAATCCAAAACCACTGGGGAAACGGATCCCCTCCAGCCGTCTCGCCACAGCTAGAACAACTGTTACCAATGCATTACTCCAGGCAAAGTACACTTGAACAAACCCTAAAAACAATACTCACAGCAAAACATCAAACGAATAGCAGTAGCTGAGAACAACATTTATCAAAGCAAACCTCAATACTCGCAACAAAACCTTCAACAGCATCAACCAAATCAGTATTTACCAAGCAAACCTAATACTCACAGTAAAAGCATTAAAACAAAACCGCACCAATAGCACTTCAAACAAAATGCAATATCCAAAAAAACACTGGCGAACAACACTAGACAAACCCTAGGAACAATATGTGATTAAGAAAATTCTCAAAATATAACACAAGGAGTTCAGAGTCCACACGGAAAGAATGATTGCCGCAATTATAACTTTTGACACAAGATGGCAGTATAGCATCAGAAATACACCACAGTTCCCCAAACCAGAGTTCTTCACACAAAACCTTTAAAACTCACACACACACATAGATAGCAATAATACAGAACTCACACACACACCTAGACAGCAACGATGCAAAACTCACACACACACACACACAGACAGCAACCATACAACAAGGATTCAGCGAACCCTTCTCCGCTGCCTTTCCGTCGGTCAGTGGCCCTTTACCAATAGCTACCCGTTCAGCTAACGGTCACTTTCAAGTCCAAACCAAAACCCGAGATGATACTCTGTGTGTTCAGACATCTCTGAGCAGCTTACCAGTGGTCGTTATGGGGCCCCCCCTTTTTAAAAGATACATACCATTTCTCTGCTGGTTAGGAGGTCATTCTCTGCCCCCACAGTAAGCGACACTGAGAAGCAGAGTTCCTCCAGAGAAATCCTGGGGCGCGCCTTAGGAAGTCCACTCCTTAGTTGGTCCCATGGCTGGCAGATGTTGGAATCCAGGGCACAGGGAATATTTCCTGTGTGTTTTAGAAAGCTCTGATTCTCAGCAGGACACTGCTTTTAACCTCTGTTCCAGGGAAAAATTGCGAAAACTTTGGGATGAGTTGGAGAACACAGGTGTGAACTAGGTAGTAGTAGCAGTAGTAGTAGGAGTTTATCACAGGGTGAAGAATTTGGGGTTTTAGGATTTTGGTATAAGAGCGAATGGAAGACAAGATGGAGGATTTGGGGTGTTGTCTCCTCTCCTTCTTGTTCTTCTTCCACTCCATTTTCTGTAGTATTGGTGGCAAGAAGTCAGTGGTTAGAGAAAGCAGTTGCATAGGTGTTACATGTGTAGAGTGGTAGAAGTTATTGGTAGTAAAAACAAGGTACGTGTTAGAAAGTAATTGGGCTGATTAACTTTAAAAAGCCCTTGGTTTTTAGGTATTGAGGCCATTTTGTCCATTTTGTACCTCGCTTCTCATATGCTAAGTCTGGTATGCAGACAGCGTATCAACGTCAAGATAAGAAAAGAATAAACAACAACCTGAAGACCAAGAAACAGTGAGTCCTGCTTGTTTTTCATCCCTGGCAAAGAACTCATGAGAGGGAACCTCCTTAAAGGGCCCAGGGGGTAGGTTCCGAGCTGTGTGGGGTCCAGCAACAACAACCAGAAAAGAAAAAAACCTCACAGGCAGAGAAGGTCCCATCTGGGGTGCCAACATGACACGTGGAGAGACTCTAAAACTCAAAGACAAAGTCAGTTTTAAAGTAGGTATGTTTTATTCAGCTGGATGTATGTGGGATATCTCCCCAAAGACATGCATGCCTCTTGCTTACACATGTGTTCTTTTATCCCCTGGAATGTTACATATGCATTAAATTTCACCACGGGTCATTTCCTGGCTCCCCTCCTTCTCCACTCTGTATGCCAATCAGCTTATCAGTTCTTTGTGCCTGTGCAGCTGTCTCTGGTGGTCGTCTGGAGGCCTCGGGGGGTCGTATGGAGATGAAGTAAAAATGGTCTTCTTCAGGCTGACCTTTCGACCCTGCTGCTCTGCACATGCCCATTGATTCCTTGGCCACAGTCCAAGCCAGGGGTCCGGATCCATCTGTCTTCAGAACCTAAGGGTCCCCATTTTCCAGTTGTTTTTACATACTGTATCCTGTTTCTCATATAGATTCCTCCTCCTTATCAGGCATCTCCTTGTCGTTCTGCACGTAGTCTCTTCCTTTCCCATAGGCCAGGATACAGTATATTCTCACGCAACCAAGGATGTGGCCCTTAGCCATAAAGACTAAGCAATATCCATTATTTTATATGCCTATTACTAATCAATACCTTCTAAATTCTATGATTAATACCTTCTAGTTTTAACCCCATGTTTCATTGATGCTGTGTGATCAGTATTTGTCAGGAGCTGCAGGTGGTTGGATGGCCCATAGGAGCAGCTCCACAGGAGGTTGGTGAGAGGAAGGGGTGTATCATGGAGCATCAAGAGGCTCTGTGATGGTAGTTGTTGTTGTGCACAGGGTTTACCAGTTATCCTGGTTATTTCCCTAGTGCATAAAGACTCTGACTCCATATATCAGAAGGCTGAAGATAGTTTATTTATGATGGCTCCAGGTACAGTGCTTCTTTACAAAAGCTTTCGTGCAATGTCCATACATGCTTTCTTCTCCGTGCTTCGTACAGGAATTGCCTTGCTGCCTGCAAGAATGCTTCTGTCTGTGATACTATAGTGAGGAGCTGATAACCAACCAGCTTCCTCTTACTATTGGTTAGATAGAGAAAACTATCTCTCTATGTTTTTGGAACAGGGCAGAGAAACACCAGCTGTGTCCCTGAGCACAGGACACAGCTTAGATTGTTTAGAGGAATCTGCTCATGAGAAAAGGGATCTTTTCTCTTACAAAGAAGAACCTAGCAGGCATGCTGCTAGGAAATGCAGAAAACTCAAAATCATAATCACCACAGCTCTGGGCATGATTTGCAAGCCTGGGCTTTAGTGGTGGGTTTGCTGCATTTCCCTTAGAGGGAGAGCTGTCTGTGCAGTGGTAAGTGGTGACTTCCAGCCGTAGATGAGGGCAAGGGATGGGGAGAGACCTCCTCCCCTTGAAGCCAGTGCTCTAAAGCAAAGTGGACTTGCTGAACTGAGTAAGGGACATGGATTGGTTACAACAGATCCCTCCTCTTTTCCATCTATATCACAACAAGTGGGAGCTAGCTACCCCGGGTCAGGCCCTTGGCATGCCAGGGGCCCAGAACGTAGAGGACGGGTGACACACAAGATGACAGCTGGCAGCCCAGAGCATGTTTCACACATGTCAAGGCTACACAGATAAAAAAATGAAGCATCTTCAGTCCTTCTTCCCTTGGCATTCAGTTTCATGACCATCCTGTTGGAAATACAGCAGCCAACAACTAGAAATGCATTGTAATATCAGGCAACTCAGGTGAGAAATCATGTCCTTTCCTCCTTAGTCATCAGTGAGCATTTGTTTAATCATTATTAATGAAATCAAATGAACATTAGTTAATTTGTTTAAATAATTTTTAATGGTGCTTTTTAAATTTCTGGTTTATTTTATACTGACAAAGGCATTTCTTCTTGTTATTTGGTATGCTGAGGTATACATCCAAAAGGGAGAACGGTTCCTCCTCTAATGCAGGTTTATGCAGGCATTTAGTGCCAGAAAGCACTACTAAATAGCCATATTAAAATTATAATGGATTTATAATATCATGGATTTTTGTAAACTAGGAGTGCACTCTGTGAACTGTTTTTAATTATTTTTGTCCTGCACTGAGGTGAAATTTTGTATTGAGTTTTCCTGTCCTGTTAAGGACAATCAATCTGGGCTGTCAAATACAGTCCTGAGGAGCAGTGTGGCTGTGTTGGGTGAGTGCCAGCCTGGCAAGATCTCTTGTTTGGGGAGAAAAAGGCCTTTTATCCCATCTTGTGGATAATCTTGAGGTGGCCCTTGGGTGGAACAGGCTTTGCTCCTGCCCCTGGCTGTGCTGGTCTCTTGTTGTTTGTTCCTAGTCATCAGTAGAGGAATAATGTCTGTTCTTAGGGTCTGGAAACAGCATTAAAAAGCTGAATCTTTTTTTACTTTGACTTTTGTAAGCAATAAACTACAATGAAATTAGAGAGAATGAAAATAAAGTTTTATCATGTGCCTTTCAGGCAGTTTTTATACTTTAACAAGTTTAAAAGAGCAAAATAATATTGACTAAGTGTCTGGTTTTTACTTAAGGGCTCTTGAAATTTAATCAATCAACTTGTGCCCTAAACAATGTTAGCTTTTTGGTTCAGAGGGGCTTGGGAAAAATTCACTTGGCTTTTCCTGCTTTTAAGAAAATGGCAGGGCTAGAAGCAAACTATGATGAGCTTGTTTGCCTATGCCTTGATAGGATTAAGATGGGGTAGTGTCCTATAACTGTGATGGTGTTTTCTCTGTATTTAATTGACCGTTGCAGGTTGTGAACAGCACATTAGCTAATGTATTTATGTGTCTTTAGGCTACTGCTGAGTGGTTGATAGTCTTTTCATTTTGCATTTGTTACAGGAAAGCTTAAGGTAATTTGAGTGATTTTGGGGAAAGCACAGTTAAAAGGCAGAAAGGTGGATTTTCTTCTTGTGGTTATTAATATGGAACTATAACTTGAAGTGTTTGTTCAAAAGCATTAAAATGCATAGACTTTTAATGGAACTGCAAGAGAAACAACTCCTAATCCCTATTACCCAAGTACTGTATCACTGAAACTTTGTTCTTGACAAATGAACAGAGATGTAAAAGACCTTTTGGTCTCCAGACCTCTTCTAGTGCTGTAGCCCACGTCTGGAAACATTAAAGCAGGACTAGGCAGGGAGAAGGGTGACCTCTGGCTTTGGGACAGCTGAGGGGAGATTTGGCTGGCTTTGAGAAAAGAGCCTGGTGATTTCTGCTTCTCTGTCAGTAATGTGGATGAGGGCTTCTCCCCAGCCCGAGTGTGAGCCGTGACCGCTTATATTACCCTGCTGAGATGTAAGGTTGGCTGTCTGCATTGAGGTAGTCTATTAGTTGTAGATGTTAACAACATTAATATTTTCCATTTATGTTAATACACATGCATCGGTGTGTGTAGCAGGATTAGATGGTTTTCATTTGGAAGGTTTTTCTCTGCTAAAAAGCCCACAGAAAAACACACTCCCCAGACAGTCACAATTTTTCTCCATGAATTTTAAAAATCCATCCAAGGAGTCTGTTTATCTAATCTGGAATAAATTGCTCCAGATGGAAGGGATCTTCCTGTCTGGCCTCTGTAGTCCCCTTGAACTGCTGGCCCCATCTTGTTGGGATGGCAGCCCAACTGTGCTGGCAGCAGTACTTCTCTGCTACAGAGGGATGCGGCTGCCACCTTCACAAGCAGGCCACAATTATTTAGGGCTATAATTAATAAATATTCCAAAGTGTGGATTTGGTCTGCTTTGCGCTATACCCTAATTGCATTAAATGCAGTGAAAAATTGTGAAAGGATTGTGCAATGGAATGGGGAGAAAAAGGCAAGTTTCAAAAGAGGCTTCAGCTTTGAGCTGTGGTTTTCTGCTTTGAGAAGGAAACCCCTGCTCTGCCTCACCCTGATTTCTTCCCTGTTCCAGGTTTGTGGCTTTGTCTGTTGGATGATGTGTGTGACAGTTGGACTGGTGTTTTTAATCTTGCTTGTTTACAATGTGCAGTCCCCTTTCCCTCCAAGGGAAGCTGCTGTCTGATTCTATCAAGCTTTGGTGCTGAGGTATGTATGCTGGTGCTCACTGCTCTCTTCTGGTTGGGATCTTTGCCTTCACGTTTCTGGGACCAGCTTAGAGGTGGAGCAAGCTAAAGATGATATTTGCTGAAAGCCTACTAGAAGAGTGCAGGGAAAAGAAAAAGAAAGTACAGGAAAATACATGAAACCTTGAAGAAACTCCAGTGAAGCCACTTAATGACCGAGGAAAGGGCTGAGTAAAAGATGAAATAAAATTACTTAAGAACACAAAGTAAGTGACCATAAAATGGATGTTTATATGTGAACATAATTGTGAAGACTTGCTCTCTGCTTCCAAGGTGGTTTATAAAAAACACCTTGAGAGGGTTTTTGTTCGGTTGTGATTATAACCAGGTAGGTTTGAGGAGAGAGAGAAGAAATGGGAGAAAAATAGATAAAATAAAACCACCTGACTGTAGCAGGCAGTGAAAGTGAGCAGGAGTGAGTTGATGGCAGTTTGGCCTCATCCTCTTTGCACCAAGCCAGAAGTTTTGCCCTTTATGTCCCAAAGGAGATTCTGTCACCCATCCACATGAGCAGTGCTTTTTCGTAATTACTCGGAAAATAACGGGACTTGATCACAGGCCCAAGATAGCGTATGGAGACTGCATGCATGTGCTTTAGTCTTTATTTTGCCTTTAGGTGGCATGAGGTGCCAGGGGCAGTCACAGAGCTGAGGAGAGGCTGGGGCTGCCCCAGGCTGGGCATGGCCAGTTCCAGCAGCCTAGTGGCTTGAACCTCACCCAACCGCTCAGCCATGCCTGAGGCACCTCAGGGGCATGGAAGTGAGGAGGAGGAAGCACTGGCAGGAGCTAGGAGAGGCACAGGAGTTAGGAGTGAAGGAGAGAGGATGAGCTGGGGAAAAGAGGATAAGAGAGAGTAATTTATTTTTGTTTCTCACCACTTGAATCTCATTTAATTGGTAAGAAATAACATGAATTTTCCCCAAGTTTTATCTGTTGTGCCTGAGATGGCAATTGGTAGGGGATCTCCCTGTCTGTATCAGTGTTTGTATCTTCACCCATCAGTTTTTTCACCACATTTTCTCCCCTACTTTGCTGGGGAAGGTGATTTAGAGAGTGGGTGGGCAGGCATTTGGCAGCTAGCCATGGTCAACCTGCCATCAATTAAGATAAATACTTAATTGATCTGTAAAACATAGCTGTCAGGGGCAGGGGCTTCGAAGTAGTAGTTCTGGTACTGACCACTGCTGGGATCTCTTGTGCTCCCCAGCATGCTGGTCACAAGGACCTGTTCAGGAAAAACAGTGGGATTTGTACCACACAGCAGCCCACACATGCACATTTGGATGTTAAATTGCCTCCCCTGAAGCAATGAATGGATTGCTTACATATTTATTTATGTGTACTTCCTAAAAACTAGTTCTTCTTCTCAAATTTTAAAGTTTGTGTATTTGCAACAACGTTTTGGGCCAGCATTTTGCTGCCTCTGGAAGACAAGAACCGCAAGCAGCAGGGTGCAGCAGAAGGTATGATAGCTCTGCCAAAATTCATGTCAGATTGGTAAGACCAGAGAAAGAAGTTGAAAAGTACACAGCTGCTGCTAGCCATCAGGGTTTGCATATTTGAATATGCACAATTCACTCACACAAGGGACAGCAACTGCTACAAATCCAGAGCTTTAATCTGGCAGGCCTCTCTAGGCTGCATCTCCACTGAGTTTGGTGGTATTTTAATAGGTCTTGGGTATGTGAATGAGAACAGGATGTGACCTGCTCTTAAACAAACACAAAGCAGCTAAATATTAATTGTGGAAAGGACGATCCTTACTGTTGCCTGGTTTGAGGTGTTTGGTACCCTGGGGTGTGCAACAGCTTCTGTTTGAAAATGGAAACACTAAATCAGGGCGTGCATTTGGTGGAAACTGCAGGTGGCAGTAGGGGCTAAGTTTTACAGAAAAAATGTTTTAAACTGCTGTTCTCCGCAGTAACTTGGCATATAGCAAAAACTGGAATCTCTGCAAGGGCTTTCTCTTAAAGGCAACACTCCATGTTTTCAAGGACTTCTCAGTTCCTTTCAGGTGCAGTGTTTTGAGTAAGTATAATGATACTTCCGGGTCCCTTTGGAATTCTCTGCATTGCTTTTCCCCGCAGTGGAGGGGTGTCTAGTGTTTATTTCACAGCATTTGCAGTGCTCTATAAATGTTCATTGAACTATGCTTTGATTTACTGTGTTCCATCTGAGTAAGTAACTTAAGTGGTGTATTACTTACATTTACCACAATCAAATTGTGTCTATTTGAATTTAACCAGTGGGTCAATTGCTCTGAGGTAACTCAGTAACTGAGTAGCGCTTGAAGTCCTATGTGTTACACAGAAAATCCTTGAACATACCTGAGTGAGATTAAATATAAAGGCATTGTAGCAGACTCAGTTTGGTTTCTAGTTACTGAGAAGACTTCATTTCAGTGATTAGCAAAGAAATAATGATCAGACTGTAATCCCCTGTACTCTATGTATTTTTGACTTAGGAGCTATTTATCTGTCATCAAGTGCTTTCTCCTTTAGGATGTCTGTTTATTTGTCTGGTTTAGTGAGAATTAAGACTATATTTAAGTTTATTGCACACCATGGGGAACCTGAGAGAGCACTGAAATAAAGGTAGGCTTGTGTGGTTCAGACAGCTCATTGTATAGACAGACACATGACACTGTGCTCTGTGTATGCTGGGATCAGCAGGCAGGGTATGTTATGTGCATGAGTATATTTTAAGTTAGGTTATTCTGTCTTATGATTAATCTGGAAAAACTTCCCCAAACTATTTCTAAGTCCTGAGGTGAGGCTTAGTACAGACAAATCAGTGTTTAAAAAGTACCAATTGCTGTTAGTGATAAAGTTTACCATAATAAATGAAATTCCCAGAAAGCCTCATGCTAATGAGGTAGGGTCAGTTCAAAATTTGCAGTAAATGTTCTTGGTAGCATGTTTTCCAATTAAAAAGCAATAGCAAAGTACTTAGATGTATTGCTGGGAATTAAATACTTCTCTAGAGCTAATTGGTTTTGTTGGTAGTTTTTCAGATGTACACTAGGAAGACAACAAATAGTTTGGACTGTGAAGGCTCATCTGTGTTTTGAGAACCTTCCTTGGCACAAAGCACTCTGACGTTGTTGTTCCCCCTTGATGCTGAATGCTGATTACAAGCCATATATCTGCATATATCACTTCTGGTCAGAGCAGGAGTGTCAGGGAATCCCCGTACAAGAGCCAGTGCTGTTGCAGAGCACGTCCCAGCCTCCCAATGGGAAGTACCAGCATGCACTATGATGTACAACTGTATTACCTATTAAAAAGTGATTATTTAGGGCATGTAGAAAAGAGAACACCTTATAAATGAAGCAAAGAACAAGATGCATTTTAATAACTGTTCCTGTGTAATGGGAACTCTCAGAGTGTGCATATAGTGCTTTATTGTCAGTACGCTGCTGTTGGGGACAATCCCAGAAGGGAAAAAGGTGTTCTGTGCACATAATCAAGCACAGTTTAAACATCATTAACTCAAGCTGCAGACATGAGCCCTTCCTATTCCCTTTTCACAAACATTTGTCTGAATTTTATTATGTCTGCTGAGAGCAAATGCCAAGGTTTTGTTTCCTGCCCTGAGTGCCAAACTTGACTCGTGTGCAGGAATGTGCCCATACTAGACCAGGGAGAAGTAGAGTGCCCTGTAATTTACCTTGACAATTATAATCAAAGCCACACAGTTCAAATGATGAATGCTTGATCTTCAGAGTTTATAATAAACACAGAGAAGAAATATCCCAGAAGCTATTTTATTAAATAATGCATTTTATTTATTAAATAATGCATTAATTTTAGAAAATAATTGCATATAAGTGAATGGTTAAGTTACAAAGTTAATTTGTTCAGCTCTTAGGGATATGTAAAAACTTAAATAATCTGCAAATATCACTTTTGGCATGTGCAAACTTACCACAAAATATGAGTTGGATGTAGTGCACACACAGCTGAAGAGAGACTAAGCAAATATGTTTTAATGATGCTTGATGGGGGCCAATAATTGTCAGGTTTGGGAGTGGTGTAAGAAATTGCACAATTCCAGTTTCAGGCCATCAGTTAATGCGTATTTTCCTCAAGACCAAGCACTTGGTGTTGACTCCCAGTCCACACCATGCATGGACATGTACTGGCGACTCACGGCCTTTTGGCAAAACTTCTTGCCTATAGTAAGTGAAATGCAAGGTGTGTCTTTATTTACAAAGCATCCCAACCCTGCAGCTTAGCTAGAAAAGAGACAAAAGGGAGAGGTGCAAAGGACATATGAAATCCCCCTGCAGTGGGTACCAGAGGTGATTGTTATGAATAATAATAAGGTTCATTCATTACAGTTCTAGTTTTTTCCAAGTTTAAAGTTGCTGTTAAGAATGTATTAATCTTGTTTGAGTGTATTATCCAAATTACCCCCCCCCGTTTTTTGTAACCCCCCCCATTTT
>VXAX01007085.1:86759-103572 GCA_013399835.1 Leptocoma aspasia | reverse complement strand
AGTGTGGCCAGCAGGACCAGGGAGGTCATTCTTCCCCTGTACTTGGCACTGGTGAGGGCACACCTCGAGTGCTGTGTCCAGTTCTGGCCCCTCAGTTTGAGAAGGACCTTGGGACACTTGAGTGCGTCCAGAGTACGGCAACGAGGCTGGTGAGGGGCTAGGAACACAAGCCCTGTGAGGAACCACTGAGGGAGCTGGGGATGCTTAGCCTGAGAAAAGGAGACTCAGGGGTAACCTTATCACTCTCTACAACTTCCTGAAAGGTGGTTGTAGTCAGGTGGGGGTTGGTCTCTTTCATCAGGCAGCAACTGACAGAACCAGAGGACACAGGCTCAAACTGTGTCAAGGGAAATACAGGCTGGACATTAGGAAGAAGTTTTTCACAGAAAGAGTGATTAAATTCTGGAATAGTCTTCCCGGGGAGGTGGTGGAGTCACCATCTCTGGATGTGTTTAAAAAAAGACTGGATGTGGCACTCAGTGCCATGATCTAGTTGAGGTGTTATGGCATGGGTTGGACTCGATGATTTTAAAGGTCTCTTCCAACCTAGTCATTCTGTGAATTCTGTGAAATGTAGGTTTATTGGCAGAGGTTGAGGGCTGGCACCAAGCTCTGGCAGCCTTTGCTGTAGTTTGACCACTCCTCACAGCCCATTAGGGTGTGCAGGGTCACTGCAGCTCTACTGAGCGAACACAATGGTGGTATCATGCCTACACAAATGACAACACTGAGCATAGGTGTTTAAAGTTGAAGTTAATGCTCCTCTGGTCCTGCTGTGCCTGTTTTTTTGTATGTGATATATTCATGGGGAGACTATGTTCTTTCCTAGACTGACAGGAGATTTTAATTTCTTACAAAGTATCAGTCTTATCTGATTTAGTTATTTCTATCCTGGCATGTGGCTCTGATGTGGTATATTAACAGTCCCACAGCAGTCTTAAGTAGACTCAATGAAATTAATGTATTAGTCAAATACTGTCTGATAATTTTCTGAGGCTGTACTGTGACAAGAGTTGTCGTAGGAAAATGATAATTTTCTTTTGTTATTTCATTTCACTTAGTATTGATGTGTGGGGAAATACATATGGTGGTTATTTTTTAGAGTAGATTCCTTATCCTTTCTCAGTCAAGAGACTGGAGTCTGGTATTTTTATTAAATATTGTATCAAGTGATTTGCAGTACCTGTGGGGTTTAGTGGGATGAGAGCTATTTGTTTTTACTCAGAAACCTGTGGCTCCTTTATTTAGGGCTTTGGATTGCATTTATGCTCCATTCTCCCAGGAGAAATGCAAATGCTGGTGAAAAATTATATTTTGATTGTAAACAAATATACCAAAAAACAACAGAGGAAGTTAGGTTTGCCTGCTTTTTGCCAGATTTATTTTGAAGTATATAAGTTATGTTCCATTGCCCTCCTGCTGAAGAAATAGCACACAGAAGCTCCTCCCCACCCTTTTTGTGAATGGGCATCACATCGGTCAGCTTCCAGTCATCTGGAACCTTACCAGTGAGCCAGGATTCTTGGTTGCACCAATGCAACCACTGTTGGCTTGGGCTTTGGTTGTCTAGTCCTGTAGGATCTTACAGAGAGACACCCCAGGTACAACAAAACCTAATGGAGTTTTTGGTTGGGATGTGGGAAAACCAGACTCTCTATATGCAGAATGTGAAGAGGCCAGCACGAGTTTTGATCGTGGACTGGCTGAGATGTTGGGCAGCTCATTCACCTGAAGGGGTCTATGTCTGAGCAGGTGAGGAGGGAGGTGGATGAGAGTCTTGCTCAGGATTGCTTGCTCCAAACAAGCTCCCTATGGCTTCCCCTTTGTTTTGGTGGTGGTTCTCACTTCTTGGCCAGACCCACTGTGGTAGTGGGGAAGACTCTGTGCGGCCTCACCACACTTCCTGCACACACAACCTTCTGTTCCTCCTTGATTTATTTATTGTCACTCATGAAAGTAAATTTTTATGCTTTTATGATTTAATGCTGTTCCCCCCTAGGAGGAGGTGACCCTGTCCTTGGGCAAGGCTGTGCTCTCTAGTCCTTGTGACACTATCTGGATGTGATGCTGGTTACTTCCCTGGCTTGCCTGGCTTACTTCACCCATCAAAGCTTCTGAAATACACATCCTTTGGATTTCACTGTCACCAGGTGTAGTGGTTTTGGCTCGCAAATTCTAGATTTCTTGGCTAACGCACCAATTAATGTGGTGGGTTTAGTATCACTAGTGCACTCACTAAAATGCACTTGCTCATTTCACAGATTCACAGAATGTCTAGGTTGGAAGAGACCTTCAAGATCATCGAGTCCAACCCATGCCATAACACCTCAACTAGATCATGGCACTGAGTGCCACATGCAATCTCTTTTTAAACACATCCAGAGATGGTGACTCCACCACCTCCCCGGGAAGACTATTCCAGAACTTAATCACTCTTTCTGTGAAAAACTTCTTCCTAATGTCCAGCCTGTATTTCCCTTGACACAGCTTGTGACTGTGTCCTCTGGTTCTGTCAGTTGCTGCCTGATGAAAGAGACCAACCCCCACCTGACTACAACCACCTTTCAGGAAGTTGTAGAGAGTGATAAGGTTACCCCTGAGTCTCCTTTTCTCAGGCTAAGCATCCCCAGCTCCCTCAGTGGTTCCTCACAGGGCTTGTGTTCCTAGCCCCTCACCAGCCTCGTTGCCGTACTCTGGACGCACTCAAGTGTCCCAAGGTCCTTCTCAAACTGAGGGGCCAGAACTGGACACAGCACTCGAGGTGTGCCCTCACCAGTGCCAAGTACAGGGGAAGAATGACCTCCCTGGTCCTGCTGGCCACACTATTCCTGATACAGGCCAGGAGCCATTGGCCTTCTTGGCCACCAGGGCACACTGCTGGCTCATGTTCAGCCGGCTGTAGACCAGTGCCCCCAGGTCCCTTTGTGCCTGGGCACTGTCCAGCCACACTGTCCCCAGCCTATAATGCTGCAGTGGGTTACTGTGGCCAAAATGCAGGACTTGGCATGTGGACTTACGAAACTTCATCTTGTTAGACTCTGCCCATCCATCTAATCATTCCAGGTCTCTCTGCAGTGCCATCCTACCTTCCAACAGCTCGACACACGCTCCCAGCTTAATGTCATCTGCAAATTTACTAATGAAAGACTCAATTCCCTTATCCATGTAATCAATAAAAATACTGAANGGCTTTGCAAGCTCATCTGCCAGCTCCCTCATCACCTTGGGATGGATCCCAGCTGGTCCCATGGATTTATGAATATCCAAACATCTCAGCACTTGAATAACAGGGGGACCATAATGTGCTCTGACACCATCAACCAACCCAAGAGGACAGTTGTCCTGAAGGCAAGTTTTCTTTCCCGAGGCAAAGAAGGCGTTAAGCACCTCTGCCTTCTCCTCATCTGCAATCACTAAGTTCCCTCCCTCATCCAATAAAGAACAAAGATCAGTCTTACCCTTCCCTTTTACCATTAGTATAGTTGTAAAAACATTTTTTATTATCCTTTACAGAAGTCGCCATTTTGAATTCAAACTGAGCCTTGGACTCCCTAATTTTTTTCCTACATACTCTAGCAGCTCCCTTAAATACATCCTGAGAGACCTGTCCCTCCTTCCAATGATGATACATCCTCTTTTTTACTCCTAAGTTCCTCCAAAACCTTTTTGCCCATCTCATTGACTTACTTTCGGCACACAGGGACAGTCTGTTCCTGTGTCCTCAAGATCTCTGTTTTGAAGCATGCCCACTTCTCATGAACTCCTTTGTTTTTAACGCCTGCTTCCCAAGGAACTCTCTGAATAAGTCTTTTAAATAGGCCAAAGTCTGCCCTCCAGAAGTCCAATGTCTTATTGGTGTTTCTCCTGATTCCACCAAATATCTAGAACTCTATAATTTCGTGATCATTCTGCCCCAAGTGGCCTCCAACCACCACATCTCCTACTAGCCCATCTTTATTAGCAAAGAACAGATCTAACACAGTCCCTCCCCTGGTGGGCTTACCCACCAGCTGCAAAAAAAAGTTATCCTTCATACACTCTAAAAATTTCCTGGACTGTCTCTTTTCTGCTGTATTAAGTTCCCAGCAGATGTCTGCCAGATTGAAGTCACCTACAAGAACAAGGGCTGACAATCCTGAAACATCATCTAGCTGCTTACAGAATAAGTTGTCCACCTCTTCTTCCTGGTTGGGTGGAAGATAACAGACTCCAGTAAGATGTCAGCCTTGCTGGCCTTCCCCTTAATTCTTACCCATAGGCATTCAACTCTGTCTTCATTAGTTTCCATGCCTATGGCATTAAAAGCCTCCTTAACATAAACGGTCTCCCCTCCACCTCTTCTCCTTTTCCTGTCTCTTCTGAAGAGCTTGTAGCCATCCAGTGCAGTGCTCCAACTATGTGAGTCATCCCACCATGTTTCTGTGATGGCGACTACATCATAGCTTTGCTGTTGCACCCTGGCCTCCAGCTCTTCTTGTTTGTTACCCATGCTGCATGCATTGGTATGCATGCACCTCAGCTGGGCTGCTGATTTCTCCCCTAACTCAGGCTTACCATCCTTGGCCCTGCTTCCAAACAGCCCAGCTGCATCCCCTTCCCCCTTCAAACTCCCCCTTAAAGCCCACTCAACGAGTTCTGCCAGTTCATGAGGTAAAAACCTACTGCCCCTAACAGAGAGATGGATTCCATCTGGTTCCAGCAGGCCAGGTGCTGTAGAAGTTGCCCCATGATCAAAGAAACCACAGTTCTGCTGATGACACCAACCGTTGAGCCACTTAATAATCTGAGTTCTCCTATTCCTTTTACCATTTTTCTCAGCCACCAAATGGACTGAGGAAAAGACTACCCATGCCCCTGCCCTACTGACCACATGACCCAATGCCCTAAAATCCCTTTTTGATTGCCCTAACACTACTCTTTTCTATCTCATCACTACCAGCCTGGAATTTCAGGAGTGGGTAATAATCAGAGGGCTGCATTAGCCTGGGAAGTCTCTCAGTGATATCCCATACCTGGGCCCCAGGGAGGCAGCAGATCTCTCTGTGGGTTGGGTCCAGTTGACATATGGGGCCCTCTGTTCCCTTCAGAAGAGACTGACCCACTATGATTACCTTTCTTTTCTTTTTGATGTTAGAGGTGGTGATCAGTCTTACAGATGAATCACAATTGTGACGTTCACTGGGCAGACAATTCATCTGGCTTACTCTCTAGGTCCAGGGGCTCATATCCATTCTGAAGTGGCACCTGGCTTGGGGATGGGGGTAGGGAGGAATTTTTATTATTACCTCCCCGAGCAGGTACTCATTTTCACTCCCCTTCATCTACCAGGTGTCCTTCTCCTGCCTGACAGTGGGAGGCATAGGAGTCCTCTGACTCCTGGTGGGCCTCCCTTAAAGATGGAAAGGTGGAACTCCATGAATCTATTCCCCTTTCACTTTTGCTGATACTCCTTAGTCTTTCAACCTCCTCTCAAAGTTCAGCCACCAGTGAAAGGAGGTTGTTCACCTGTTCACACTGCAGGCAGGTTTCCTTTGCAACCCCCCCTGAAACCACTGATAAGCTCAAACCCTCCGCGCAGGAATGGGTCTGTACAGACACATCCTTTTTGGAGGGTTTCATTTGATTACATACACTTGTACTTACTACAGTTTTCGATCGCATAAAAACCATTACTAACAGAAAACCCAACCAACCAACCTACAGAAACAATGCAAACAACACACAGCAAATCTTACTAGCACTCAAACCTACAACCCTGCCTGCTTGCCCTGCCTGCACGAACTGCTGTGCCACGCCCTCGGAGATGTGCCATGTCCTGTTTGCCTGCTTCTGTTCGCCGCGCTCCAGGTCGCCGTGCTCCCTAGAGGCATCTTATAATCAGCCAGCAACTCAGCACCAGAGGAAGCCCCACCCCCAGACCTCATGTGTCTGAGCACAAGGAACACACCTGTTCAGCATTATCCCAAATAGCCACACAGCGCTGGAGGAAACCTCACCCTGGTTTCTTGCTGTGAGATAGGATTAGGAGAAACGCAACACAGGCTCAAAACTTTAAAAGGGTATAAAGAAAAGTTTATTAACACTAACTAAAAGAAAGAATAATAAGAATCAGAACGAAACCTTCAGAACACTTCTCGTCCCCCTAAAACCTTTTCTTTCCTACTGACAATGTAAAGAGATAAAATTTTCATCAGTTTACCACCTCTAGAATAGTCTTTGTTCAGTTCACTTAGGGACAGAAGTCCCTCTTGTTAATGTTATGGAGACTTCTTCACAAGAAAACACTTCTCACGGCTTTTAATTTCCACAAATAGCAGCTGCCTGGTGAAATCTGTAATTGTGAAATCCCTCCCATTTCTATAGCTTTTCCCACAGTTTTGTTTATGCGCCATGTCAACTTATGGGGTACTGTTTTAAAGATGAGCTGTTTAAAAGCAAAGGTTCTCTTTATCTATCTCTGAAATAATTTTAATCTCTGGGAACAGAGGTCTTCTTTTCTCCCTGGGGGCACAGGGTCTTCATCACTCTTCTCTCTTTCTCTGTTCAACTTCTCATGGGATCACAACTACTTCAACATTTGCTTACTTTAGCATGGAGGCCTTTGCCTTCAATTTGAAGAAGTCATCTCCTCATACTTTCAAGGTGTTTTTGGGAAAAAGAGAGCCTGATGTATCAATTACATCCTTCTCCATAGCTTTACAAGAGGATTTCAGCCCCAAAATCAAGGCATCTCCTCATCCCTCCCATCTGGGACTTGACTTCTTCACTGACATTGGTGTCTTCATGTTGCACTTCTACATGCCTGCACTTTACCCTTATCTCTCACTCGAGGGAGGATTGAAGTATTGAAAGAGTTAACATCTTGCCCAGAGCCTGCTGATGATTACCGTGACCCTGGCCAGGCTCCCTGGCCAGGCTCGGTAGCTTGCGGCAGAAACTCCAGCTGGGCAGGGGGGCGGCTAAGATCTCAGCAGCCAGGCCAGAACTCAGCAGCTAGCACACTGGGGCTGATGGCTTCTCCTCCCCCCTGCCTGGTGGTTGCAGGTGAATCTCAACAGTAGTAGAATCTTGGCCAAGCTGGTCTGGCCTGGGGCTGCTCCCAGGGCCCAGCAGACCCCGGCCTGGCCTGTGCTGGGCAGCAGGGCAGGACTTAATATCAGCAAGATGTTATCAGCCGTGGCCTGGCCTTACCTTGGCTGGAGGCACTGTGGCCTCCCCTCTCCCACCCAGCCACTGGGCCAGGAGTGGGGGGGGGAGAACTTCTCCTTCCAGGCACCAGAAGGGAAAAAAGAGAGTTCCCGAGTTTCTTTTAACATGTGTTTTTCACAGACGCATGTGCAGCTTTCAAGTAGTTCAACAGATTGTCAATTCCCAAAGCCAACCGCTGATTGGTTTCCTGTCAGACACAGAGGAAACTGCCAGCAGCCTCTCCCAAAACATCACTTCCATGATGCAAAACCAGCATACCAGGTAATCTGATCAATATAACAGATGGCTGCTGAAATTGAAGTGGGCCCTTGAAGCTGACACAGAAGGTATATTACATTATGGACTGACCTGTTGCACCTTGAATAACCTTAGGTTATTTCCTTATTCATGCACAACAGCTATTTTATTCTGTCCTGCATTTCCTGAAGAAGAACAAGGAGAAGTAATCAGAGCACTTTTTGGAGGAGAAAAGGGTCTCTTAGCCTATTGAAAGACCTGCAAACTCCATTTCATCATGTCTTATAAATCATCTCTGGAAAAGTTTGGTAGTTCTGCTTTTTTTTGTTATCCGGTGCATTAGGAACAGAAAGCAGTGCATTTTATGTAATTGTCTTGGTTTAGAAGACATGTGTCTGCTAGGGAAGGCAGGAGCCTCCTTTGGAATGAAAAAAAAATTTAAACCCCCTCCCTCCAAATTATTATAATTTTGAAATTAAGGGGGTTCTCAGGCAAAGATATGAGAATAGGAATAACAGTTCTTTACTACTATGTATAACAAGGCAAACAAACAACAAGTACAAGGCATTAACAAGAAACAGAACCACTAACCCAGCAACAGCCTTCTTGGTCCCAGCAGGCACTTTCCCCTTTGGTGCAGTTCCGGTCACAGACAGCAGGGGCACTCTCGGGGGGTGACTCTCAGTGGGCAGGGCAGGTGCGATGATTCCCCCGCGGCTGCAGGGGGCGCTGTGTCGCGATCCCAGAGAGCACGTGGTACTAGCAGCTCGGCCAAGATGGGAAGGGATGGAAGAGAGGCTCTGCTTCACAAACCCTGGGCTTTGTGCAGTCCCAGTGCATCAGCAGGACCAAGGAGCACCACGCTGGAAGGGCAGGAATGAGCAAAAATCTCAGGCTGGTGGACGAGATGTATCAGAGACACTGGAGCCATGTCTGGAGCCGTAGGATGTCTTGGTAGGCAGGGTGTGTGGGGCTACTGTGCAGTGAAAAGCTCAGAGCAGCATTGAAGAAGTGCCAGGGGCAGAGCACTGCAGCATGGCTCCCAGCAAGGCAGAGAGGGATGAGCCCAAGATCCTGGGCACCTGAGCAGATGGGGATAGGTCCCTCTTTTAGTAACGTGGGTGCTAATAAAGTCCCAGTTCAGTGACTGCTCTTACAAGCAAAGGCTCACCTCACAGCAGAAAAAATAGCTCTGGGCTGGCCTCTGGCAGCAGCAATGAATTCACTTCCCAAGCAAGGGCTCCAAACGTCCTCCTCCCAAAGGTAAGAGTGAGAGCGAGCCAGCAGCTGCCCCAGCCCCATCCCCTCAGGTTTGGCCACCTCCCTGTTGTCTCAAGTACCCAGCCATCAGTGCTTCCTAGCAACTCAATGAGAAAAAATTCCACAAGTAATAAGGAAAGAAACTCAATCCCCAACAGTTATATACTTAAATGTGCTGTCATTTATCTATTCAGCCATGTTTGCAGGAGTAATTACAAGTCAGATTAGGTGTGATGCTTGCTGACCTTTAAAAAAGGGCCCAAAACAAAAGGCAAAAGAACATTTACAAATGTTATGCTGAACAGACTCTCAAGTATTTGCCATGATCTCAGTATTTATTCATACAAGGAAAGTAAAAGACTTAATGAAGACAAAAGGTATTCTCATATGTCCTAGTAAAAATTTCAGTTGAAGTGACTTGGAAAGAAAAAAACCCAATGCAATTTTCTTCTGTGAAAACTAAGGGGAGAAAAACAATCCTCCAGTTAGTTTTGAAAATACAGAATAATCATTGCTTGCAGCAAAATTAGGATTCCCCTGGTATTTTTCAATTGTGACTTAATTGTTAAACCCTGATTAACTTTAATACATGTTTGTTATTTAAATATGAAAATAACTTACGGTAGCACAGGATAGAAATTGGAACTGAAAATATTCATATTGGCTATTTATCTACTGGTTGCCTCCCATGGAAGCAATTAATTTTAGCATTTGGATATTTTCATGCATTCTGCGGGGTGGTTTTATACAATTTACATAGAGAAAGTGTTTATTTCCAAGTTAGATCTCATACACTGAAGACATTTCCCCCCAGTGGCATTGCAGGCATTGCCTGTTGAAGTTCCATGGAAACCTTGCATTCCTGCCCTCGCTAGTGGCTGCGTCATCCCCTTCCTGGCATGAGCAAAAATTCTCTTCCCGTCACAGAAAACTGTAGCTGGGGGCTCCTTCAATCCCAGTGTTATAAATATAGGAAGTAATTCAGGCTGGTGATTAATCTGTTATGTTTAATAAGTTGTTATAAAAAAGTAATGTATGTTTTTAAATAAAGTATAAAAATCTCACTGCAAGCACCAGGCAGACTCAGAAAAATTCCAAGGGCTGCAGCTGGCTGACCACAGAAAACTACCCTATTAACAAAATAAAAGACAGAAACTCTGGGCAGGATGGGTCTTCTCCTCTCCTGATGTACAGATACGCCCTGGTAAAAATCCAAGATGAATGTCTATGGATGAGGTAACTCCAGACACCTGGGGAACATTAACACCCATCGCCAACCCCGGTATGAGATAAGATGATTTCTTCATCCCAATCGGGGATCCGGAAAGCTGACTTCTCCATATTCATCACGGAGAGAAGAGCTTTCACGACATTCATCATCGTCCAGGAGAAGTTGCCCACGACAATCATCGCTGCCCCAAAACCTTTGTCCAGCCTTAGACACTGAAAAGACGGGACACTTGCATTTGAAATACCAACTGGAAATGAATAAACTATTGCCTACGGCGAAATAAACTGTATTTAACCAGCTTAGCCCGAAGACCACTTCGGTGAACAAGCAAGACTCAAAGCGAGAGGGGCTTGAGTCTGTGTTCCCCGCACTGACCCCCGGGCTCGGTGCTTTCCCATTTTTCGATCGTGGCTATCACGGCCGAATCTCGGTCACGAAAATAAAAAATATTTTTTTCCTTTATCAAATTGGCTTAATTAATTATTAATTCAGCTAAATCACATTTTCATTTATAACACCAGTTTCGGGCAGCTTGTGACCATGGATGAGAGTGAAACCTGGGCAATTCGGGTAGCTGCAGAAACTGCTGCTGCTTTTAATTTGAGCTGAGGCCAGGGGTTTGCTGCAATGGGGTGGCAGTGCTCTTCTGAGGATGTATATTGGCAAACTTTGGCAGCTTTGGGATGACTATTCCAGAATAGAAAAATTTGCCCGGGTGTCAGTATTGCCACAAGTGATCCCTGCATCTGTCCTTGTCAGCTGATTTAGTTATGGAGATGTGCTTGGTTTTGTCTCCCCTGAGCATCCATATGTATTAGAGAGATCTTACTAATTTTCCTCCATTGAGTGTCTTCTCAGCATGGATTCTGTGCAAGTGTGTTCTCTTTGGAATGCTTTAATAGCATGGACACAAAAAGCAAACATTTTGGCTGGGCAACAGAACTATCATACAGGTTTTAACCTTAATAATACTTTTAGACAAAGCAGCCCTATAGTGGGCTGTAATTTCTTCCTCCTTTTTACCAGGAACACTGGAACTGCTTTATCACTGGTGTAATATCTGTCTCAAAGGGCAAACTAAGACCAATTCTCCTTTGGATGAGAGTCAATTTCTGTCCCAACCCTATCTATGCAAAACTCTATATGCTCACCCCAGTATTTTACAGGCTGTCCTCTGTGACCAGTTGCATTTCAATAGTGCTATCAGATATATTCCAGGACCACTGCCTGTTTTTCTGAGTCCAGGGGACTCATCCTGATGTTCCCATTGAGGCTTAGTCAAGGAGGGATAGTGTGCTATGGGACAGCATGCTGACTGGCAGTAGCCCTATATCTGAGTTACAGGTTTCAGGGTCTCTTTCCTTGTCAAGAAGGATCCTCGTTTCTCAAAAATACTTCATAATAAAAAATTACTTTGGATTGCTTGAGCATTACACTTTTTGAATTACTGTTAGACAAAAAAAAGTGTGTTCAGTGATGCCCATTGGTAGTAGCTTGCAATACATTTGGTATTATATTCTGTTGCTTATTCTGGGTTTTGGCCAGACACCTACAGCTGAAGATTATGGGCATTGCAGTAGCAAAGCCTAGCAATTCTCTCCCCTTTCCTGTGCCAGCCTAGAAGCTAATCCCCTTGTCCCTTTGTTTCTCTTTTGTGTTCCCTGATAAAAAGGAAAATGACCCTGGCCTGTCACCTTGGCTTTACATTTTAAAAGTTCTGCATGCTTTTCTAAAGATGGACAGAATTTTCCATGGGGAGCTAGCACCACATCATGTCTGCAGGACCTCTGTCCTGAGGCAGACACTGGATTAATGTCTTTCACACAAATTTAGAGGCACATGCAGAGAGGGAGAGCAGATCAATGTTTAATTATGCAAGTACTCTTCTAGGCTTTAATATTAAACTGGTATAGACCTGTCATAGCAGCTATGCTGAGGACAGGCCATGAGTGAGCTGCTGTGCCCCGGTGCTGTGTTATTGGAGGGCACATGGTGGATGCGGGTGCAGGGGGTCAGGGTCTGGCTGGCAGCTCCTGGCATTGCTGGAGAGCTGTCCAGAGGGCTGAGCTGCCCCCAGCTCCTGCTCACGAAGGCAGAGATTAAGTTTCTGGATGAATACCCAGTATATGGGTCTGGCTATAGTATGGCTTTGTACCATGTTATTTAAAGCTCTCAGTGTTAGTTCAGGCTGTGCATGGCTCACTTGAAATGGATGTATGAAGACACGTGTCTCTAGTGCTCTCCTGGTAACTATTGCTGCAGTGACTTGAATGGTGAGGGCCGTGAAATGAGAGGTACTGCATTCTGACAAGCCTGTGCTTGGTCAGCCTTTTGTCATGAGAACATTTAATGGTGCTGGACTTGATGAGCTTATGTGGGAATCCAGCTATGAAATTTCCTCTTGGTGAGTGCTTTGCCAGGAGGATGGATGTTAGCTCCCTTCCTTTCAGGACTTCCCTGCAGTTTGTGAGCACCATCCATGGAGCAACTGAGCTTTCTGGAGGATGCAGATATGGATGCACAAGTGTTATCATGATGCCAGAAAACTGCACCCAGTTGCCAAACTTGACGTGCTTAAAAACATTGTTTCTCTTAACTCTTTAATACGGCACCTTTTGTGTTTTAATTCAAAACTTCATGGCACCATGCATGCTTCTGCTCATTTTATCTCTCTGTTTCAGCACCCCTACGTCTCACCAAATTGCTGCTAAGTCCCAGGAATTGCATTACAAAGAATTTTTAAGGAAGCACATGTATATATTCTTCTATGTAATTTCTACTTTTTTCCATTAGGGAGTCTCCTCCAAGCTTTGATGCTTTTGTCCAGTGCAGTGGCAAGGCACATAGTTAATATGGCTGATGTGTTTCTATTAAAAAGTGTGGTGTTGAAGCTGTGTGGGTCTCCCTTTCCTGTGCTGATTTTTGGGACCTTTTCCGCTGTGGTTGTTTTCACAGTTTCATTTTTATAGCCTGCTGGATCCTCATGTGGGTGAGCAGAATTGCTCATCTGGGAGATCCTCTGGGGACGTGGTAAAGAGGGTGCATTTCTGATATCCTGTTTAACCAAGCGGTGGTTATGTTCAGCATGACTCTTGCCTTGCATTGTTAAGGTAACGGAGGAGGAAGAGAAATATTGCCCGCTACTGTGTTAGATTAGGTAATGATTTTCTAGCTCTCACAAGCTGTATCAGATTTGTCTCAGTGCCCACCTTGTTTCACTATCAAAAGAAAGTCTTGAATTATGCAAAGAGTAAGGTAGGAGCAGCAGAGCTACTGCTAAGCATGGTTTTACACTGCCTCTATTGAATATTCATTGTAATCAAAGACCACAACTTTGTTTTCTGGAGTTAAAAATTTTTTGGTAGCTTTGACAATTCCAGCCTGCACAATACGTATTGATACAAATAACCAACAGCTCTGTTACTCTAAAGCAATGGGTTTGTAGGCAGTAGGCAGAGGAAATGAAAACACAGGTTATGTGGTATTTTAGGTACAAAACCAGGTACGTCAAAATGTTCGTTCTTGTTCTTTGCCAGTTCTTAGTCCAGAAGTCTTTGCTCTTGATGCAGTTCAAAGCCAGAAGATGAGCAAAGGCATTCCCATACACAATCTGAGATAGCTGAGTTTAATTGCCATCCACCAAGTTTTTGAGGTACCCATCTGAGGTATTCATTATGAGAAGAGCTGTCACAAGAGCTGTCAGTGCAGGTTTGTAGAACTGTCTCATGCTTAAACACTTTCTTGGGAGGGGGAGTCTGGTTGTGTAATGAAAACACAGACAATGTGTCTGGTTGTGAAGGGGGATGGTTAGAAATTAAGTAGATTTAGAAAGTAGAAAAGTAGAAACGAAGTAGAAAGTATATTATTAGTAGAAATTGAATAGATGAAGTAGAAACAGGATTTGCCTGTTTGCTTTTATGATATACTAAGTCACCTGCTTTTCCTTTGGGGTCTGCATGTTTCATTAGGAGGGTTTTGTGGTAGGGAGGGAAGGTAATTGAAAAACATTTTGGGCTGTGACACTGAGCTTTTCCCTCTAATGGAATCGTGTTCTGCTGTTTTCATTCTTAGCTTGCTGACAAAGTGATAGAAGGTAGTGTGGTGTGTGTACCTTGGTAAATAATGCCTTACTTCCAAAGGTAGGTAGATAATTTAAACAGTGCTCTGCTTGAGAAGGAGGGCACAGAGTGGTGAGGCTTTAATATGCTGATACAGGGAGAGAGGGATTGATGTTTAACCAGGGAGTGGTTCAGGGGGTAGACAGGATATGAAAGCTGGATTTCTGGACGTCCCATTCTGTTTGGTCTCAGGGGTGGGACAGTTTCAGAGGCTTTTGAGGCTGCCAGTGAAGTTCGTGCTGAAACACTGCACCTGACTGGGTGCCAGCCCTAGGGAGCAGCTGCTTGAAGGAGGCTCTGAGGACAGGAGGGAATGTTAATTTAGGGGATTTTGGTCTTTCTGGTGGTTTTGTGCGAAGTAGTGGTATCCCAGTGAAGTATAAACAGGCAGCACTGGTGATGGTTTTCCTTGCTGCTTTTGAAGGAGGGTGAGATCTAAGGAAGGATTAGGGATTGCATTTCTTCTTGATGCTTGGTGGTAGCTGAAAGCTTAGACTGTAACTCCATCACATCAGCAGATGGACATACGTGAAGGTGAGGGAGAATATAGATGGTAGAAGAGCAAGCATATGGAGAAAGCAGAGAGGGCAGGAGGGGTGAGGGATTAACAGATGGGAGGTAGAAAAATAGTGAGCGAGGTGGAAGGGGAGGAAAAGCCTTTCTGCCAGACACATCCCCTTTTCCTTTCCTGGGTGAGGCTGCTCACCAGCGAGGAGTTTGGGTACCTGGAGATGGCAGCTGCAACACAGGAGATGGAGTTTGCCAGGTTTCAGGTAGCAAAATAAAGACCAGTATGAATTCACAGGGAAAAAAGCCCCACTTCTCAGTCAGCAGTCTCTGTCTGTCTGTGCTGCTGGATCTCTGCTGCAGAAGGGCTTCCAGAGAGCAGACCTGATAGTCAGACCAGGGGCTATGTGGGGCTGTGATGCCTCTGTCAGGGCCAGAAAGGAACCACCACTACATCCTCATAATCCATTTAGTTAAAACAGCTGGGAAAGCAGAGGAGGAGTATCAGGCACTGCTTCCCCTGATGGCTATAGCATGGAGAATGAGTTAGAGAACTACAAATGCTTAGACAAAAGAGCCGGAAGTTTTCACTGTCTAACCTAAATCCTTTCAGCTGGTCACTGGGTGTAGCATAGCCGTGTTGTTGATGGTTGTAACTCTGGCTCCAGACAATGAAACATCCATGGTTGCTTGGAAAAGTCCTTAGGGTAAAAAGAAGTTAAAAACTTCAATATGGCAGTGGCAAGAGCTGTTAACTGAAAAATCAACAAATGGTATTACGAACGAGTAAAGGATGACCTGGCAAACCCTTTCTCTCCTTTCAATGGCATCTCTCTTTTCCTCTTTACTGCTCTGCTTTTATGATCATGCAGACAACAGGCAATCAGACAAGGATTTGCAGGGAATATTAGGAATACGTGTTCTATTTTGGGGTTTGTGCTGTTCGTGGGGTTTTTGGTAGTATAATAGAACAAATGCATTTTTTTCCAAAACCGCCTCAATCCTTGTTGCTCTCACAGAGGATTACAGAGGATAAAAGTAAAGTGATCTGGTAGCTGCACGTTATATATGATCTATTATAAATAAGGTCGTAATCAAGCCGAATTAATAATCAATCAAGCCAGTTTATAATAAGAAAAAAAAAATTTTATTGTCGTGGCCGAGAATTTCGGCCGCAATAGCCACGATTGATAGGAAAGCACCGAGTTGATGCGGGCGAACGCAGACCCAAGCCCCTCTCACTTTGGGTTCTACCGATTTGCCACCCCAGTCCTCGAACTACCCGTTTAAATACAGTTTATTATGCTGCCGGCAGAAAGTCTATTATTCTCTTGTTGGTGGTTCAAATGCAAACGTCTGTCCTTTCAGGGTCCAGTGTTGGACAAAGACGTCCGGATTCGTGGAGATTGTCCTAGGCGGTGTCCTCAATCTCTGCGATATGGTTGCAAATGCGATTCCTCCGGTTACTGATGAATATGGAAGAGGGTGGAGTAGAACTTTTCTGGGTTCCCAATTAAGATGAGGACATCTCGATCGATATCTTATCTCATCTGGGAGCCGGTGATAGGCGCTAATGTCCCTTCCTTATCTCATCTAGCCACCGGAGTTAGCGTTAATGTTCTCCAGGTGCCCAGAGTTACCTCATCTTGAGATATCCATCTGGGTGTAGCTGGACATCAGGAGAGGGGTAGCTCCATCCATCCACTGGCCCCAGTCCATTGTCTTGCTAATGGGAGCTTTCTGCGGTCGGCTCGCTGTAGCTGTTAGAATCTTCCTCGGGTATATTCAGTGCTTAGAAATCTCAATATTACTTAAAGAGATATATTAATATCCACCACCACTTTATTAGATATTACAGATTAATCACCAGCCTGAATATCCTGATTCTGCATGCTCACAATAAGAAAGCTAGGAAATGCTAAAAGTAGGCTGTTTTGAGAAACATTTTTGATTTTACAGGCTGTTCCAATCTAAAGCAAGGTGCCTGGTCAGCCGTCCAAAATTGTCAGATTCTGTGATTGTCTGGTGCTTTTGTCTAAGCAGCCCAGACTGTGCATGGCTGCTCCCCACGATATTGTTTGTGATGTGTGTGCTCACCACTGCTGTCACAGGAAGGTTTTGAGTAACCTGTGACGTATCTGCACCAATCATAAACTCTGTTCATCCAGAGCAGGTTTGAACGCAAGTGGGAGGCCCCACCCTCATGGGTAATCCTCAGGGACTTCTGTTAGCTCCGTCCTTCTGGGGCGGG
>VXAX01007085.1:0-86687 GCA_013399835.1 Leptocoma aspasia | reverse complement strand
TGGGACCTGGCTCCAGCTGGTGTCCTCCGCTTCCCCAGGCTCCTGCCGTCCCATGGGTGTCATTTTCAGCTGGTTTCGATGGTTATTTGCTGTCTTAAGTTTGTTAAAATCTGCCGGACAGCTTGCTAATTAATATGCAGATGTTCGCAAGGCATGCTGGTCCCCTGGGAATCTTGGGACGCGGCACACCCACAAGGAACGCGGAAGTTTTGGGACGAGGCATGTTCAAAGCTCTGGAAAACCATGTGATTCTGGTTTCCACACGGTGTAGGGCGGGGGAGCCTCACACGGCCCCGCACCCGTGCAGGCACGGTAGAAAGCCACGCACTACCACGTGGGTGCTCAAGGGCTGGCTCGAGGTCCTGCACGGTCCCGTGGCGGGGGAGGCCCCGCACCACCTCGTGTTCCGCGGGTAGGCTTGGAGGTCGCCCGGCACCGCTCTGCGCCCCTCCCCAGGTGGGATCGGGGCCCGCCCTGCGCGGCATCGGCTCAGGAATCCCTCACGGACCCGTGTAGGGGGGAAGCCCTGCCCAGGGGGGAAGCCCCACCCGTGGGTAGGCTCGGGGAGCCTGCACAGCACTGGCAAAAGGGAAGGGGGTGAACTGGGGCTACATTGCAGAAAGGGGGGGACCTGGATAATACACCCGAACAAGATCAATACGTTTTTTAAGCAGCAACTTTAAACTCAGAACTTCAAAACTAGAACTGTGGTGAGTGACCTCTTTTTATTCATAACATTAAGTATAAAATATACAAGACATCAGAAGTCGTGCCTATGTCCTGCAGGTTGTGGGCTGCTTCTTTTCTAAAGTTACTGCATGTTTACCTGCCAAGTACTAACAGCACTTAAGTATATTTGCTATGTTTAAAGGGAGTATTTGAATTGGAGGTAAAGGCTCAGGATTATGAAGTTCCACCAAACTGCCTAGGTGCTGAAAGAGCCCACAGCTTGCTGGTCCTAGGGTGCTAGTGAAGTTACTTTCAGGTTATCAGAAGTGGTCCAGACTCTGATATGTTTCCTGGCTCTTGATTGCCTTGTTATTGTACTGGACATCAGTAGCAGGCAGGAAAGGGGTTTCTTCTGTCTCTATCTCAGATGCAAAACTGTGCCTTCTGCTCTGTCCCAGGTGCATCCCTGTGCAGGTGGGCAGATGGGAGCTTTCCCTCTGCAGATACCTGTGATTTGCAGGGAATAGTGTCTCCACAGCTTTGTTTTCAACTTTAGATAGGTCTGGCTTAATTTTTCAAGGGAGCTAAAAAGGCTTTCCTGCTGGGAGAACGTTAACACTGCTATACTGTCTCATTGATGTCCCAAAGTCAGTGAGTGTACCTCATAGTGACTAAAGGACCCTTGTTGGCTTGGAGATGTGCTGTTTTCTGCCCCTTCTGCCAGTCCTCTGAAGACGTGATGGAAGAAATGCCTTTGAGAAGGGGGTTTGGACCTGCTGCAATGCAGTAATGGATTACTGAGAAGCAGCAGTACCAGGGAGCATGAATGCAATTTTCCATTTTTTGCATGACTTGGCTGAAGACCCACAATGTGCTTCTGTGAATAGGAATATCGTTGATTAAAATGGTGTGACTGTTGGGGCCATATTACAGTGGTGTCTTGCAGTGTTGGTAGCTCAGATCTATATTTCCTTGTTAACTTAAAGTTTAAACTCTGAGAAGACTGTAGAAATTTAAAAATCTCCCCCTGAAACCTCGTAGACCTTGAGCTCTGAGCCAGACTTGATAGATAAGCAAAGCAAATGCATATTTGCTTTTCATTCATGCCTTTTTTTTTATCCAGCTGGAAGAGCTCTATACAGCTTTGAATACTGTTGCATCTCATTTGTAGTTGAATACAAGTTGATGGTGATAGATGTGGGGTCAGGTAGCTTGTGAGGACAACTACCTGGCAATGACATATTATTAACAGTAGTTGAAATGATTTCACTTGTTCCAGAACAAAAGGTGGAGTTCTATTTATTTTTAACTTGCATTTCTGAACTACCTGATTGGAACTTAGTTCTGGGAGGCTGTAAAATAAATACAAGTTTCCTTTATGACGGTCATTAGGGTGTGATAGCTGTGGGGTATTTTTAGGTGACACTATCAAATCAGACGAGTTGAAAGCTCACCCCTCAGCTAATTGTTTGGGCTTTTAAATTTTCTTTTTAGTATTTGTTTAATTCCTTTTGGAAAGGCTGAAGATTAAGATATCTATGTATATACCTATGTACCCATTTTCTGTGGATGGTGGCACTGACATCAATATTTCTGCCATTTACTAGACTGTTTCCTTCATGTGAGACTGGCTGAAATTACTTCAAAACATCTTTTTCCTCAGCACCCAAGAGGGAGCACCACAGTGTCTGGGGATGTGCTGGCCCCAGGGCCTGAGAGTGTGTACACAAGTGTTTATCTGGGGTGCTCCTGCAAATCCCGGTACAGCGCTGCAGCCAGGGCCACAGGCTGTGAGGCCTGCTGTCTGAAGATTTCTTGGGACCACAGCATCCATGAGGTCAGGAGCAGAGGTACCAGGCTCTCACCAAACCAGAGTGAGCCCTGGCTTCCCCAGTAACTTAGGGGGCATCTGCTTCCTTGGATGTTTCTGGTGTTTGCCTCATCAGGGGATTATCAGTTGGCCCCGCCTGAAGCACGTTATGGGAAATAAGAGCTTGAAATGACAAGACTACTACAGGATGCTGTGAGATTTTTACAATAATGCTAATACTGCAAGAATCCATGGGTCAGGAGGAAAGTGGTAATTTCAATTAGTAACTGAGAAAGGGAATTACTGTCATTTAGTGTCTGACTGTCCCATTAAAGGCTGAATGTGAAAATATTTGTTCACTGTTTGTTGGGGAGTTTTGTCCTCTCTTTTTCTTTTGTTTTTCTTTTCTTTGGATTTTTTTAGAGTAGTTTAGGAGAACCGACTGTGGGAGGCTGAGAAGATCTGGTGACTCAAGGGATCTTTTTTCAGTTGTTCATGCTGGAAAATTTTTTGTTGCTTCCTCCCTACCCCACTTCACACCTCTGGGAGCCATTACATTTTGTGAGGATTATTGCTTTGGAAAACAGGTGGTCCTGTGACACTTGCTTCCAGCCAGCCCTGCAAGAGCTGGGGAGCCTGGCTGGGAGGAGGCTAAAGAAGGGAGTGGAGAGATGCTGTGGAAATCCAGGTGGGCAGTTCAGGTACATAGGGGGGAATCTGAGGCACAGTTTAAAGAATTCGCAGAAGGATGAGCTTGTCTGATGGCTCTTCCCTCCCACCCCATTCCTATGAAGGACATCTGTACTCAGGACTTGTAGCAAGGGACAGCTCTAGTGTATGCTGACCCCTTGTACACAAACTCTTGCACAATTAACTGTGCATTGTTTTGAATGTCTTCCCTGTCTTCAGGGGAACCCCCAATAGTACTGTGGTTTTGGGTTGGTTTTTTTTAACTCTTGTGTGTGGGGCTGACCATGGCAGCACAATGTCCTTCCAATGTCTCTTGGCAGGGAGAGCTGGACTCGTCCTCTATGGGCTGGCCATTCCTCTGCTGCCAAATGACTCCCTAGAGTTGCAACAAGAAATGTGGTGTCATGCTAGGGAGGAAGTGGCACAGCTACAGCTAGATGTCTCCCTCCTAGAAGCAAAAGAAGAGAATGAGGAAAGTGAGGGATAATTACAGACTGGTTTTGCAGTTATGTCAGTGACTGTTGGGAGGTTTTGCTGTTTCCCCACACACTGCTGGGAACCTACCCCCAGGGCCCTTGAAGGAGGTTCCCTCCCATGAGTTCTTTGCCAGGGATGAAAGACGAGCGAGACTCACTGTTTCTTGTNGCAGGGAAATATTCCCTGTGCCCTGGATTCCAACAAGTGACTTTAAATTACCACGTATAAAAGGAATTATAAGACAATATTTATTGAACCTGACAATGGTGTCTTTTAAAATCAAAATAGAAGGATTTTTTCTTCAGTTTCTCAGGAAGTTTTTTGTGATGCTAGGCTCTCAAGTGCAGAATGAACTGAACTCTGCTGCAGTGTCCTAATGATGGGACTTGTCCAAGCACTGAGCTTTAGAAGTAGTCTATGGAAAGATGACCGTGTTCTGGGCATCAGATTAAAAAAAAACAAACCCTGAGATTTAACGGGCAAGTCCTCACTCCCCAGTGCAATAATTCCATGTGGCACTTGGAGTCATGCTCAAGATGTTGAATCTCTTTCTTCTTAAGTTTGAAAGACGTAAGAAAGATTTGAAAATAAACACAGAAGAACATCTGGTTTGCAGGACACTTGTTACAGGAAAAAAGTTATTGAAAGTAGCTTGGTGTTGCCTTTTTATTTTGCTGTTGCTGTTTACGTCAGAGGAACCAATTTGTAGGATTTTCTTAAAAATGGTTTCATGCGCAAAATTTAGGTCTTTTATATCAAAATTCAAATGGGACAATATTATAGATGCAAATTTTTATTTACTGGTATAACAAGTTTGGAACAATGTCATCCAATTTAGGGGTTGGCAGAGAAGAGTGAAACATCACTGGAGTCAGGGTGCTACCTATTTCCTATAAACATTTTGTTAGAGCAATATTCATTTTAATCTTACTTTTCCTACTGTAGTTTTATACAGACATCTGCCTCTTGCAGTGTTTAATATTCACATACAGGAAGAGTAATTTAAATAGGTAATAGATGCAGAGTGCAACCCTTAAATCTTGTTCATAACAATACAAATATTGGATGGCAACAGTTGCAAATATATACCTGGCTTTGCAGGATGCTAATTCATTGGCTTGGGACAGAGAGCTCACCTTAAGTCACAACAAACATTTTACATTTAAATATTCATTGCGGAGCCAGATGAACAAAAAGCACTGCAGCATATTTCTTTTTGTTTTATGGAGAGGTCTTATGCAGACTGATGGCAGTCCTGGAGAGAGATCCAGCCTTGCTGGAGTGGGATCCATATGCAGATTTTAATCAGGAATGACAGGTCCAAAATAGCCCTGTGTGCAGTACCTCTGAGACCTGTACCCTAACTGCTACTCACACTGACATGGAAGAGGAGGTGAGCAGGATGTCGAGCACTAACTGAATGATAATGTGTCAAATTTCTGGAACAAATGAAAGCATTTGTTTCTAAAAAGTTATTTCTGCCTATGTTTTAATTAATGCTTGTCTTTTCTGCTCCTTCTGTGTGGTTATGTTGTCAGAAGGATAAGCTGTGAAGAGAATTAAATGAGAAGGCTTTTCTGTGAGGAAGAAACCTGGAAGTATGTGCCCATATTTTGTAGTTAAATGGATTATACCTGTCAAGACATGCTCTAGCTAGAGGATGAGTAAGGCTGGGTTACAAATGCGAGCAACTGTGATTTTTTTTTTTTAGAATTTAGGAAGTGTGGAGGGTTTTTTGTTTGTTATTGCTGTGGCTGTTTTTTAAGTGCTTCTGGAGAGCGGAATATCTTCAAGAGAAATGTCATTGTTGTGGGGTCAAAAAGAAATGCTGAGTTGCTGCAGAAGAGGTGTGTGGGGTTTGCTGTGCCTGAAACAGCTTGTAGGCAGCCTGGAATGTGCAGCATTGTAGGCAGTGGAGTGGGGAAACCCCCAGAGGTGCAGTGTTGTGCATTTATTTCTCTAATTAGATTTTTATGTGAGTGAGATTTGTTAATACTGTATCACAAACTTTGCTGTCGTGCTGTAGAAATCTTCTCCAAAAGAGTTAACAGCGACTTCTAAACAAGATCTTCCAGACTAGACATCCTGAACAGTTGAGATGGCCTAGGAAATGGTCATAGCCTCAGATGGAGTTACCATTGCAATCACAATAACTCAACTGGCTTATTATAAAATTCTCCAGCTGCCTGAATTGCTGACCTCATTCCTAAGCTTTCTGTAAGTGCAACTTCTGAGTCCCTGGTGTAATAAAAGCCTCAACAGCTTTTAGTTATCTTTCTGGCAACTTCTATCAGAATTTCTGACTAAACTTCACAGCTTCCAGCTGCCCTCTTGGTACTAGCTTTAGGGAGCTGAGCCAGCACTAATGCCAGCTCCATCAGGTCTGCACCTGCCCTTGGACTGTGATGGTTGCTGTTGATGCTGATGGTTGTTCTGGTGCCGAAAAGGAGACTCCTTACAAACAAAAAATAAGAGTCAGCTGGCATGCTCAACTCCTGCTGCTGCTGCAAATAAGCTCAAGTTTTCTAAATACTGGCCCTGATGTGGCAGCCTTTCCACAGCCACAGAAACATGAGGGTCAATAGTAAAGACTAACAGAAGTCCATAGTAATAATTTCATCCTTGTGAAGCCCCCAAACACCAACCCATGTGAGGAGTACCTGCTCTAGCCTGAATTACTGAAGAAAGAAAATGTGTAAGTTAGCATTTAAGGGGTAACAATTTTCTGACATATATTGATTTCATGAGCTAAAACCAAAAAGTATTGAATGTTTATCTGGAAAGTACAGCAGAAAATTAAACTTAAAGGGGATTTGAAGAATGTCTGTTAGAGGAAGAAAGTTCAGTTCTATCTATGCAATTTTCTGAAAATAAATACACCCATACTCCATAATCTTTAATATTTTATGCTCTTTTCCATTTCTACCAGTTGTGAAAGACAGAGAAGAGAAACTAGTTTGTTATCCTTGTTTAGCCAAAAGGACTTCCTAGAGTAAAAAAGTTAAGAAATGTCTATTGTGCAAGGCTAGTAGGTCGTCTTGCAAACTAGGACAGGGTTTATAACGCATAGCGTAGGCCTGGCCATTTGACCTTTGCTGGGTTCAACAGAGGGCTGGGATTTACCTGAGCTCAAAGCTGAATCAGGAGAACTGGATTTATCTCTACCAGGAAGAACAAAAAAATCTCAGTAGACACAGGGTGAAATAGTGAAGGGGAGATGGAAAGCACAAGCAGTGGTTTGTGCTAATGTTATGTGGAAGGAAGAAGAAAAGTAAACTGAAAGACTATCAGATAATAGAAATATCCAGTCACGATCTTCCTGTTTGCCTGCAGCTCTTCAGAACAAATGTAAATGTCAAAAGCCCGAGGGAGAGATGAGATTACCCAAAGTTTAGGTACAAAAACAAAGCTTCAGTGTGTTGAAGTAAGTGGTCCTCACATGGAACACTAAAACTTTTCCCTTTTGTCAGTTCAGTGATAAACAGAAACTGTAAAATCAAGTGATAAAGTAAATCAGATGGAGCAATGTATGCTTGGCTGCTTATTGCTGGCAACTGGTTCTGGTGAAAGCTGCAATGGGCATCAGCAGGCTTCTGCATTCCTACAGTATTTGCCATTAATGAGACTATTGGATTGTTGTGTGCTGTATTAAAAAAGCTAATACTGTATTTACAGTAGCAAATGTCTTGGTTTGACAAGACAGGAATCTGTTAAGGAAGGTAAAAGCCTTCAGTGAACTGGAAAAGGTAAAACCCCCTCCCTCCAAATTACCACAATTTTGAAATTAAAAGGCTCTCAGGCAAAGATATGGGAATAGGAATAACAGTTCTTTACTAGGAGAAATATATATACAAATGCAATTAGTACAAACAAAAACCACTGATAGAGTCAGGAACCTGGCCCCCTGAGGAGTCAGGGTGTTGATAACAGTCCAGTTAATGGTAGCTGCAGTCTTCCTGGAGGAGCAGATGAAGTCTTGTTGAAGAGGTGATCCTGTAGAAGAGGTGTAGGTTCCCTCTGGTGAAATGTCCAGCGCTGGCAGAGATGGGCCTGGTCTTCCTCTGGAAATCCAGTGGAGAACAGGTGGTTCCTCTTGGAGAAGAGGCTGCCTGATGTCTCAGAAAACGCTAATTTTATGCGGGTAGGGGTGCTTGGCTCCTCCCTCTGGGCGGAGCATCTCATAATGGAATGATGTAATCTTATCAGTCATGCAGTGAGTCATTCAATGGCCCATTAACAGGAGATACCTCCCCGGAGGGAGACATTGTTTTTGGAAGAGATAAGGAAAACTGCCTAACTGATAAAAGATATCTGTCCCACCTTTAACAGATGGCAAATGGAATATGTGCCTATTTTGAGAGCCAGGACAGCAAGGTAACAGAGATGTGGATAGATGAGGTCAGGGTGAAGGTATGAGACTTGTAAATGGAGATGTATATTTCAGAGATTTTGTCCATTTACTCTACTGCTTGCAGAGAAGAGAGTTGATTTATTACAGAGTCAGAAAATGCCATTAGTATGCTACATTTGAAATGCATACCCAAATCTTATTTACCATTTTCCTGTGCAAGGAATTTTAATTATCCTCTAAGGTTTAAAGGAAAAATACAGCTGGGAAAAAAAAAAGAATAATATTACTACAGTAAACTGCCTTTCTGAGATGTAAGTTTCAGCAGTTACAAAAGTGAAAATGAGGAAATGTGCAAGCAGCATTCAGTTTTTACTACAGTACCTTGTGGAAGCAGTATATAAGAACCATTGATATTTTATTAGAGAGATCTGTAACTGTATTTGCAGTTGACTGATCTGACTGTTGGATAAGAATTAACTTGACAAAAGGGCATTTCTCAAGTACAGTCTTGGCTTTTTCTTTCTTTGCTTTCATGACCAGTTGTTAAGCTCTATCCACCCAGCCACTCTGTTGTTATGCAGGGTTTTCCTTTTCACACCATGTGTTTCTATGTACGTATTGCACGTGGTGAGGTGCCTGGAACAGAGGGAAGCCTGCAGCTGGGCACAGGTGCTTCTCCTCTGCTCCACCACTGGCACCCCCCTCAAAAGTCATGACATTTAATGCAGTACTCTTACTGAGAGTGGCTCTGGGGGAGCCTGGGGACAGACATGCTCTGCTGTGGGACACCCTTGATGTTATAAATTGCAGTGAATAATTAGATTCAGCCTCTGCCAATTAATTAAATTTATTAATTACAGCAAGCGGTAGCAGACAAAACAGTACTGGGTGCGACCGGGGAGCTCATCTCCACTGTGGTCCACACCCCCTCTTTCGGTCCGTTCGTTTTTATATGCTTTCATTTCCTGTCTTCATGTCTCTTCCGGCGTACTCTGCGTCTGCGTGGTGTTGTTGCCAGGGGGTTGTATTCTGTCCTCCGGTGGTCTTCTGAGGAAGGCTCTTATCGTCTTCCTCGGTGTCTTTGCTGACCCTGCAACAACTTTTTCTATATATTGTTACAAAAGTTAGCTCTTAATGCAACTATGCAAAAATGTTTGGCAAATGTCTTATGATTTTGTGGTTTGTTACCTCTTATATAAATTTCTGGTTTGATTGCACACATCTACTGCTGACTTTGTATTGCACAAATTTGTTGCTAACTTATTCTCTTATTCTACAGTTTTCTGTTAGTCACACAAGTATCCCTTTCTTTACTTCTTTGATGAACAAAGATCCTTTTATAAGCGAAGCTCATTCTATCACACTTGAGCTCCGATCTGATTCTGTGATCCTGCAGATCATAGGTGGGTTTCTGTGTTCACTTTTTTGTTTGCTTTTTATTCCAAATTTGTATGAACTTAGGAGAGATAAATAGATACATTCATCTGAGTAGCCACGTTTGAGTCAATGGGAAGCAAGAAGAACTTGCTGGAGTTCTTTTGGTGAGGCTGGAGCTGATACGTGCTGGGAGCAGCCATGGCAGTGTAATTACAAAATTTTATTGTTAACTGAGTGCACCATATTTGTTCTCACTTTTTATTATGTTAATAATTTTCAGTGGTTTGAGCTATCTTCTATGTAGTCTGGTTGCAGAAATTTCCCCAAACAAGCCAAGCCTTTAATACTTTTCACTGCTGCTTTCTTGAATCTCTGTATAGGAAGAATCACATTACTGCATTACTTTTTTTTTTTTTTTGGTGTGTGTGTTCAAGTCCAAGTCCTTGGGATACACTAGATTTCTCTGACACTCTGTCTCTGCTTTGCCAAGAGTGAGTGTACTAGATGACTTATCTGAAAAACTGCAGCTGACAAGTGTGCTTAGTTTCATGTTAAACTGTCATTCCTCATTTATTTGAGTCTGTCAAAAATGCATTTGATATGAAAGACCTAATTCTGGTACAGTCCTTTCCTGGTAAGGTTTAGTCTTGTGCTGACACAGAGACTTAGTCACATACATAAGAAGTTACTCAAATAATAATAGAAGAAAATTACTTTGAAAGAAACGCCACATAGCCCTGCTTAGAAATACTTGTATTAAATTGAGTCCAATTGTTATAAGCTTCAAATGCCAAAAAAAAAAAAATTCACAGCTTAGCAGAACTTGATATCACTAGCCAGATAAATTCCTTCTAACTTGTTCAGCTGAAGGGAGAGGAGGCCCCTTGCATGAATGCAGGTGTCAGAAGGTCTCATATATGCCTTAAAATCCATTTCCTTTTCTATAGGCTCACAGAGAAGAAAAGAGATGGGGTCTGAGAACAGACAGCAGCAACCCATGGTGCCCGCTGTGGCTTTGTAAAGCAATTTAGGCCCAAATGTGCGAAGAATTTCAATGACAATGACACACAAATAGATGCATGAGGGCTGCAGTAGCCCTGTGCCTCATTTTTCCATCACTACCAAGAGGGAAGTAGTAGTTCCTTACTTGTACTTCCACCCTTCGTGGATGCAGGGTGCTTACATGGGCTTTAAGCCGTGGTGGCTGCAGTACTCTGATTTAATTTCTTTTTTTGCACACTGCAGCAATATACCGTGCAAGTGAGTTACCAAAACACCCTGGAGCCCACCCACAAATCCAGATGAATTAATTCTGTCTCTTTTTTCTTTTTTCATCCCACTAAGCCTGCTCCTCCACAGTTTAGTGAAGCAGGGATGTATCTTCCTCCTCTGGCATAATGCAGCATGGCTCAGGAATACAGAACCAATTTGTCTGTGTGAAAATATGAGAACTTGATACAACTACAAAAATAGGACTTTTTTCCCCATGCAAGTGTCTGTTATACTCTTCTCATCTGGATGAATACATACCACTCACATAAATCACTGTCAACATAAAGTGAAAGAGAGTTGGTTCCTTTAGGCATGGGATTACTAATTTTTAACTTGGTACTGGTGCATCAAATGGCATGTGATTTAAGAGTTGGTAAGTTACTTGTATTTTTCCTTTAGACTGTAAATGGAACAGTTTTCAGACACTATTAAGTCCTTTAAAAACAATTATTACTGAATTTTGTGCTTTTGAAGCATGCCAGAAAATTTCTTCTCAAAACAGACCTTATGTAATTCTTGTTTATGGAAATGGAATGACATATTGGGAAGCTATAATAACAACTGCCAACACATGAGGCAGGACTTAATAGTTTTCTAGTCTCTCCTCACTTACCAGTGAGGAGTTATCAACCCTTCCCCTTGGAAGCACAGTTCATGGTGTCTGTGTGACACCCATCCTCTTTCAGGGCTGCCAAAGACAAAGAATTTGTGTCACCTGATGGAGGGGCTTTGGAACTTCTTCAAATCTCAGGACTGTCCAGGCATAGGTTTTGTTCTGTTATCTCCCTTTCTCCTCAGCCACTCTCAATCCATATTGTAGTTGTGCATGAATAACATCTAGTTTGCAAAAATACTGACTGCTACAGAATAGCCCTAGTTAGTAAGCAGAACCACCAGATCACAGAGAACTGGATTTTTCCCCTTCTTCTCTGTAGTGTTGATAAGTCATTGATTCCAATTCCAGCTGTATAAGTTGATTTTCTGTGGATGTTTTTCATACATCACTCTGAGCTCAGGCCCTGAGGCAAATAATTTCTTGCTTTGCTGTCTATCAGTGTCAGTAGCCATAAAGACAGTCTTTGCCGCAGCTGCTCAGAGGGACCATAGTGGTGGTGGAGGGGGGGGGGGCATGGTGTATGCCACAGGGTGCTTCCTTCCCTCTGCTTCCACGGTTACAGCTGCAGAGGCTGTTCCTACTGCTGCCTGCAAATGCCATCCAAACTTCTCTGCAGTATGTCTGCAAATAGTTTGGGTTTGAGTATTTTTAAATGATTCTTTGGTTTGCCTAGTATGTAATTTCCTTAATCGGCAGGCTACTGTATTCCCCTGTACTTCTTCTACTGTGGTGACTTCTCAGTATTTGGCCCAAAACATGAATATTTATTCTTCTCATGATGTCTCTTGCTCAAATTTGATGAAGCACAGCTTGCTGCTCATTGTCAGAGCACAAGAAAAGACTTGCCATAGAAAGTCCTTATGGTGTGGTACAAAGCTGGTGGAGCTGAGTGTCATTTCCTGCTTGCCAGTGCTGCTGACATTGCAAAAAGGCAAATTCCATTTGTGCTCCCACATGCAGTGTTGCCAGGTAAAAGCCCTTTTGCCTTTTTACAATTGTGGAAAGACCCAGATTCAAAAGGTCTCCTTTTGAATGGCAGCATGGCAGCATGGGCACGTGAAGGCAGGGTAGACCTTCCTATATGCTCTGAAAGATGCAAGAACAAAACATCCTAAGCAGCAGAGATGCACTTTTGCATCACCTCTTGGGAAAGATGTTACCAGCAAATGTCGTAACTATAATGTACACTCCAGTATGCGTCCTCTGTGGTGTATAGATCACCGGGAAGGTATTGCTGTAATGACTATTGACAGTGCAGCGTAGTCCTTGGCCTCTCTGCTGAGCTGCTGAGTTTTTAGTTCCACAGCTGGCAGCAACAGTAAAAACTGTGGGCTTCTGCCACTGGCAGTGATTTCTTGTACCCAGGGCTCAATAAAAACCTCACACTACTTTCACTGATGTAGTTAATATTTTCTCAATTCATGTCAACATGCTTGTATTCAGAATCTGACTCCTCTGAATTAGAAACTGGACAATTTCAGCAGCAAATTTTGCTAGGCAGCCAATGAGTTGACCCAAACCATTTTTAACACAGTGATTTAGAGGGAAGAGGCAACTTCTGTGTACTTTGCCATATCCTGAATCATCTGTGCTTGTTCTCCTCATAGTTGCACTGTGTCATTTCAGTAGAAGTACTATAGCTGAAGCAATTACATTCTGCTCCAAAAGCCCTTTGAATATTCTTGTAAGAATAGGTTGCTTTATAGGAAGATAGAGCACAAATCATTACCTGTCTGGAGCTGACATGAAGATTTGGCACTCCATCTGGAATGCTTTCTTTCAAGAGGTATTTCTAGAAATTCTGCCCTGTTCCTGATGAACAGGCAGTCTCTGTTGTCAGTCTCTAACCATAGGCTTGTCAGGCATGATAAAGGTAAAGGAATATATACAGTGTGCGTTGGCTGATTACACATTGTCTGGAGCTGTATAATTTTCCTACACTGTTATTGCTTTCACATGATTTATTTGTGCAATTTCTTGGGGAAAGTAATCTGCAGGTTTCAAAATGCATAGTGTTATGATCTTAGGGATTTATTCTCACTATGTAAATGGGAACTCTCAGTGTCATCTATGAAACTACTCTGAGATAGTATGGAAAACTAATCAAGACTGCTTTTAGAACATGGACCTCAGCAGAATGACTGCAGGTTTATATTAACATGCCTGACTATAAATGTATACAATGTGACGGGAGAGCAGTTGATAGTCTAAAAAGAAGCACTGCTTTTGGATAAAAATTATTGAATGTAAGAGGCAATGAACAGAAGGTTTTAGAGGTGTACTGTGTATAATTTCCTATATCTCTTAAAAATAAATTGTTTATGTCTTGTTTTCATGATAAGTACTGTCATTTTCATCCCCTACAGGAAATACTTCAACTCTCATGGAAATAAGTAGGGAAAGTAATCATAGTTTCTTACTCATTTTTGCCCTCAGAGGAAGGAGACCAACTTTTCGTTGAAGACTATTCATACTGTAATTGAACCAGGATAATTACTATGCAAACAATACCTACTTTCCTCATAGCTTCAGGAAATTTGTGATATCATTATTTGTTTTCTTGTTTGTTTCCCATTGCCTGCAAATTACTGGCTAGATAAAGATTAGTCTGGTGAACCCTTTGATTGTTTGGTCAATACATTTCATATGCAGAGTGGGAAAGTCCTGACTGTAGGAAAGGCTGGGCAGTTTAAGATGCCAGCTTGTTGTTCTCTGATATTTTATTATTCCTTGGCTGTGAGAAATAGGTACCTTTCCGGCTGATGTGGAGGAATAGGCCATGTGGCTCAAGCTCTCTTAAGTTGCCTAGCAGAAACCATAAGGAGTTTGCTATATTAATCTGTATTTCTTTGTGCTAAAATTTCATGGACTGCTGTTGAAATCTTTCCTTTGTGGCTTGTCCAGCTTTTTTGTATTGATCAAACATCCTGAACTCAATAGCCTTCTCCCTGGGCTGTGGGATGGAAACATTTCTACTTGTAAAAACAATGCTTAGTGTAGAGAAAAAATTTGCTTTCCTTTGCAGGATATGTGTAGAGGAAAAGACAGTGAAATTACTGGGTTAACATGGTTATATTAGGAAAACTTAATTATTTGCTTTTTTCAGTGTTTGGAAATATGGTGCTGTGATACAAGGAAGTAACTCTTGTAGTTTTACAAATAAGTGGTTGGAGTTTTGTTTCTCAAATACACAAAAATGTATTTGTCCTGGTTTAGGGCAAATTTGGGACAAAACCTCTCCTCTAGAAAGGAGATTCAACCCCCCCCCCCAGCTGGTTTGGGAAAAGATTTCCTTGGAGGAAAGTGGGAAAAACCTGTTTATTTAACAGGCAAAGCATTCACCAGCACAAAAAACGAACAACATTAAGCAATAAAACCTCTTGCCGCTCCGAAGAGATAACAAACTCAGAAAGTCCCATTTGTGGGCTGTAGCTCAGCTTACTCAGTCTCTTATCTGTCCCTCTGGTGCTGGAAATGCAGTGGCCCAGGACTGGCCCAGTGGGCCACAGATGTGAGCTGCTGGTGCTCTTCTGGGTTTTCAGTCCAGAGCAGGCTCGAACAGTCCTAAGAAAAAGAAAAAACACAGTCCAGTGAACTTCTCTGCCTCAGCTAGCTAAGAACTAACTAAAACCAAAGGAAAGCTCTCTCCTGTTGTCTGTCCATGCTGCAGACAACACCATCCAGGAGAGGGATGCAGGGTAGCAAGTGCAGTTTCTGAAAACAA
Source organism: Leptocoma aspasia (assembly GCA_013399835.1). NCBI lineage: Eukaryota > Metazoa > Chordata > Aves > Passeriformes > Nectariniidae > Leptocoma > Leptocoma aspasia. The sequence continues at coordinate 71,701 of VXAX01007085.1, read as the reverse complement.
ACTGTGCGCTTCTTCTCTCTCCTCCTTTGCTCTCAGAACCAGTCTTAAAGGTGCAAAACTTATTTCTGGGCTAAACAGACAAATGGGGATATAATTCAGCATCATAAAGTCACACCAGGACAAATTTTACAAATAAGTGGTTGGAGTTTTGTTTCTCTCTAGTCCAGCCTCAAACTCTGCCCTACCTGCCTACAAGGCTGTTGTGGGGAGCAGCTCCTATCTCCATGGTGGCCCCTTTTGAGGAACAAATTTTACATCAAACATGCTGGAGCTGTGGCAGATGATCTTCCCTCACCACTGCCTTTCTTTCAAGATGGGCAGCATTGCTGGAGAGGTTTATTTTCCAGCTGACACAGCATGTTTTATTTACTGCAGGAAGCAGAAATGTCTGTGTTGCTTGGTCTGATTACTTCAAATCATGTTCTCCCCTACTTTTATTTTATTAGCTTGTTGGTCATGAAAGTGCAACCTCCTACTGTTTTGTCTTTGTTGCTCTATAAATTACTGAAAATTGTTACATTTCAGCAATTCAGAGCCAGACTGTTGTTGAGGTTGTAGCAAGCAGGTGTTCTGCACTTCTATGTTCTTTACTTTCAAGTTAGAGATTGTATTTTCTGCTGATAGTATAAAAATGACAGGGATTCTTTGGATGCTGAATACATGACTGTTTTGATCCAGGTAGAGAATTCAAAAAGAAATATTCTATTTATAAAGCCATAAATGGCAAAGTAACAGTACTGGAGCCCCAGTTTGGGGTCGTGGTAAAACTGCAGAACCAGAGTCACAAGAGAGCTCTGACACTGTCAAAAATGTGAAGCTAAAAGTTAAAATAACAAACATCTAGGGTTACTTAATACTTTCCTTTATCAGATCTGACTCTATCTTTTCCAGTCTTCATATTTCTGAAATGCTATAAATGAGTTAAGTGAGCAGAAGAAAGTACCTTTGTAAAAACTGAAGGTGTGAATATCCTTTAGTTTTGCTAAAGTTTTACTGTCTGCATTACTTTCTGCTCCTTAGCATCTCCACAGATACCTTCTCAGCCAAGACTCTCTCACTAACCTCCAGGAAAGGATGAGGACTTGAACTCCAATGCCCAGAGCAACCCAAAATCTTTCAAATACTGGGAAAAATGCATTGTCCTCCATAAGTATCTGGTAGTGTTGAGTATGTGCTTGTGAGTTCAGTTTGGAACTCATGAGTTGTCCTTCATCTCTATACTTCCATCTGTTCTCTATCTCTATCTGTTTTCTTCCCCTAATACCCCCTCAGTTTCCCTAAGGTGAGAAAATATCTTCCTTTACACATTCCCAAGTGTGCTGATGCCCAGCTCAGCTTGTCTGTACTGAATCAATATTTGTGAGAGAAAAAACCCATGCCATCCTCTATTAGTTGTACACTAGCGAGAGAGAAAAGAGCAGTATCTCCCTGTCTGCATTACTCTATGTTAACTGAAACCACAGTCTTCTTGACCAGTTCAGGTCCCATCTCAAATAAAGAATGGACAGGTCATACTGTCTGCATCAAACTTATTTACTGGTGACTTGGTCCTTCCCCGGGGACCTGGTTTGGTCCTTCCTGGCAACAGACAGTTGCAGAAAACAGCATTTTCCTTGATTGAGTATCGAAGTTTCGGTCTACCTGCACCATCAGAAACGTCCATCCTCTTTACTTTAGGAACTCTAAGCTTATTTTTTGAGTGACTAAAAAACCCACTTTAGCATGTTTTTTATGCTTCCCAGTCCTTCAGGCTCCTCCATTAGCAATTCCTTCCCTACTCGTTTTCTTAACAAGTATAATTTTGCAGGTTTCATCACAGAAAATATGATCTCACTGTCATCTCCTATACCTTAAAAGAAACCAGCCAGCCTTAGTCAATTTCTCTCACTCCATCCTGTTGTCTTTCACCCTAAAGCTTAATGAACTGCTTTCTGGTGTCTTAATGTAGAATCTTTCCAGTTCATCCTTATTTCTTAACTGAAATACCTTCAGCAGTGACACACCTTTGCTGGAGATCTAACTACATTTACATTTTTTTCCTGTTATGTGCCATCTCTGGAAATCTCATATATGAACCCAGACAGGGTATTTTGCACACTTAATAGATGCAAGCTAAGACTGTAGCATTTTGGACAACTTTTTGGTAATTCAGTTAACAAAATTCAGTCCTTTGCCATTTCCTTGCTAAAGGTCACTTTCTTTCCCATATTTTTTTCCAGGCACTGAAGAAAAGAACACTCAGTGTCTTTGCCATGGCCCAGCCTATAAATGTGACTGTTTCACTGTGTCCCTCGTTCTCACTTCCTAATTCAAGGACAGCCATACTTTGCTGCTGCATTCTGTGTAGCACCATTTCTGTGTCTGCACAATTACAGTTCTGTCTCAGGTTTCATCTTGTTTGGAATTACATAGGGGGACACTCACACTCCCCTCCTATTTATTTAAAATACTGCTACTGATATTAATTTCTTGCCTTGTTAACTTAAGCACTTCATCACTCTTTTCGCGCGTCTTCACTGACGTTTTATTCCCATGTATCCACAGTCATTCTGCATTTTTAAGATCCTTCCAGGCCTGCCCAATGAGGCTATGAAGCTGGTACCAGTCTTTCTCACCCTCCTACTTCACCTTTTCCTACGTTTCTTGCCTGGGGTGGGCAAAGTTCCCTATAACCTCAGCAGGGGAGCTCCACTGGGTGCCTCCTAGGCTAGCATTGAAATTTCCCCCAGTAGTAATGCTGGTGTGCCAGGTGGCACCCGGTGTGTCACCCTGGCCTGGCTTGTGTCTGTGCTGATGTTTTCTAGGAAGTGGTATTTGAGGGCACAGCTTGCCTGGCTTTAATCATCCAAAAATGAAGCCTTGGTTGCGATGTACTGCTATAATATGGACAATGCAGCTTACTTGGGAAGATCCTGGGTTATCTGTGTCACATAAGCTCCTCCTATACAAATTGTTTAGGCTGAAAGTATCTACATTTTATACATGTAATTCTATAAATCAAACTGTTTTCACAGATCACATTTCCCTTTTATTGCTCTTTGTTATTTGGGGGCATATAGTAGCTTTCTGTAACGTCACCTTAATTGCCTTCTGTGGATATGCCCTATAAATTCCAACAAGCGCTTTCAAAAGTGAAAGCAAAGGCACATTTTTCTTCTATCAGACCTTACTCAACAAACTGCCTGTACCTTTTCTGTGGAGCCTTGCAAACTGGTGTTGTGTCAAGAAGAATAATGCTATTTAATTTATGAACCATTAATATTTATTGCACATGCAATCACTGGCATTTTATGTGAGAGAGCTGGGCAGCAGTCCTTAGAATTGGAAAGAGATTATATATTTACCTGGGCTACCCAGATAAATCATATAGGATAATTTTTGATTCATATATTTCTTTGTGTTGACAAATCTCCTGACAGTGGCCAATGAGGTTGGTTTTTTAAGCTTATTTGCTAGCCCATAATGAATTGGTCAAAAATTACTAAAAATAATTCAGTCCTTTATTATTAGGGTTCTATAAGTGTGTTGAAAAAGGCTTGCTTATATTGCTACACAATTAAGGAGCTGAATCACAAAATAAGCTGAGTTGGAAGAAACACCCAAAGATAACAGAGTCCAACTCATGGACCAGCATAGCATCCAATCTTACTTCTAAATTGAGATCTGCTTCTTTCCCACACAGATCAGGACTGGGGGCTCCTTACATTGTGATTTGCATAAGGGCATCCAGAGACCCCAGAGTATGATGCTGCTGCCCCAAACCACACACCTGATTCCACAGTGTGAGGAATTGGTTTTGCAAAATCTTGCACTAGGGCTTAGCTTTATAGTAAATCCATCTGCAAACTCAGTGTGAAAACTGGCCCAAAAGAGGGCTCTGGTACCACAGGATCGTATTTTCAAAACAACTGGATTAATTTGGGGGCATAAATTAGGTAGACCTGCAAGTATTTGTGGAGCAGATTGCCTGAAATTACATGTAACAAGGTTTTAAAATGCAGGTTATGTTGGTTTCTACTGATACAGGTCTGCTCTTCTCAGTTCCTGAGGGGAAGTAATATTATCTTCTTGAATCACGTTCTGGTTGCAATGTAAGTTTTATGTCCGAAAGTATTTTTTGTGACTTACTTTAGCATCAGCTGTGTCAAAAAAGGTTCCAGCTGGTAGATTACTTTGGGAGAGTGCTTTATGATCTGATGATGCTGTATGACTGATAGCCATCAACAAAGAACACGTGGGAATTTCAAACAGTTTTGATTAATATTTGGGGGTTTGCTTAGTTGTTTGTTTTTTTAAATATAGTGATACTTGCATCTGTGACAGACTGGAGTCTGTGACTGTATCACTGAAGAGATTGATAGAGGGATATTATTTCTAATATATTGATAAAAATACAAATTTGGCTCCCATGCAAATTGGAAACCTTGAAAGCAGCAATATTGCAGCCGGTTAAGAGACTCAGTTAGCAGTGCACTAGTCAGAACTGAAGTGCTGTAGTGATACCATTCTGGCTAATATTGATGTAAGAACACAGAGATAATGGAAGCTTTCACTATGTACCTATGTTATACAAAGGGATTAATTGTGATTTGATCTAGGTTATTATTTTGATTAATTATTCCCAGTAAGATATTCACAGAACAAGAAGGACTTCAAAACTGATGAAGCACAACAATCCTATTAGCTGGTTTGAGAAGATCTGATTTCACTTTGTCTTCTAAATGCAGGCATTGGAATCTAGGCGGGTGGATATGTCTGCTCAGGCTGTGTCCAGACAGCAAGCCTCCTGTTGGGAAGAGGGCAGGCTCCCCAAAGGACTGTCCCTCCAGTCCTCTGGTTCCTCAGTGCCTTTGTCCCATTAGTTCAGTCCTTATACATTGGAAACCACATGCAAATGTCTAAATGTGGGTAGGGTAAATACAAGCAAGGGAGCAGATTTAATTGCTTTGTGGATGCCAAATACATGATCTTGCAGAAACCCCTCCTAAATGCATTGGGATTTCGCCTGAATAAGGGCAGCCAGAAAGTGTCACTTGCAATTTTTCTGACATCACACTGGATCTGGAAAAGATTCAGGGAAATCCCGGAATTATTAGCAAGAGTAAACTCCCAGCACATATGGTGGACCAGTGTCCTTCACTCACATTTTGAAGTTGCACTGAAATAGCAGTAATTATCAACTCATGCATAGTGTCCATGGCAGAAGTCAGAGCTTTTAAATAGAAAATGAAAAAAAAAAAATTAGAAAGATGTCATCCTTTAATTCCTGCAAGACATGTCAGTTCTTTTGTGGAGCTGGAAGAGGTGTGCTAGTTAAGTTTGAGTAGGGAGAGCAGGGAAACAATGCAATACAGTCGTTGACAGCTTCCACATTAACATTTAACAAGCTGATTTTTCTGATGTGGAGAAGCAGCAGCATTTTGTTTCCATAAGGGTGCATCAGAAGCACAAAGCTGTGCTTTTGAGTTATGAGGAAAGATGAACATTAATAAACAGGCAGGTCAAGAAGCACCACAATACAAAGGATTTTGTTATTCCTTCAACATTTGTCACCAGATGCTAGCCCTCCGATATATTTTGCTTTGAGAAATAGTTTTTAAGCCTTGCTTAGATCTGACAGCAGTAAAAGTCCCTTGTGAACTTTAAAAAGGCAATCTCAATCCAGCTCCTGGTGTTTAGAGCTACACGTGATGAAAAGTGTTGTAAATGACAGAATCTATCTTCTAACAGATTTGACAAATGCTGGGACTCTACCTGTAAGGATGAGAGCTTTTTTATTGACTTGCCAAAAGCAATGGCTTCTGTGAATTGCACAACTGCTGAAACAATAAAAACATGCAGTGGTGCAAGTTGCTGAGTAATCATGTATCCTTCCAGTGAGCAGTAAATACCCTTTTGCTAATTAAATGCTATGTTCAAGAGCAAACCATAGAGAAGGCACAATAAACTTCAAAGTGAATCTGCCTCCTGGGTGTTCAGCACTAGGCTTTAGTAGCCATGTCAGATAGACTGCCTAGCTCAGGCTCCTTGGTTTCTCATCTAAAGACAGTTCATAAGATCCTTCAGATCACTTGATGAGAGATTATTACTTGCATAGGGATATTTTTAGTAACTTGCCAATTACTGCAATCTTGATAGGGTGATCTCTCTTGCTTGCTAAAAAAGTTTGTCCCATTTTTTTCACAAAGCCTAAATAGAAGACAGGTGCTCATCAACCAGCACTAGTAGTTTTGCAGTAGTATATATGTATATATATTTTTTTACTTTCCCAAAATAAGCAGCCCTTTTAATTAGCATTTTAAGGACAATGTTAATCAGGTAATACCATTTACCACTGTAGTCATTAGCAGGTCAGCTTCTTGGAGAAAAATCATCACTAGGTTTATCAGTGCAAGCTTTGCTGACAAAAGGGATGTTCTGAGACCAGCTGAATTTCACCAGGAAGACTTGATCCCAGAGAGGAATATTGCAGGGCCATAGAGCACAGCGCCAGTTCTAAGCAGGTTGCATTGCTCAGCGAGGGCATGGTGAGCGTGACCTTGATGAAGCCTGGATCCTCTGCACCTTCTGGGAGTGTGGGGCCCTGGCTGCGCTGCCATGTGCCACAAACCCTGAGCTGGATGCAGTGAGTGAAGGTGTACATTCCTTGGGCAAACACTGATCTTTCAAAGGCACACACTCTGGCAGCCAAGTAGAGAAATCCCCATCTCTCTAGCAAAGTAATTCCACTTGGAATAACTAAAATCTTCACTTAAACCTTAATATCACAATCCATGGTATTTTTTGGAAAAGCCATTTGCTCCCACAAATGCCTTTCTAGAACTGGGGAACTGAAAAGAATAAATCTCATTATTCTGTAAATCCCTAAATACACTGTTTGCAATACATTGATGTTAAGTCAATGTACTGAAAACAACACAACAAACACAAACTGCAGTGTCTCTCTTTAGCAGAAACCCAGGGATGCCTATTGGGCAAAATGATCTGAATCACTGATCACTAATGGGTGCATTTAACTCCAGCCAAAGCCCAAACTGCCTATTCCATTTCCCCTGTGTACAGCTCCCAGCAATGTACAGTCTTAGCAATGAGTCTTTGCACTTGACACAGTGCAGGGTTTATTTTTTTGTTTGGTTTTTTTTTTCACTAACAGTGTTGGTGTAAAATGTGAGCTACATAAGTTTAAGCCTTTTCCCCCCCAACCCTTCTGCTATTTATTCCCCCTGCCTTTTGAAAAAATTACCTTTATTCTTTCTCCCTGCTGGTTTAGGATTTTACAGTAGTAGAAAAGATTTTGTTGTAGTGATTGTAAAGAGTATTTTCCATACAGGTAAATAGTTTCCATGGAGGTATCACTGAACATAGTGGCACTATACAAGTGGCACTTTCTTTTCTATGTGACCTAGAAGTGTTCTGGTCTCTCCACTCAATAACTGATTTCGGAATCTGCAGCAGTGAGCTGGAGGAAATGGATAGTGTGGTAAATTTAGCAGAGGAGGAAACTTGGGGGTAAAATGCTGTAGCTTACTCTGGTCTGGAGAGAAAGGGAGAAAAAAAGGAATTGTCATGGCTCAGCATGACAAGAGAAGTGTGCAGAGCAAGCATCTGAATTTCAGTCCTACCTGCAGAGGCCATGCTGCTCCATGGCAGTCTTATGCTCTGTCTTCTCTTTCTTAGGTTGCAGTCTTTGTAATCTGGGGGTGTGCACATGCAAAGAAAAAGGTGGGAGGGAGGGCATGGGATGTGCACTGTTCTTCCTGTGATTCTTATTAAGGCAATAAGTGAAAAGCATGATTATTTATTAATTCTGCTATATTTTAGGCATGTGTGACCACAAACTTGCAAAAGACATTAAATTTGTAAAGTCAGGTGCTGAGAACTTCTGCAAACTTTGATGCAGCCCTCTGTTTTCTGTGGTTAGGAAATGGCCTTCGACTACTCAACTGCAAACTGCAGGGAAGCATCAACGTCGGAAGAATGAATGAGGGGGGTGAATTGCAATCTGTTTCTTGGGGCAGTTAATAAAAAAGATAAAGTTGAGGAATGAAGGTGCAGTCAAAAGAAAGAGGCAAGGGCACGCTGAGTGGACCCATGATCTGGGCTGTGTATCGCTGGAGATTGCAGGGCACAAAATGATGCCTTCCCAATGAAGGCTTGCCTGGATGGTGTGATGGACAGCTGGATTTGCTCAGTACCTTTGTTCAGAGTAATCTTACCTTGTCAGTGTGCAGCTTGTCTGTGATTCATTGTTACGAACTGCGGGGCCTAATTTGCAGAAGTGCTGGCTTGCAGCTGCACATCAAGTAGATGTGCTTTGAACCGATAACCACAATGTTGCACTAGCTGTTCAAAAAGTCAGGCATGAGGCGTCTCATCTGGGCACAGAAAATTCCTTTGTAATATTGGCATTATTTTCTCTTTGCCGTTAATCATGCCCAGAAGCATCTGTAGGGTGGGAAAGAAATCCCCTCACCTCAAACAAATGGCATTTATTTCATAACACCTCTAAGTTTATGAAGTCCTAATATTATCCTGTCAGACACTATAAAAAGCCCTAAGGCTTTTAAAATTAATAATTCTATTGTCAGAGGAAGATTTGAACAGCATGCTGTAAATATCTCAGTAAGCAAGGGATATATTGTTAGTGGGAATACAAACAAAATCTGGTCTGAGGTGGACTTTGCACAGATGTTAAAACACAAGGCTGTTAAGTTGGTCAGGTTTATTCAAACAAAACAAAAATGGGCTACTGTGGAGTAAGAGGGAGGTGAGCAGTATGGTAGTTGAATTGTGGTCCCAAGCCAGATGAGTCCTTCACCTAAAGGAAGGTTTCATTTCATTTAAGAGGATAATTTTGAAGGGGCTGAAAAGGCCAAGTGAGCTGTGGAAATGAACACATGGAAAGATAAATATCAGACCAGATACAGAGTGAGGAAGCTTGATCAGGTCCTGTACTGCTGCAAAATAGTCAAGAAACCATTGGAAAACAGGAGGAGATGGGAAGAAGAATGTAGCCAGCAGAAGCACAAGTGTAGGAACTGCTAGGAGAGTGAGCTAGTGGTGGGCACAATCAGCACTTGGGCATCAAGACCTATGCTGAGGCTGTAGAATTAATTGCTGCAGCAATTTGCTGTGTCCATGCTCTCTGTTTAGACTCAAGAAGGCAAACTGGTGCTTTGCTGATCTTCTGTGGAGAGGACAGCATTTGCTTCTGGCTCTTATCTCCAGAATTGTCTAATCCTGTCTGCTGGGAATTTTCCCTCACTATTGACTATTGGCAATGCTTACATGAATCCATACACTGCCCTTTTAAAATAAGAACAGCATGGAGGTTTTATAATTAAAAAGTGTGTATTTCAGTTTTGTTGCTTGCTTGTTTTGCGTCACAGGAGGATTAACGGGAGCATTTGGCTTAGTTTCTTTATACTGTGCACTCACATGTATCCTTTCACCATGTCCCCTCCAATTCATATTCTTACAAAAATAAGCAATCCCAGTTGTTCCTGTTTTCTGGTAATTTCACTGGAGGGGCCATGGTCCTTTGTGAAACTCTTGGGGTCACTCAAGTTAATACTATTTTATTTATATGCGGATTGCTTTCTGAGACTGTTGTCTTTATCTTTGTTGTAGAATAGGGCTTATTAGTAGGGTGAGTTTCACAGTTATCACCTAAAGATATCAGGTGGAAAAATGGAGAAATCTAGAGAAATTGTAGAAGCAGTTAGCCCAGCTTCGGCCTCAGGAAAGGTTCTGGGACAAAGTATTAAATTGTCAATTTAACAAATGATGAAGATGATGAAGTGGTTAAGAAATCTCTATAGGTTTGTTAAAAAAAAGTAATTTTGAGTTAATCCAATTCCTTTCTTGGGCAGGATAATAGATGCAGTACATGGGGGGATTAGTAATTTGAGTTCTATTAAGATTTTGATTTTTTTCTCATGGTATCTTTATATACTACACAGGAAATTATGTCCAGCCTGAAAACACTGCACACAGTGGAGTGGAGACCATTCAAAACTTGTATTTCACTGCCAGAGTAAGAGGGCATTTAAAGTGGGGCTGGACCAGTTGGTTTCTATTCAGTATTTTCATTAAAGACTCAGGTAATGGAGTGGGAGTTAAATTGGTCGAATGCACAGAGGACGTCACACTGTTACGCTGTAAGGATGATGGAAGACAGAACTAGAATGCAAAAGGACCTTGTTAATTTGATGGAAAAGGTTAAACCAATAGGACCAGGTTCACCTTTTCAAAGACCCATATGTAAGGAAGATAAGGGACAAGCTGGGGCAGAAAATGGAGAGTAGTTACTTCCCAGGGGTGTGAATGGCAGGGAAAGATACCGGAGTGGACAACAGCAGAATTTGTATTTTTGCAAAAACACATATTTCATTGTTTAATAAGGATGTAGATAAGTTGGCGGTAACTCAAGGGAGACTTTAGAAAGCACACAATGAAAATTTAAAGAAATGGTTCTGTTTTAATATAAAGAAAATAGACAGGAAAACAGTATCTTGGTTTGCAACAAGTTCTGTATAGACAGTGGCAGCTATTTGTTCTGCTTTCATACTTGAGACAAAACAGTAACATATTGGTTCCATGTGGGAGAAAGAAATTCAGATTGGAGTTCAGCAATGATGTAAAATGGAAGGGTTCTGGACACCTCTGTAGGTGTTGAGGAGAAGACTGACTATATTCTAGGAATGAGAATTGAAATGTACCCAACGCCTCTGTTAATACACAGGACTGAAAAGTAAGGTGTCTTCACTACCAATTTGACTCCACTTTTCTATGACTGTTCTTATCCCCAAGTAAATTAGTGGGGTTTTCCCCCCATCTTTTGAATAAAAGATAAAGAAAAGGTAAGGGTAAAAAGGTAAAACCAAAATCCCTATCTGAATGAAACTCTGTGTTAGTGTCTTCCTTTCCAGAATGGTTGTTCTTGTGGTGCTCTGATAGGCTTTTCTATATTCTGTCTGAAGCCTTGCTCACATGAGGTCTTTTATCTGTGGGATGGCTGTTCCTGCTTAAACACTGAAAATGTGCTCCAGGAGACAATTTGAACTATTTGATCTCATATGATACCTGTTAAAATTTTAGACTTACAAGCTAGGCCAAACCAACTGGTGTAAAATATAGTCATGGGACTCTCTGTAGAGCAAGTGACAAAAAGCCCCACCAGACTTCACCCTAAGTGAAAGGATGTGCAAGGCTTTAATCATGCAGTGAAAAGAACTGTTGTTTTCATGTTAGCAAGTTTAAAAGGATAGGAGGTGTTGGACTGAAATAACATGTGAGAAAAGCAAGATACATCATGGATCTGGAGCATGATAGGGAGCAAAAGCTAGAAGGACAAGTAATTGGGTTTGTGCTACTGAAGAAATATTCTGTGTTGTCTGTTTGTGGGCTGGGTGAGTAATGGCAGCCTATAGCGTTGGATCCTGTGATTGTGGAAACAGAACTTCATGCCTCCTGTTACATAAACGTCTTCTACTGAAAATTACTTGGCTCCAACATGTTATTCTTCTCCTCATTAAAACAACTGTCAGGATCCTGAATTTTGGTAAATTGAGAAAAAATTAATGCATGTTACAAAACCTAGTTTAAAAGAAGTACTGTTCAGAGAAGTAAAAGTTAGCTGATATCATCACTCCTCCCTCATGGAGATGGCAGATAATTCTTCTTTCTCAGACAGCATGCTCCAAACAAATAAGCAACACACTGTCCTTTTCTCACTCCGTTTTCCATGCTTTTACACAAGTAAGGCAGAGGAGACATACAGATCGTTGATTGAAGATCTAAATTGTTGATTGAAGATCTTAATCATACTTCTTTTTCACTTCTGCTCCCAAATAATGAAGAACTAGAAAACTGAAATTCTTTCAGTACTGTAGAGGACTGCAATAAAGGAGCACAAAACTCAGACAATACAAACTTCTTTAAATCTTGGAGGTCCATTGGAAGCCTTCAAACTGGTTTGTTATTTTTTTGGCTTTTGGTTTGTTTTGTTTTTTGTTGTTTCTGTGGGGTTTTGTGTGTGTGTGTTTTTATTTTTGTTGTTATTTTGTTTCTGTTTTTGGTTTTGGTTTTGATTTGGTTTTTTGGGGGGTTTCTTGGGGCGTTTCTTTTACTCCTAATGGAAAGAAAAACATTCTTATAAAGGAAGAAGCAGAAAGATTTCTCTCATTTGATATCACAGTTATATTTTTGATATGTTTCCTTAGAGATTTAGTTCTACTGCTCAGTCTTTTACAACCACTGTCTTGTGGGCATATCAGCTTGTATCATGAACCAACACCTTTTCTTCTGCCATGAACTATAACGCTGTTATTCAGTGAGCAGTCAGATGTTGTTGGACTTTCCAACTCTGGATGTGTCTTGTTTTATACTTTACATGACAAAACCAGGGCTGAAAGGTGTTTTGAGAAGCTGATTTTAAAACTGCTGTGTTCAGAGGGCTCTGTGCCACAGGTAATCGGAGCATCTCCTGAGCAAGGGGTAAAAGATTTTTGTTTGTAGCAGGGGGTAAAAGGAATCAAATAAATTTTTTCTGATGGTAAGACCTAGATGTAGAACAAATCCTCGCATTGGTAAAGTGGTTGTTCTGCTCTTTCAGATATAGCATAGGGAATAAAACAAAAAATGACCTTTTGCCAATGATAATGCATTCATGGGTCTGTTTGCACAGCTCAATATGAAATGCCTTTATGAAATTCTGTTGTATGAGTGACACATGTCAGATGAAGCTCTTAAGGGATATCTGGCATCATACACACAGCAATTACATCTTTGATTGCACAGAATAGAGTATCAAATGATGCCAGCAGCTCCTGTTAATGTCAGAAGCTAAATTCAAGCCAAACTCTCAAGCAAGTTTTACATACCTTCTAATGCTGTCATTCTATGATATCCTGTCTTTGGTTCCTGTTCTAAGATAACTTTTTCCTTCAGCTTCATTCTTTGGATGTGCATTATCAAGTTGTATAATCAATATACTATTAAATTGTAAAGCCCTGTATTTGGGTCTCAGCCTGACCAAGAGTCACATTCAGAGCTGACTTTTGGGTTTCTGTTACAGCTGTCAATCACAGGCAGTACCTGAGGCAAGCAGGTATTAGGATTATTTACATTCATGTTCTTGCCTGTGCCAAAAGCAGATATCAGCACCTGCATTTGTGTTATCAGTCAGCAGCTTCTCTATGATGAAATGTTTTACTTTTCAGCACAGAATCTGTAAAGTTGCTTAAAAATACTAGAAGGGCCAGACTGATTTACTGCTAAGTGATATAATGACAGCTGTTGGTATGTGAGGAATGAGCTTGGAACCAGAATCAAATCAAAGAACAAACATTCTTATAAAATACAGTTGGGACTTACTGTTTATTGACATTTAAGGGAAAGATGTGTGCATGTAAATGCACATCCATATGTCAAGATAAACCTCTTTATAGAGTTGCCTGTGTTTGTTTTCTATTTTGTCTTATGACATTTGCTAATTTATTACATTTTACAAAACTGCAGAACATTTGTCATGTCTCAGTGTATGTGAAATACAACTGATCTTCACCAAGCAAGAAAGAGATAGAGCATTGTTTGAGGAGCCTGTGTCAAACCCTTGACTGGAAAAATCTGGAAAAGACTGAATATTCAGAGAAAACAGATCCAACAGTGTATTTGCTCTTACTGATGTTAACATCAGTACTTTGTATGAGGGTCTAGCTAGTGATGGTTTCTTTCTTCTTTCCAATGGCTGGAGAAATTTTGTTTCACATCTTTGAAACAAAGCATTTTAAAATCAATTCTGTTATCCCACAAAAAGGTTTTTTGGGATCTCTGATGGTTGTTTTTTCCAACAGTGAAGTTTCTGTTCAGTTGTTATCCATGGCAAGCACTCAGACAACCTGTCTCCTGTCCTTTTTGTTTTGTAGCAGTCTGACAGCAGTATCTGCTTCCAAGACTTCAGTTTGATTGACATTCATGAGCGGAAGGTATTCATTTCACCTTCACAGTGCCCTCCCCAAAATCAGCATGATGTTGTGCCATATACATAATTTATCATTTATCCCATGACAGTAAAACTACACAAGGATGTCTCCAACATTATCCAGGGTGGCAAGAGAATGATTTTTTTCTGTGTCACCGTTTCCATCACACTGCTTATCACTGAAATGATGAAAACACTATGTCCATGAAAATCATCCAACCTGTTTGATAACCTTTGTTGGAACATTATCCGAACACCAAACTGAAGCATATTTTAAGGCCTAGTTTTCTGCCATGGTTCATCTCAACTTGCTAACTTCAGTGTAACAAATGGCAGACAAGCACATAGACAGAAGTGTAGAGATGGCATTACTCACTGAGAGCATGTTGATTTTTAAAAGCTAAACAGGGGAGTGTAGTCTTTGTACATGTTAATTCATCCATTAGCACCTCTGCTGTGATTGCCAACAAGGCTGAATACATTCTTTATGTTTAGTATCCAAAAAAAAAAGAGTGTGAGAAGCAGGACACAATCTAACTTCCTCTCAGGCCCGAGGGAAAATGTTTCTTGAATACCTGGGGGGTGGTCTTCTCCCAAAAGCAAAAATGGGGTGAGCCTGTACACTTGAACATTCTCCTGATACATGCCATGATTTTGGTGCCCTCCTCTCCTTTCTGCTCCACCACAGCACCTGTATAGGGCTTTGCGATTCAGTTTTTCAGAGGAGCGGAGATTGGCAATTCAGCTTTGGTGGTCAAGGGTAATTTGTTTAAGTAAAAGGTTTATAACAATTCTGGAAGAGATAGGGATGTAAATAGCACATGCTTCCCTAATCAGCTCACAAACCAGTTCCTTTTTCCCAGGAAGGTCTTGGATCACAATAATTACTTAATTATTTCTAGATAGTAGATATGAGTATGAAACTCCTGAGCTCAGCTTCAGTCCTTTCAAAGGGCAGTCATATGAAAAGAAAAGAAAAAAAAAAAGAAAAAAGTATTAAGGTTTTCTTTAAAGATTAAAAATGCATGTCTTTTAAGTACAGCTTTTGAATAAGTTTTTTTTCAGAAGAAAACAAACACCTTGAAAAGGGTTCAATCTGTAACATCTGCTTTTGATTTTTCAACTAATTAAGATAAGAAAAAATAGATAATTTTTTGATAAATTGTTCTTTATTTCAGTTTTGCAGGAGTTATGTCAATGTGACATGTTTATATAAAGCAAAAATTGAAGTATGTTTCTGAAATTATTGATAATACTGTTGGTTTTAATTTCTACATTCTCTTTTTCCTATAGCCTTTTTTTCCTGTGAATGAAACAGCTTGACAAACTCATGTGCTCTTTTGTATGACTGAAATAGGTAATTTTAATTGAAGAAAAGCAAAGAGGTTTGGGTTTTTTTTCCTGCATGACAGAATATAACATTGCTTTTTAATGACAGTTGTTAGATGAAAATTTTAAAAACTACTTCCTCTTGACAGTGTCTCCCATTTAAATGCCTATTAGATTTCTTTCTTATTATGTCACACTGGAAATTACTGTTTCACTGTAAGAGAATGAAAACCTAATGTTATTTTTCTAACTGGCAAAGGTGATCACTTTTAAGTAAGTTCAAGTGAGCTGCTCAGAGATAAGAAATTTGTACTTAACTGTGAAGTAATTAAAAGAAAATATAATGAAATTAGTACTAAGAATGCTTTGTTTGGATTGAGTCAATCACTATCAGCCAATTGCCAGACACAGTTTGAAAACTGAACTACATTGAATAATTGTAGTATGGTTTTGTAAACCATAGTTGGAGCACCAATCACAGTGTAGCAAATTAACTGCTTTGAAAGTAAATATATAGTTATGCCTCAGTAGCTGTAAAGTGCATCTGTGCTGTCACTGAGAAAATCCCTTTTAAGAGCAAAAGTCTACATAGTTTGGAGTTCATGTAGCTGACCTGTATTTTCTGATGGAGAGAAGAAAATGTCCCTGAGGTCACTTTCATTTTGTTGCATTAAGGTAAAGTCCTGTGAAAATGGATTAAGAGTGAGACTTAAATTTCAAAAGCATTACTGTCAAGTGTATTTGATGTGAAAATGGCTTTTTGTTCATATTCCAGTTATTGTGCCCATTAGATACTATATTGGTTCAACAAAGCACCCATCAGTGAATTGTAATGGATACATGAATTACTTCTTACCATCTTTCCTATTGCATTATGTATCATTCTTGTTGGAGCACAGCATTAGCATTATTTTCTCAAGAATTACATTTTCTTCAATTCTGTGACATTTTAATCAAGAAATGAAAAAATATAATTTATACTTGTGCTAAAAAATATAGGTTTATTCTTTCATATTCACTTCTGTAACTGAATTTAAGTACAAATACTTTTTACAAAATTCACCACCAGCAACATCAAATGCATACAAAGCCAAAATGAAGATTTCAGGGGAAGATTTTCAATGGCATGTCTTCGTTAGCATTTCCTTTTCCTTCTGGAAATCTCTTCTGCTTAATTGGGGTAGAATGACCCATTTTAAGTTAATTGAGTGTTATTATATTAAGCAGAGCACTCTGAATGTTAATAGTGAGCACTGGCAAACTAGGGAACCAAAGCAATTTTGGTTTCTTTTCACTGATGTAACCAACACTCCTGACTACATTTTGGGCTACTAAGCATAAGTTAGGAGCTGTTTGCCATGGTGTACAGTGATGTCTGAGGTGCTCATGCTGTGCTTGCAGCAGTGCAGGGACCACTTTGAGTGCAGGGGGCCAGCGAGGTGTCCCTTCTCAGGAGCCAGGGCTGTCTGGGAACACCACTGAAGGGATGTTATTGCTAGCCAGAGCAAGAAGCTTGCAGGGTGCCAGCTCCTGGGAATGAGGAGAGTTTGTGATAGGGGATTGTCATGGCAACAGGCTCTGGGAAGCTGCCAAGATGAAGAGGGAGGTGGAATGACAGAAAAGGCCTGGAACAGGCAGCATGAGGAGCTGATGAAAGCTGTCCCAAGGGTTGTAGCAGGGTCTCGGAGAAGCACGTGGCCTTGGTCTGCTGACGTGACACCATACTGGGGGCATGCAGAAGGCTGGGCGAGGGGCTTAAGGCCTGGGTAGATATGCAGAGCTGCCAAAGGTGTGAAAGGGCAGGTGGTGAAGTCTCAGGACCCAGCTGTGCCTCACACCAGAGGGCTGAGGGCAGCTGAGATGCCCACGGCTTTCTAGGAGCTGGTCCCTGGAGTGGACAGTCCCTTAAAAGCATGCTCAGGTGGAAAGTCTGAGTTGTACTCAAGGGAAAAGAACTGCCCTTTAGCTCAAAACTTAAACATAAATTGTAGATCAGCACTGTGCTTAACTAGGGCCTGAGTGGCAGGCATCAGATAGAGCTGCTCTTTTCACAGTAGAAGGAATTGTATATGTGTGACAGATCATTTTGGTCTCTGTTATTATTTAATAAGGACTGATGGAATGAACAAAAAAGATTGAGTGCCTTTAAGTACAGAACTTAGACATTTCCCTGGCAAAGCTTTATTATTTGATGGAGAGATTGTTTTTATGAGCAAATATACGGTCACAACAGGTGTTAACTAAAATGGCCTGAGAAGGGAATGTGATTTCCCCTCCCTATCCCAATCCAGCAGATGTGCTGCGCATGTCGAGTTCTACTGAGCAGTGTGAGAATCCGCAGCACAGCTCCCCTTCTCCTTTCAGATGTGGGTTGTGCTTCTCCATGATTCCTGTGGCAATGGGCTTAGCCTCTAGAACAGCATATACCTCCACCATTTATTTCTCCATTTCCAACTTCACACTGCAAACTTCTTGGTGCAGTTCCCAGACAGGGGTGGTTTGCCACAAGCTTGCTGATGATGGATGCATCAAGGCGATTGTGAGGAAGGCGAGGAAATATGCTGTGCCCTTAGCTGGCAACCTGATGGAGAGCCAGTGCATGAGGAACCCTGTCACCATTTTGCCCCGAATAAACCTCAGTGCACAAAGCAGCTGTGGAGAGACCACACAGGGCAGTGAGCACAGAGCTAGCTTTGGGCTCACTGTGGCCCTGAAGCGGGGGAGAGACAGCAGTTCTCTGAGTCCAGCTGCTCCCGTGTAGGACTCCAAGTCCTGCATTAGAGGTGTGAAAGGAAAGTTTGTCTCTTTTGGGCTGGCTGTTCTCAGTGTCCCCTGCAGCCTTATGCAGCAAGACCCATAGGCAAAGATCGGAGTGCACACAGCTGCCATTTGGCTGAGGCAGCCATTTGCCAGCGGTGCCCCTCATGGGTGGCTGTTTGCCTGAGGCAGCCATTTGCTTGCAGAACCCCGTGTGGGGTAGCCATTGACCTGAGGCAGGTGTTATCTGGGGCTCCCCGTACATGGTGGACATTTGTCCCAAGCAACTGTTTCCCCAAGGCTCCTCATGTGTGGTCACCATGAGGTGGCTGTTTGCCTGAGGTGCATCATGTGCAGAGGCCATTCTCTAGAGGTAGCTGAGGTGCTGCTTTCATCCCTGAGGGGACAGTGTGTCCTCCAGGCTGTGACCTGGACATAGTGACAGGGAAACGGTGCTGCCAATATCTGAGAGCAGGAAACTGGTGACAGCCAAGAGATGACAAGGACAGCAAGAGGCAGCTCTGTGCTGCTCTCTGACGCATTATATATGCAAGCAGAAGGCAGCCCTTGAGGAACAGCCACAGGGAAACATTGACCTGGAGTGACTGATCTTGGGAAACCATGAAGCTTCATAGGGAGGGCTGTGTTGGTGGCTCTACTTCTTGTACTTTGAGATCTACTTCTGCCAAAAGCTCAACATTATGCTGTTTCAGTTCCACCACAAATAGTAGTCACCTAAGCTACTGAATGCTGTAAGGGAAAATAAGTACTCTAAAGCTTTGTTCTGTTTTTCTAACAGGCTTGGGCTTAATTTCACAAGGTAGTAGATTATCAAGAGGATTCCCAGAGGATCACCTCATAATAGTAAAGTAATGACATAATTTACAAAGGAATGGAAAGTAAAGCCATTGAGAATAAAATATACCAAATAAAACACAACTTTAGAAGAAACACTGAACTATGGTTTGGAAATGCTGCTTTTTACAAATAGATCTTGTGATTCTTGATCTATGAAGATAAACTTGAATGGAAATGCTATATCATTTGTCCATGTTTTAATCCAAATTTTAATCACAAAAAAGTTGTGAACAAGTAATTGTGCATCCTTATTTTGTTGAGAGCTCTGATCCAGCAGTGTGGAAACCCTTTGAATATGCAAGGAAGAAGAAATCACTGAGAAGAGCAGAGAGAATAAAGTATGATGCTTCAGTAAGTAAGGCTGCAGAGAGAGGAAGAGGAAAGGCACAAGACCAGGAGGCTGTTCGAAGTCAGGAAGAAGATGGGAATGGATAATAAAATAAGAAGAGACACAATGAACAGAAAACAAATGAGTGAAGAAAATGTCAGGTGAGGAATGGTGCTGGGTGTAGCATTGTCATGGGAGAGTCAAACTTGCTTGTGGTGTGTGGGAGATGAACATGGGTGTCTTGAATACTCCCAAAAGCCAAGTGCCATGTCAACCACAGTGCCTTCACTTAGACTGCCCTTGAAGGCTTTTCCCAAACCACTGCAAAACCTAATGGTGCCTGGTTGCTTGGTTATTCTGCCTCACAGGTATTTTAAAGTACTTCTTTTGAAAGGCTGCGTGCTAAAGCTACATTTACTCCTCTGGGCAGCATGAAAAAATAACCCATCTGTTTGGACAATGTAACATTCTAGTCCTTGCCTGGAATAAAGTTTAGTTTGTAAACATCTGTGAAATCTGAGAGTTCTTGCAGTGCAAGTGCTGCCTCCCTACCATTTTCCAGAAGGAAGAGATGGCAATACGCCCATTGGGATGGGGGAAGATGGTGCCCTGCTGCTCCCTGGGGAATACTTTATTGTTCTTTGCTGGTAGTGCACTGTTACTTGCTCTGGGTGGCACCTGCTTCTTCCATCTCCAGCTGGAGAAGTCTGAAATGCAGTCACTGCATGCAGAATCTCAATACATAATGTGAGCTGAAAACCATGCAGGAAATAAACTCATCTTTACTCTCAGACATAGTCTTGTCTAATACCTGGGGAGTGCCATCTGAAGTCAGATGAGATTTTCAGAAAAAACTCCTTAGTCAGACACTGTTTCTTTGTGTCAAAGTAATTTTTCTCTCTGGATTTACCTAACCTGGTGGATGCCTCCAGGAGGGAAAAAAAAATCCTTTTAAATCATGATAGGCACAATCATACAATTGAACATTTTTTCATCCAGTAGCTGTTGCAAATGCTGTGTTGAAAAGAGGCATTTCTTTCTTTACAATAAGTTCTCAAGTCAAGTTCTGTTATCCAGGTTGCTATTAGTATTAGGTCTGGCTTACTGGTGTGCATTTTTGGGGAAAAACCAAGGCAGAACAATAAGACTTCTGTGATGATTGACTGGATTGAGACAGCTTTAGTCCTGCCTATCATAAAAGGGAATATTTGGAGTAGGAGTATGCAAAACTGGACATTTGTTTATGATTCAAGAAAATGGAGCATTGGAAGACCCCTTTGTGGTGTAAGTCTGAGTATATTGTAATAAATAATATGATTATTATTTTTCTCATAGCCTTCACATGTTCTACACATTTTGAATTTTCAGTTTGAATTTTCAATTTTAGACTTCATCTGCAATGCTCAGTTGAAGAAGCTGAATGTACTTCTATCTATCAGAATACATAACTATTCTGATCTAGCTTGTGGGTTGGTGGTTTGAAGAGCATTGAGACACTGTTACAATGGAGTGAAGGAGACAGAGAAGATTTTTACTCAGTTCAAACCCAAATTTTGGGTGACAGTTTTTCTAATTGCCCACAGGATCAATTGTGGAGATAACATAAACAAGAAAGTTCATGTTTCTGGCTGTAAACCGCTGGAATTGCTTCTCATGTCAAGGTCCATAGATGAAGTTTCCCCTTGGAATACAGAGCATGGTTTCACCTAGTGATCCTTCATCATTAACAGAAAGGCACCCAATCATTTGAAGATATTAGAAACAGGGAACATGCTGTTTCTTTTCTTATTTTAGCAGTTTATCATTCTTACTATTAACAGTTTTATCTGATTTCAGTTTGTCTCACTTTGGGACTTTTATTGTCATTGGGTCTCATTAGACATACTATGTAGCACTTAAGAACCATGATTACAGGTATGTTCTCCTTCAAAATTTGTAATCAAGGCAGCTTTTTTAGTTTCTATTCTTTGTCTTTTGATTTGATTAAAAAACCTATTCTGTGTATCCTTCTCAATTTTTTGGTGTCCTTAAAACATCTGAAGTCCTATGTGCAGTATTTTATTATGTGTCTCAACTGTGCTTCAGAGGTGAGCAAAACCACTTCCTGATCTCTTGTTGCTTCTCTGCTATGCAGCCAAGCATCACACTGGAACTCGGCACTGAGATTAGAGTTGCTGCTGTGCAAGGCAGGAGCCCCCACTCTGTAGATGTGGATGACAATCTTTATTCACAGCTTTATAACTTTGTATTTGGGGTGCATTACAACTTTTGGGGTTTTTTGTGTAAGCTCAGTTTATCAACCATATAGGTCCATTCCGATTGAATATCCTCTCCTCTTTGTTGTTTATAGTTCTTACTGTGCTTGCTTTTAGTTGTATTTGTGGGGATGCAATATTTACCTCCAAACTGGAAGTACTGTATCATCAGTGGGACTGACTCCTGTTGTGTCATTATGACGTCTAACAAATATTTTTAGTATTTCTTTTCTTCTTATTTTCAATGCTTAGGTAATTTAGTCAGTTTTTAATCCATTTAATTAAATCCATACTTCAGGCTTTAAAAACCTTACAAAAGTCTGAGCATTTCTTCTTTTGGCTCTTTATCAGTCAAACTTGTAATCCCATTGAAGAATGAAGCATCTTTGGCTCTGCAGGAACTGCTCATGGAAATAAGGCTACAGAGACATTTGGAACAGCTGTTTTGCTTGAAAATCAAAACATTGTGAAATACTATAAGTAAAAGAGGCTTTAAACATTTTCTGTTCTTTAGTGTTTTCAATTATATATACAGGTTAATGTTGGCATCCTTTCTAAGTGTGCATCTACTTTATGGAAATTTGCATAATGCTTTGGCCAGCTTCACACATCTGGACCTTTTGATCAAATTTTTATTCAAACCCTGTGCTTAAGAGCAGATTTTGGCACCAGTCTGACCTACTTTCAATAAATTTATTTCCCCCACCCCCAGGCAAAAATGTCACAAGTTTGCATTTTTAACAAAACAGACACGTTTGACGACACTGCTGTTCATTCCTCGTGATGCTGAAAAATTAGAACATAGAGTGAGGGTTTTTTTCTGTGTAAATATATTTTTTACCCATTAGGAACCTGAAGGCTCAAACTGACTTGAATTTGCATTTTACTTTATTGGGATTTTTTAGTCTTGCGTTATCTTTACAGGTATTGAAAGAATTGAGAGCCTCTGCTATGAAACAAGTTAGCTAGTTGTTTGTTATAAGTCCACATGTATAAAATCCCCCCAAAAGCCCCCATTCCTGCATTTTGCAACACAAAGCAATTTGTGTTGGAGGCTCATAGCATGGTCATAAGCTCACTTTTCTCTTGCCTGCATATTTATTTGATGTTAAGGTAAAATAACATGAATTCTTTCTAAATCTCCCTACCTCAGCAATTAGTGGAGACTTAAGGCTTCAGAAGAAAACCATGTGTGAAAAGTGAGTATGTACAGACAATACAAGGGCACCATCAGAGTAGTAACAGCTTTATTGCTTCTTTTGCCTGTTTTCATTCATATGATTTATTGACTGATTTGTTTATCAGTTGTAGCTTTTTCCTTGCTTGAATATGGCTTGTTTGTTTCTGTGCACTGGTAAGTAGCTAGAGTGCTGCCGTCAGTAGTTCTGTTGCCTATGGAATACTTTCTTCTGAGATGAAAGTGTGTTTCAGCTGTGTAGCTATCAAATGACCAAATGATCCATCCTCACTGTGCAGAGGAAAACATCTATTTCCATTTCTTTTTACATGGATGACTTCTGTGGAAATTAGGTGTTTCATGGGCACGTGACAGCTTCAGCATCAGTATAGCACTGATGTATAATACTTTGTATACACAAAGTATAACACTTTGACACAAAGTCAAAGTGGTGTTATAGATGTAGCAGGTAATTCAGGCAGGTAATTAATAAAGTAATATCTTATTAAAGGGTGGTGGATATTAATATGTCCTTTTTAGTAACAGTATGACTTCTAACTTTTAAAATGCACCCGAGGAAAACCCTAACCGCGAGGGCAAGCCGACCTCTCATTCGCAAAACAAGGGACTGGAGCCGGTGGATTGATAAGGTTCCCCTTTCCTGATGTCCAAATTTCCCTGGGCACCTGAGGAACATTAACACCAACTCCAGTGGCTAGATGCGATAAGGAGGGGACATTATCGCCCATCACCGGTTCCTGGATAAGATATCGGTCGAGATGTCCTCATCCCATTCAAGAACTCGGAAGGTTCTACTCCACCCTCTTCCATATTCATCAACAACCGGAGAAATCGCATTTACAACAGTATCACAGGAATAGAGGACACCGCCTAGAACCATCTCCGCAAATCCGGACGTCTTTGTCCAACACCGGACTCTGAAAGGACAGACGTTTGCATCTGAACCATCAGTGGGAGAAGAATGGACTTTCTGCTGGCGGCAAAATAAACTGTATTTAAGCGGGTGGTTCGATGACCAGGGCAGCGAGTCGGGAGAACCCAAAGTGAGAGGGGCTTGGGTCTACGGTCGCCCGCATCGACTCGGTGCTATACCTATCGATTGTGGCTATCGCGGCCGAAATTCTCGGTCACGAAAATAAAATTATTTTTTTCTTAATTAAAATTGGCTTGATCAATTTTAATTTGGCTTGATCACGATCACATTTATAACAGTGGGAAAAAGAATTAGCATATGAGTTGATCCTATCTCATGTTTAGAAATGGAATAATTTCTACTCCTTTATAAAAGTCTTCTGCTAGAAAACTAAAATCATAGAGGGATTGTGCACTAATTCTATCAGTGGAAAAAAGTTTTTAGCTTTTAATACTAGAAATCAGGTCCAGATATGTGCACTTCCAAGCCCTATAAAAGGCTCTTTCTCCTTTATCATGAAGTCTATAATTGTCATACATAAGAGCAAATATTTAGTCTTAAATATAACTATATGCATTTTGGAACGAGAGAAGGATAAGACATTCAGATAAACATTAGCACTTTGGCAATAAAATCAGACACAGAAGATTTAAGCATAATCCTTCATTCTGCAGAGCTCAAACTGCTATAATTCCTACGCAGCACAGCACTTAAACACACACATACCTCGAAGCATTTACCTCATTCTGCAGGGATCTATGAGGAATAGTCATTAATTTAAAGACCAAGAAGAGACAGAAATGGTTTGTTAGTGCAAGGATGGAATGCTTGTAATTTTGCATTATCAAGCCTATCTTTCTTTTTGTGCATTTTTCTTAAATTATTTTTAAATTTAGCTATTATAATGTAGACTTTGCTCAGTCTCAAGGGTTTCTATTTTTATGTATGTATTTAATTGGATTTAAAACAAAAAAGATTATGGTTTTCTTTTGTAAACAAAAAGTAATGTTTTCCCCTGTGTATTGTTGTACTGACTTGTGAGGCAGAGAGGAGTATCAGGGGAATGTTTAGTGCATATGTTAACTCTAAAACTTGCTCACACCCATTGATTTTTAAATGCATTTTACTATATAATCCAGTTGTGCACTTTTTGAGAACACTGCAGGTACAGTTGTGTCTCGGTGATTACCTGACATGGCTTCTGCTGGCCAGGCAAGCTCACTCAGAGCCCTGTTGACTTGACACTGCTGCATACATATCCCCTGAGATAAAAGGGAGGCCTGAGGAGTGGTCAGAAGCTTTGTGTAATTACCTCAAGGAGGTGTATCTTTCTGTAGTGTTTTTTTTTTCACCATGCAGTGGTGCAATGCAAAGAGGGGTGTTGCAAACAGGGAGAAGGAAGAGCTGGTCTTCCCATTATGCAGAATGAGTTGTGGAAAAATTAGGCCAATGTCGCTGTTGCGCATGAACAAGGACATAGACTCCAGTACAGAAGGTTCAGAAGGCTTTATTGTGAAGGCTCTGTGATATCAGAAGGCTTATGGCTTTTTGCTATTTCAGAAGGCTCTCAATACAAAATGGAACACACTTTTATATCGTGTTTCGCTAATACTAATATGATTGATTAGCTAACAATAAAAGCTCTCTATTATCATTGGTTAAGTGAGAGAAACAGTGTTTTCCATTGTTGTAAGAACAGAATAGAAAAATATCACATGTTCTTCTCAAAACATCACATGTCTTCTCAAAACATGTTGTTTTGAGAAGAACACAGCCTACAGAGATTGTTTATAAAATCTCTGCTGGAAAAGTGAGAAGCTTTCCCTTGGGAAGAAAAACCTTAGCAGGCCTGCAGAAGTTTCAGAGACACAGAATTGTAAGTACCACAGGCCAAGGCTATAAATAATGACTGCTGTAGTTGGGTCACAAGTTGCCATCTTGACTTGTGTTAGAGACTCTGTGCCTCTCCTGTCACACAGCTGGAAGGAGTCTAACTGAAACCACTTTCATGTCCAGGTCTGGATCTTCCTCAGCTCTAATGAGAACCTGCAATTAACTGCTGCTTTGTGGAGCTCTGTAGGTCAGTCTATGGAAGAGTTGTACATTACAAGGATAAGTGGTATGGAAATGGCTCTTAGTCTTAAGAATGGCACACTATGAAAAGAATTTTCCCAAAACGCCAAAAACCCATGTTCTAAGTGCTATATTTCCTTACTTCTTTCATTTTCATCACAAATTTTTCATTGGAAGGGAGAGCTAAAAAATTCTATAACTTACAGCATCTTTGCGGTGGATGACATTTACCATTGTCTAAAGGAGTTGTGATGTACTGTTGGAGGTTGGATTTTGGTTGGTTTGTCTTTTTTTTTTTTTTCTTTCCTGTTCTCTCCTCATCACCTGTGGAATTTTCTTCCCATTGAGTTGCTAATTGGAACTGATGGTTTGAGCACTGTGCCCACTTGTAGTCCCAGCTGCTGAGGAGGGGGAACTTTTTTTGGTGGACTTTTTTTGGTTCTTTGTGAGTTTCTTTTGGCAGAAGNAGCTAATCAGCCCAATTACTTTCTAACACATATCTTGTTTTTACTTTACTACCAATAGCTTCTACTAATCTACACACGTAACACCTATGTTGCTGCTTTCTCTAACCAATGACTTGCCACCAATACTACAGAAAATGGAGTGGAAGAAGAACAAGGAGAGGAGACAACACCCTAAATCCTCCATCTTGTCTTCCATTCACTCTCATACTAAAATCCTAAAACCCTAAGTCCTTTACCCTGTGATAAACTCCTACTACTACTGCTACTACTACCTAGTTCACACCTGTGTTCTCCAACTCATCCCACAGTTTTAGCAATTTTTCCCTGGAACAGAGGTTAAAAGCAGTGTCCTGCTGAGAATCAGGGCTTCCTAAAACTGGCATAGAAACACTCTCTGTGCCCTGGATTCCAACAACTGCCCTAGGATTCCTGCTCCTTTCCTGCCATTTCCAGCCTGCAACTTCCAAAAGTCCTGCTAGGGGCACCAGGACCGCTGCCACAGGGGCTTTGTGAAGTAAAGCCTCTCTTCCATCCTTTCTGTCTGCGACAAAGCTGTGTTTGCTACGTGCTACCTGAGCCCGTGCCGGAGCGCCTCCTACAGCCCTGTGGGGATCACTGCACCTGCCCTGAGCACCGGGAGCTGCCAGCGCCCCTGCTGGCCGTGACCGGAACTGCAGCGCAGGGACTGCCACAGCCGAGCGGCGTCACTGGGTTCTGTTTGTTGTTAATGCTGTAGTTGTTGTTGTTGTTTGTTTGTTTTATCAGATATACTAGTAAAGAACTGTTATTCCTATTCCTATATCTTTGCCTGACAGCCCCTTAATCCCAAAAATTCTAATAATTTGGAGGGAGGGGGTTACATTCTACAGTCCAAGAAAGGCTTTTCTGCTTTCCTTAGCAGACACCTCTCTTGTAAACCAAGACATGTACCAAACTGGGAGAATAAAGGGAGCTCCAGGCAGGTGAAGGTGTTGCCCAGAACTGTGCCCGGGTGGGCTGACTTTACAGCTCTGCTGGTCTGGGTTGTGCAGAGAGTGCATCATGAGCATTTGTGTGCAAGGTCAGGATGACCTCTCTGGAGCCAAATGTAGCTTATGAGGTTCTGCTGCTCTTCAGCATACTTAGAGCATAGTGTCAAAAAAGCTATTTTTTTCTGCAGACAACTATCACAAATGCTTTCACTTCAGGCTCTCACTTTTTGCTGCATTGCCTGCAATCTGGAAGGGATCCAGATGAAAAGATCTTCTCTGGGTGTCCAGGGTAGTCCAGGGTAGTAAAATGAATCACTCTAGTGAAAAAAAAGTTTGATTTTTGCCTCTCTGCTTCCTGGGTTTGGAGTCTGCAGAAGGCCTACCATATCTGACTATTTGGTTCTTTGTTTTGCATCACTTGAATCAATGAAAGTTTTTGTTGTACTTCACATAGCAATGCTGAAAGGATCAGGAGAAAGTGACCAATCTCAGGAAATAAATAACAGAAAAAACTGTATGAAAAATCAGGCTCTATTTTCTTTTTCTTTAAGTTTTTTCCAGTGGTCTTCAAGAAGTGAAGCAGTTGCTGAGGAGCACTGGCCAATGAAACAAGCGAGTTTTTTTTTGCTTGGGTGTCCCTCCTGCCTCTGCAAAGGTATGTGCTACTTTGCCACTTGAGGCCTTTCAGCTTCCTTTTAGGCATGGGCAGTGCCTGCTTATTTTACCACTTAGCTGATTTATTTCAGTTAAAAAAAATGTGAAGATTTTATTTAGTCCTTTGCAGGTGGCTGCTGTTTAAGAGGGAGAATCATTTATTACCATGGCTGGAGCATAGAGTAAATGATAATTACACTGGGATTTGTGCACAGAGATCTGTGAGAGAGATTTGTGAAGGGGCAGAGCCTTGAGGAAGCTGGGTATGGTCATTGTTGACCTAATGGAGAGAGCTAATTCTGCCCTTGTGCTTGAGAATGACTAACAGCATTATCTTAGTGGCAGCATGAAAAAATGCTGCAGTGAAATGGAACAGGAACAAATGAGCTGACAGCAATGTGTAAATCTGCTGTGACTTTTAAGACGTACATAGAAGACTTGAAAGTAGTTGATTGTAAATACAGGAATATACTTTCTTAGGGACTTAAATTGTGATGTGGCTCCCCCTCCCCAGCTTGCCAGCTCTGGTTCTGCAGCCTGGTACCTCTGCTGAGCCCTGGACTGGGAGCAGTGTTCCCCCTGCCATCTGGGATTGGGAGCTAATAGAGGGTAGCAGGCTGATGGAGCAAACAGGAGTGGAGCGCTGGATAGCAGTGATTCAGCAAAGGGACATATGCCCCTGACAGTGCTTATAGGCATCATCAAGGTTCTTCTAACAGAGGTGAGTTCAAAACTGGGTCATTTCCCTCTGCTAACTCTCTTGTCTTTTAAATTGTATTCAAAATCTCTAGCTCTTGTCACTATTTGACTGGCCAAAGCATAGTTATTAGAGATCAAGGATTTTAATCAGGAGAAAGAACTAGTTATTTTAGAACCATTTGAGAGACAAATTCTGCTATTTAAACAGGCAGAATTCTGTGACACTGAGAACTGATAAACAGCTTCTTTAGAGGAGTGGTACGGCTTAGAGAATTCGGAGGTGCAGGATAGGGATAAAGAAAAGAAAGGAGCATCCAGCACTGGAGATACAGGGGAAAATTACAGAATACTAATCCACTGACAGTTTGATGTGTGAATGTAACCTAATTTTTTGTCCTTAATAAAATAATAAAAGTCAGTTTGATGCTTGTTATTTTGGTACGATACATGAGTAAGTTTTAAGAATTAGAGAGGGAAATCTCGCTCCTTTCTCACTTTTCCTCATAAAATACGAATACATCAGTATGATCTCTGTATGCTTTTGGCTTTCCCTTGGGGCTCTTTGCTTTATATACTATAACTTAAGAAATTGCTCACTTGCCATGTGTAATTTTTATTAAAATGTGATGCTGTGAAAACACTTAGATCTTGAATTTTACTGTAATACACTAACAATTTAGAAGTTATACAGTGAAAAACAGTGGGTGGGATTGGGTTTAGAGATCTTGCCAAAGAATGTTTAACTATCATGTTGGTTTTTTCTGCTAGTGAACTTGGTTGAACGTGAAGTAGACCCGTTCTTCCTCAGTGACAAATATTTGGGGTTCTGCCTCTAAAAGTCAATCTAAATCATAGGATGTGATCCAAAAACTTGTCGCTTGTAATGCTAAAAGAATTCCATTTCATGTTGTCAACTTTTCATTAATCCCTGTGTCACAAAAATCGCTCACTTCAACTCTCCTATGTTCTTGAGCTGAATTAAATCAACTGGTTTCTGGTTTGATGTAGTATTTGCTCTCTGGTTGCTGTTGTCTTTTAGCCACTGAAGGAAGTTAAAGTGGAAATACAACTGAATGTGCTTTTCAATAATGAGAGGGAAGAAAGTGTACTTCATATGAGAACAAAAAGCAATCGCAGGAAAGAGCAATTTCTCCCCTTTTGAAAAAAGTAACCTCAAAGAAATAAGAGGAATGTTTTCATTAAACAGAAAGTAATCTGTAATTTGCAGAGCGTCTGGCATCTTCCACTGTAGAGCTTTCATCAGTAGCATTCCTCATCCTATCTGATTTTCTAAGCAAGAATTAACATATAATAAATTAATAACATTATTATATGTTAAAGTGAGTTGTTGCATCAGCCACTCAGGTATAAACACTGCCTGACTTTCAGGAGAATGTTGTTCATTTGCTTTTCTTGGAAGATTGATGCCCAAAGCAGCAATCTATTGGTCAGCATGTTCATGGTGTCTCACCAGGACAGTCTCACAGCCTTCGCAACGGCTGACAAATCAATCTTGACATATTGAGAGATGGTTCAAATGCAATGACAGCTGGGAAATAGTAAGAATTTTAGAGAACATGACCTATGAAGGATAAATGAATGGGGTTGGTTTCTGCTAAAGGGAAGGGGTTGAAGGGGATTGAGGGGGAAGCTTATTGATACTTGAGTGGTTGTTAGAGACAGAATTTGCTGTGTTATTGCTAGGCTGAGGAGCAAGGCATTGGACAAGGTTTGCTGCTCAGTTTGTGTCAGATAGGGAATAGCAAAATTCCCTCATTTCAGTGGTAGATTTCAAATTATGTAAGGTTATCTGTGGAAGTTGTATAAGCCCTTAGGGGTCTGAGGAGCATGGCAGATGAGTATCTGGTGATGTCAACTTATTTGATACTGAATCAATGATGGAATCTCCAAAGGTCTTTTTCAGTACATTTTTCTTTGATTCAGATTATATGTAAAAACACAAATGGTGGAAAAATATAAAAATGGTATAAAACCCAATTCTGACTCTTGTGAGGACTTTGATTTAATGTCCTCCTGCTCTTCCTCCATTGTATGAGTGCCCATGCTTACCTTTAATGGGAGCCTTGGTTCTGATACTGTAGAAAAAATCCAACTCAATGCAGTTGATGTTTTGTTTCTCCCTTCCTTTTCCACTTCATGTGGTAGGAGAGTTCTTTAAATACAGAAGTTTAGAGTATTTCAAGCCTCACATCTTACCTATTCGAAGTGATGAAGAAACAAAAGAAGACCTTATTGCAGGTATGACGTGCAAACAAAATTTACTATGCTTTGGCTGACAAGTTCATGCAAAAACTGTCTTTTATTCTCATCATTCAGTAATTTGTTTGCCCTTTAGTGGTTCAATGTGGAAAGTTAAAGTGGCCATGGGAGCCTGGGCTCTGGAGAAACTCCGGCATCACTCCAGAAGCGAGGAACAGCTGAGGTTTGGATTTTACCTGCAGCTGAACCTGAGGAGCAGCTTGCTCTACAGTGAAGAATGTCACAGCCACGGCAGCGATCAGGCAAAGGAGAAGGAGGAGGCTTTCTGGTCTTGAAGTTCCAACAGGGAAGGGTTTATTCCGAGTGAAGGGGTTAGGGACAAAAAAAGCCCTAAGCACTGCCCTGCAAGAGGTTTTATACAGATACAAAGCATGGGGTGGATACAAACAGCTAACCAATAGGGAAGCTGCAGGGAAGGAGTGAGGGGATTACATCAAGTGCCTGGGACCAATTGGGGCAGGAGGGTGGAGAGAATGGGTCACACGGGCCAATGGGGCCTCGAGGAATAGGGGAATTCCAAAGGGGTGTCACAGTCTGGGATTGGCCCGAGGTGAGAGTGGCAGGGAAAGAGCTGGGACAGAGGCAGGCAGGGAAGGAGCTGGGACAAAAGGCAGGGAATCCCATAAAAGGGCAGATTCAGGGGAGGATAAAACCCAGGGGTAAACCAACTCAGGGAGGACATGGGGGTACAACAGAACGAACTACTTAACAAGGAATCAATATAATAAATTGAACCACAACAGAAAGTAATGAAAATATTTTTTTTCTAATTAAGAAACCAGGACACTTTCACCAAGCTTTACCCAGAAGGTTTGTGGTCTAAGCTTCTGGAAAGCTAATGGTCTAAGGGGGTAGCAGAGACTTCCAAACAAGTCTGTAAAGATGTAAAAAGTTTCCTGCTTGTCTGAGAAATTAGACTTCTCTAAGTCCACCTTTACTCTCATGACCTTGATTTTAAACTTGTCCTTTGAGTCTTTAGAACATTCTCCCATTTCCCTGAAAGACAGAACCCGTCTTATGAGATTTCCATGTGTAACTTCAAGCAATTTACATAGAAATATCAAGGTAAAGCTTGCAATGGCTTTATCTTGGGGGTTCACATATGGTAAACAAGATACAATAGGAGTTGGGTAGTAAAATACAAGTGTTCATGAGCTCAAATAAGGATTTCCTATCTCTCTAGTAAAAAGCTTTGTTTAAATTAATAAATTTATTGATCATTACCTGGCATAAAATGACAGCTGTAGAATGTACTAAGAATTGAAGATAACTTAGTTGGGCTGTTGTAAAGCAAATTAAGATTGACAGTATGTCTATTTTTCCATGTAATTAAGCAGTAATAATCAAAGCTTAATGCTTTTCTTGGAGATTAATGATGACTTCCAGAATTAATGGTGAGGTGAAAACAAGGATCATTAGCCATAGGAAATTGTTAAGAATGCAGAAAACACACTGGGCTGAGTAATTCAATTTGTTTTACGATTGTTTAAATGGTGACTTTTTCCTCTTTTATTGGGGGAAAATGGATATTCCTACATGCTAAATGGTTCAAGATTTAACAGTTTCATTGTAAGCAGCCAAATGAAGGCTCTTGTTTCAGCCACAATCACATCTGAGAATAAGCCTAGTACCCTTTCTGGCACTATTACCTAAAGTATCTACTTTTCACCACATGGATTCTAGGGTTCATCACTAGTACTTAGTCAAGTCAATCTTACTTATGAAATTACTCTCCTAGTAGGTGATAAAGGCAAAACTACCATGTGGTGTTTTCAGAGTAAAGTCCCACACAAGCCTTAGTGCCTGGTAAAGGAACCACATCAACACTTCCATGCTACATGTGCTCAGTGGGAGACACATTTCCAAAACAACGTTTTTCTTTTTTAAAACTCACCCATCATTATTAATGTTTTTTGCAGGGCGTCTGGCATCTTAGAGGACAGTAGTCTGACAGTCTGACAGTCTGGCAAGTAGAGGACAGCAAAAAAATGTAGCAGAAACTGGCCATCTGGGTCTTTGCTCCCAGGGAGGTGCACTAGTATTTACTACACCTTCTAAAAATTATGTTCTTCAGGTGCTGAGTTGAATCTGGCACTCACTGCAGTCAATGGTGTAAATACTACTGAGTTCTTTGGTGCAAAATCAAGATGAAAACTCTTCATTTTTCTCTTTTTCATTTCTTATTTCTTATAATAGCACAAATGAGAAGTACTTTAGTTGAAATCAATGAAATAACATCTCCAAGAGGTGACTGAAATCTAAATTAATATCAATTCATGCTAAACTCCTGCCACACTTCATGATGGAAATACTCCTGTTTCAATGAGATGTGCTATGAGAAAAATACTTTTAACTAAAGCTTTTGTAGTGAGGATAGCTATTGAGATTTTAAAACTGCTCCCAAAATGTTGTATTTAAGTTTTAGCTGTGGGAAGTAGACAACCACCCTTTGCTCCTTAGTTTGTCTAGGTAGTAGTAACTGGACACCAGTATTTCACAGTATTTGCACTAACCTCCTTTTTTAGACCTTCATTTGCACTGA
Source organism: Leptocoma aspasia (assembly GCA_013399835.1). Classification (NCBI taxonomy): domain Eukaryota; kingdom Metazoa; phylum Chordata; class Aves; order Passeriformes; family Nectariniidae; genus Leptocoma; species Leptocoma aspasia. The sequence goes on along the minus strand of VXAX01007085.1, from coordinate 38,393 downwards.
CTGCAAGTGTCAGCTTTAATAACTTAACGAATAACCAGAAAAGAGCAATGTCTGCAGACAGCTGTAGTGTGAAAGACACAAGTATCTACAATATTAAAAGGCCTGATTGTCATCCAAAAATGTTGAGCTCTTCTATGTCCTGCATATTGCTCTTGTGCTTGGGCAGATTGGTTTGTGTTTGAGAAATTAAAAAGAAGCCTGTTTATACATGTATTTCTTTAGAACTATAATTCTCTTTGAAGACTAGAATAAATCAGTAAACTCATTCAGAACCATTTCCTGCATAACTCAACAGAGTTGAGATGTTGCAAAGCCAGACTGGTGACTTAGAGGGTGTGGGGGTTGGTTTGTTGTTTTACTTTCTTCCTCAATTAATTCTTCATTACTTTAATTCTTAAATAGTTTCTTTATCTTTTGGTAGAAGATTGAGAAAACAGAAAGGATCTGTAACTTACTGAAAACTAGCCAACAAACCAATCCTTCTATTATTTCTGTAAATGTTACCTTTGTTTTGATCTTCATATGTAGTAGTGGAACAGAACACAGGTTTTGGCAATACTAAAAGCAAGATAGTACAAAAATCATGTTTTCTGCAGCAGATTGCATGGTATAGAGTGGAATCCTGCAGAAATTTATGAATAGTTGTATGTGAAAATATTAGAAGCCTTGAAAAAAGTATTTTCTTAGATCACAGTGTTGATATCAAGTCTCATTATTAATCATGTAAGATGATGTGCTGTCTGGTTTTGGTTTGTTGTATGACTTCCTAATATTTTGATTTTTGCACATACTCTTTTGTGGCAATCCATAGTGATGATATCCCTGTAAGATTTAATTTTTGTTCCTCGTGGCTGTTTATTGCAGCACAGAGCAAGTGCTGAAAGCTTTAACAGACGTCTGCTGGAACTGTCTGGAGACACAGAAGTAAGCAGCAGCATTTTACTTTAGATTCGTAATCCATTTGTAAATTCCTAAACATTGTCATCCTATGCTTTTTAGCAGGAACGAAAGACTGACCCAGACTGTCACCTGCTTTGTAGTGCTGGTAACGCAGTAGGGAAAAGTTATGGGATGTCTGCATATGGGTCCTGAGTCTGTTTCCCAGTGCAGTGATGCATTGTCTTGCTGCTTTATTTGCTGTAGACAATGCCAATATTATACAGGGCCACAGAAGCAACATGTGGCAAAATGAATTGTCTGTAGAAAAGCAAACATCAGTCTAGTGTTGGTGTGGAACTCCAGTGTGGCAAAAGTTTTTTTGCAGTGTTGAGAATAAATGGGATTGTGTGGCAGCCAGATACATCTGCATTGCAAGTGTCCTGTTTTTTGCTGCACTGTTCTGGTGCTTGAGAGTAACTAAGAAGTGTGGAACCACTTGCCAGAGCATAGTGCTACCAAAGAAAGGTATGAGGAAATGAAGCTTCCTTTTCTCTAGCCCAAAATAACACTGTGAGCGTCTGGATAGAGCTAAATTCAGAATAATCCAACAAAAGAATCTGCCACCCCTCTACTTAGATATTTTCCTTCATCTGAACTGCTGTACTACTTTAACTACTTTTTAGCCAGGTGTTTTGGCTGTGGAGAGAAAAAAGTTTTTACACTGCTTCACAGAAAACCTGTTTTACACTCACTCTTCACTCTGGGTTACCCCTGTGTGTGTTGTGGCTCAGAGAAGACAGCCACAACAAAAGGGAACGTGTAAATTCCTCTGTTTTTCTGTGAGTCACTGAATTCAATCAAGTGATAAAAAGAGAAGGTTAATGCAACTGCTTTTGCATGTAGCACACATACAGAAACTCCTGCTGTCTACCTACAGCATCTCATGTGATGTGGAGTCAGCGCAGTGCTGTCAGCTCTCTAAGGGCACTAATACCCACAGCTGCTCCCATCTGTCCACAGACAAATTTGAGTGCCCTTTCTGCTGTTGGGATGGTAGAGAAACATGTTCAGAGGGAACACTGCGGAGACTGCAAATGACTTCCTTGTAAAGAGGGATGAAATCTGCTCTTGCCCTTGAAACACAAGCTGTGGAAAGGGCGTGAGCAGCACTGGTGTGGCTGTTAACTTGCTGAAAAACATGAAGGTAATTCAGTGAATGCTGGCACAGTCCTTCCTTCTGGGTCCTGTGAGATTTGACTTGACTTTTCAAACCTCTAGACTGGTTATATTTTAAATACAGTTAATTGGGCTGTTGTACCACTCTTAGGCATAACTGCTAGGTCCAAAGCAACTTTGCATTTTTCTGTCACTGGAGCATTCTGTACTAAAAGCTCTGAGAACTTTATGCCACAGAAATGCTTATCTTCGTTGCCCTTCACCACCACAGCTGACAGCTCTCTCCTGGGAATCAGATCAGAATTTGCTGCTCTTCTTGTGAAACCATGACATGTTCCCTTTTAGACTCTTCTCAGCTCAGTAGAAAAGGAACACAAGTGCCCCTAAACTCGTAGTTTGCAATTGTTGAACAGTGAGATGAGATGGAATTGCTATTTGGCTTTCAGAAACTTTGTTGTGCTTTCAGCTTATGGATGAGACTGAATAGGATATCAGTAAAATCTGTGATTTCAGTACAGTTGAGATAATGTCTTCACTGTGGTATCCACTCTGTTATGTGATAGTAAGACACATTTCATTTTGAAATTCGTCATTTTTTTATGCTGTCAGTAATACAACTGCTCACCGACACATTTGCCGTACTGGGAAACCTAGACAAATGTGCTTTGTTCCTCATTTGATGTGTCCCGCTGCTCTGCATGCACTCAAGCTCCGGCAAGCCCACTGGCAGTGGGGCCGCACCAAGGTGTGGGCTGCCCCCAGGCAGCCACAGGATGGTCAGCATGGTCAGCCCAGAGCGCTGCTGTAGAGCACCGATGGCTGTACGGCAGGAGATGGTATGCATGCACCGTGGCCAGGAGCAAAGACTGGGGAGAGGTCCTTTGTATGGTTTCCAAGGCTGGTTTATTCCCCTGAAGGGTCAGGGACAAAGAACGCAGACAAAAGCAATACAGCAACTTATATAAGGGGATGGTAACTTAAGGAGGATGCATTCACAACAAATAGGGAGAAACTAAGGGAGGAACCCAAGGCGGAGAACATCCCAACCAATAAGGAGTAAGAAGGGAGGAGATTATAATTTAACATCCAATAGAATCTAAGGAAGAACATAACTGACATGGAAGCTTCTAGAAACATAGGTGGGGTTTAGGATGGATAGGGCTTCAAGGATTGGCATGGAAGGGACTGGAATAAGGGGAGGAGGATCACCAAATAGGTAAAGCTCGAGGGAAGGTATGATTAGGGAAAAAACCAATTGTGGATACACATGGGGGTGAATTTGAACAACTTATACAATACATAGTAAAAGAAAACTGAATAAGTAATTCGAAGGGAAAGGAACATGACAGTGTGATGCAACACTCATTCATTATCTTGTTATGAAATATAAAGATGGATTTATCCAGCTACTTCAAACAAAATCATTCTTTCTTGTTGAGTCTCATAGAATTCTTTTCCCACCATTAAGTTTTACTGTAGCTGTTCCCACACCAGGAACTTAATGTAAGTTGTTAAGCAGTTTTGGTTTTCCTAATTTAAAAAAGAAGAGTCTAGTCCTTCTCTTGTTACAGTAAGTGAAATGAATATTAGGTGACAGTATTATGACTGGTGTGTGGGTCTAGACTGCTACAAAGCTATGCGGTTATTTTATCACCTACTAAAGCTCTAAAAACACCTATTAAAACTATAAAATCGAAACTGTTGGAGTCCAGGGTACAGGGAATGTTTCTCTGCCTGTCTTGAGATGCCCTGATCCTCAGCAGAACACTGCTTTTAACCTTCATCCCTGGCAAAAACTTCCAAGACTTTGGGATGAATTGGAATCTACAAGTGGGTGAATTAGATGGTGGTAGATAGTAATATAGTTTATCACAGGGTGAAAATTTTGGAGTTTTGGGATTTTAGTATGGAAGTAAATAGAAGACAAGATGGAGGATTGTGGGTGTTGTCTCATCTCCTTCTTGTTCTTCATCTACTCCATTTTCTGCATGTTGGTGGCACAAAATAATTGGTTAGAAAGAGCCACAGCGTAGGTGTTGCGTGAACAGACAAATAATTAGTTATTGGTAGAAAGGTAGAAACAAAGTATGTTTTAAGAGTTAATTGGGTGAAATAGCTTTAAAAGGCCTTGAATCTGTGTGTCTTGTGACTTTTGGTGCCTTGCTTTTTGTACGCTAAGTCTGGTGTGTAGACAGCGTACTGAACTTCTGATAAGTGAAAAAAACCCAACAGCCTGAAGACCGAAAAACCAAGAGTCCTGTCCACCTCTCATTCCTGGCACAGAACCTACAAGGGGAACCCCCCTCAAAAGGCCCACAGGAGGGGTTCCACACACCGTTGTCAGTGCCACAAAAACCGACAGAAACATTAGAGTAGGAACAGCATATCCATACCAAGTGTAGCAGTTGTTTTTCATTTGAGCCCTCTATATTTTCTGCACTGAAACAGAAATTTGCCAGAAAACCAACATTCAGGCCTTGGCTGTGATCACTGCTAATACTAAACTGCTATAGAGATGTTGGCAAATACAGCACTGGGATCAGACTGCACAGATTATTTGAGGTAGAAGAACTACATGGTGTGTTGGTTTTGCATTGGAGCTAACTACAAAAGTGATTTTTTTGAGAGAAGCTGTTAAGAGCTTCTTTTGTGCTTTGCAAAACCAATTGCTAGCTAGCTTTGAGAATAGGCATGTTAATAAGCCAATCAAAGAACTGAACATGCCTCTGTGAGATTCACATTTTAAACCAAACAAGCCCAAGAAAAGCCTTCTTGCTTTCTGACTTTTGAAAAGAAAAGTTCTTCCCCCTGCCTCCTGGTGGGTGGCCGTGTCAGGGAGGGGAAGCCATGGGGCCCTGGCGAAAGTTGAGCCAGGCCATGGCTACTAACATCTTGCAGCTACTAAGCCCTGCCCTGCTGCCGGCCTGGGCCAAGCTGGAGTCCACCGGGCCCCGGGACCAGCTGGTCAGGCTAGGCCCCCTCTGCTGCAGCCTGCGCAGCCCAGCGGGGGCCGGGCCCGGCCCCAGCGGCTGCCAGGCAGAGAGAGAGGAAGGCATCAGCCTGCAGCTAGAATTAAACACAGCAGGGGCCAGAGACCAGCCATGCGGCCAAAGCGGCCACCGCCATTCTGGCCAGGCCTTCTGAGATTCTAACACAGCTCCCCCACAGCATGGCCTGAAAAGCCATCACCATGACTGCTTTGGCCGCTGCCCAGCAGGGATCACATGACCATCTGCAGGCCCTAGGTGAGATATTAACTCTTTCACTACACAGATGAAACTTGCAGACCTTCAATCCTCTCTCGAATAAGAGAAAAAGACAAAGTGAAGAGATGTAGAGAAACAACATAAAGACACCAAAGTCAATAAAAAAAGTCAAGTCCTAGATGAGAGGAGCATGAGGAGATGCCTTAGTCTTAGACTAAAATTCTTTACTAAGGCCATAATAATAGACTGTGATACACTAAAATATTCCTTTAATTCAGAAAAAAGCATGGGGGGAAGAAGTGTTCAAGGTGTAGACATGAGCAAAAGCATCCATGCTGAAGCTGAAGTAGTTGTGATTTAGGTAAGAAGCTTGAACAGAGAGAGATAAGAGTGGTGAAGATTCTTTACCCCCAGGGAAAGAAAAAAAATCCTCTGTTCCCAAAGATGAAGATGATTTCAGAGGTAGATAAAAAGAACCTTTGCTTTTGAAAAACTCATCCTTAAAATAGTATCCCATAAGTTTAACATGACCCATGAACACAACTGTAAGAAGGCTGTAAAAGATAAAAGAAACTTCATAATTACAAATTTCTGAGCAGCTACTATTTGTAGAAGTTAAAAGCCATGAAAGAATTATTTCTTGTAAAGAAGTCTCCATATCATAGCAAAAGAGACTCCTCTCCCTAAGAGAACTGATAAAAGACTATTCTAGAAGTAGTAAATTTAAAATCCCAAGTTTTGTCTCTCTATTTTGTCAATAAGAAAGAAAAGAAATTGTGAGAGAGGAGAATCATTCTAAAGTTTTATTCTGATTCTTATTATTCTTTTAGTTCTATTAATTAAGTTTTCTTTATACCCTTTAAAATTTGAGCCTGCTTTGCTCTTCTCTAAATCGTATCTCACAACAGAAAATAAGTATATAATTCTAATGAGTACATTAGCTTTTAGACAGCACTAAAACCACTACATTAAATTAGTGTGTTAGCTAAAAAACTCAGATTAGCAAACCAAAACCACTACACATGGCATTTATTTTTTATTGATGGTAAGCCTTTCAAACTTTCTCCTCAAGATTAAGGGAAGAATGGAATTGAAATTATATGACAGACAGGTGTCTACTAAGGAAGGCAAAAGCCTCCATTGGAATGGAGAATGCAATCCCCTCTCTTTGAATTATTGTAAATTTGAAATTAAGGGCCTCTCAGGCAAAGATACGGGAATAGGAATAACAGTTCTTTACTAGTATGTATAACGAGGCAAACAACACAACAACAACAAACATTAACAACAAGCATTAAGAACAAACAGAACCACGGACCCAGTAACAGTTTTCTCGACTGCAGGCACTTTCCCCTTCAGTGCAGTTACTGTCACAGCTATCAGGATTGAGCAAAAATCCCGGGCTGGTGAGCGAGATGTATCAGAAGTTTCGTGGCAGTAGTTGGAACTGTGGGGACGTGCTGGCAAGGCAGCAGGGTGCGGGCTACGGCATGGAGAAATCCAGAGCAGTACCAAAGAAAGCAGCAGGGGTGGGACAGCAGCGGCCCAGCTCCAAGCAGGGCAGGGAGAGACGAAGGTCAGGATTCCCGGGGCACATGAGCAGATAGTGATAGGTCCCTCAGGGCTGAGCTCCAGCGGTGCTGGTGAATTCTCCCTGCAGTAAGTGACAGCTTGGCTGTCCTCCTCCAATACCAAAGCAGCTGCCCCCAACCCCATCTTTTACCTGCCCCCCATTCTCATGGTATCTCTGTCCCCCCAAGAGAAACTCCCAAAAACTAGAGGAGTTTCTCCTCCTGCAGTCTCAAGCACCCAGCCATCGTTGCTTCCTAGCAACTCAATGGGAAAACATTCCACAAGTAACAAGGAAAGAAAAGGAAAAAAAAACCCACAACCCCCAACGATGAGGAATAGTAAATATCTTTTCAAACGCGTCATTGAGTTTAATGAGAAAGTTTGATAGTTGTGTAGATGAACGTTACAGAAGTTGATATTTTTGGATGAATTTGAAAATTAGGGTGCTATGTCAGGCCATGATGCAAGTGAGAAAATGAACAAAGACCTTTTTTTTCATTTATTTTGCCTTTTGCCAGATATGATTGTTGCTCCTAAGTCAATGATTACTCAGAAATTCTTTTGCCTCAGTCAAGAACAGCTTCCTGTCTAGGAATGTTAGACTCCTGTTATAGATGCAGTAGGTAATTCAGGCTGGTAATTAATCAGTTATGTTTAATAAGTTGGTATTGAAAATTAATACATGTATTTTTTAAAACGTAAGAAACTTAACCTTGCAAGCACCAGGCAGACCTGGAGAAATTCCAACAGCCGCAGCTGGCCAACCGCAGAAAGTATCCCATTAGCAAAATAAAAGACTGAAACTCCTGGGTGGATGGGTCCTCTCCTCTTCTGATGTACAGATACACCCTCATGAAATCCAAGATGAATATCTCTGGATGGGGTAACACTGGACACCTGGAGACCATTAACACTGACCCCAGTGGCAAGATAAGATAAGGGGGGGACATTAACGCCCATACGCCCATCACCGGCCCCGGGACAAGATAAGATACCAATCAAATTTCTTCATCTTAATCGGGAGTCCAGAAAACCAAACTCCAAACTCCTCCATATTCATTACGGACCGGAAGAAAGCATTCACAATTTCATCACTGTCCAGGAGATGCCGCCTAGGACAATCTCTGTTGCTCCAGACCTCTTTGTCCAGCACTGGACTCTGAAAGGATGGACTTTTGCATTTGAACCACCAACCAAAAAAGAATAGGCTTTCTGCCTGCGGCAAAATAAACTGTATTTATCGGGGTAGCTCGAGGACCACGGCGGTGAATTGGCAGAACCCAGAGCGAGAGGGGCTTGGGTCTGCATTCACCCACATTGACTCGGTGCTTCGCTTTTTTGATTGTGGCTATCGTGGCCGAAATTCTCGATCGCGAAAATAAAATTATTTTTCTCTTTATTAAAATTGGCTCGATCGATTATTAATCTGGCTTGATCACGACTGTATTTATAACACTCCCTAACTTTACAAAAAAAGCCATTTATACCAGTTGCTTATCTGTGTTGTTATGGCAAATGTTAACAAAGACAGTGACTTGGCAGTTTTACAGGTTGGTTTTTTTTTAAAAATTCATTTTATCCTTTCAAGTGGTTGTATTAGAAGTCAGCAGTTTTCCTGTACATTTCCATGGGGAATTGTACATAACCTACACATCTTTGAGTATTTCAGAGTTGGTAATCTGCCCCAAGTTCACTTGTCAACATTTGTCTCCAGCCTTTCTGCCTGGCACCTGAAAAACATACAGAAAGAAAAGTAGATGCTGGAAATAAAATATGTGATCTGTGAGCATTTGTTTCACATGGGTCTGTGCCCAGGTGAAGCTGCTGCTCGTGGCCAACTTGCAGCAGATGGGGATGTAGTCTGTGGAGGCAGAGGGTGATGCCTAGACTCCCTGTGCTGGCTGCCTGGTTCTAATGCCACATGATGGGATTTGCATCATCTGATCATTGCAGATCATTATGGAGTCTAACTCTCTACTTTGCTGCCTCAAATAACACTTCAACCTTGCTGTTACCTGTGACTTTTCCCAGACTTTTTTATCTGACTTTTGAATGTTATTTTAAATGCCTTGCCATCCCTCTCGTCCTCTTTGCCCCAGAAGTAAAATACAGAATTGCTGAATGCATTTGCATCACTTGAGTTGTTAGTTAACAGCTGCATATTTGTAAATGGTCTGTATGCTACAGCAAAGTGAAACCTGAATTTGCTCTACGGTCTATTGCTGCAAACTCAAAGAAACAAGGTCAAATCCAGAAGAATGCCACAGCAATTAACATCTTACCCAGGGAGGGATATCAGACAGATTTATGACGGCATTGGATGAAAACTTGAGGGAATGCTACAGATAGAGCAAGAGAGATTTTATTAGTGGTCTAGCATGGCAAGAACCCTGCCTTGGGCAGGAATGGCACAGTGGAATATGGCTGGACAGTTGTCAGGGCAATGACAGACCTGATATTTTCTCACTCTATTTGCAAGTCATCACCCAATGACCTTTTGGGGAATTAGAAGCAGCTGATATCATTAGTGCTGTGGTTGTGGAAGTGTCCCAGCTTTGGTCTGTCTGAGCAGGGTGCTCACTTCCTGGCCCTACTCTGCCCCCAGGCTGCTGAAGAGGGTTTGAAGAGCTGGTTATACAAACATCTGGCATGTTTGTGTAAGAGCTGATGGCAAGGGAAAGCATAGCTTTGCCAAGACCTTGACAGTGAAAACAAGTAGCATATGTGTGTGCTAGAGAAGTGGGAACAAGTAGAAAAACAGTGCCATGGGAGTCAATGACAGGTGAGGACAAGGCTTCACATGTATCAGGCAAGGAAGGGGATGTCTCCAGTATGCTGCTGAATGTTGCATGAGGGCTTGGTGGGAGACTAGGACTGCATGATCTTGCAAGTTGATATTTTAAGAGGTGTTGTGCAGGAAGAACTTGCAATGTTTAGATGTAGTCTGAGTGCAAAGATGAGGAGGGATGTTAAATTTTTTCTGCAACTTCTTGATCAGAGTTCCGCCCCTAAAGTCTCTTTAAATAAGACGCACAGATCTGGCCTTGTGTGGCTTTTGCTGGAACGTGAATTACCCTCTTCTGCTGTCAGGCCCAGTTTTTTTGATAGTCCTGCTGGGTGTTCTGCTGTTTCACCATAGTCTGCTCTCAGGGCTTCACCAGAAAGAGCTAAATCAACTGTGAGTGAGTTTCCCTTACCCTTAAGGAGAATCAGGGAACCTACAGGTAGCTGTGTCACTCTAGCGCGCAACACGAAGTGCAGAGACAGAGCTGAGTGAAGGCAAAGAAGAAGAGACAACTTTATTTTGGTTTTCACATTATATAGAGTTTAGGGAATGACCATTGATTAGAAGGTGAAGTTACATCCTCTCCAACCACACTGGTCAATGACAAAATCCATCAAATCTTTCTCCTCCCAGGAGAAAGAATGAAAAACAAGAAGACAGTTAGAAAAACATGTGCATGTTTACAAAAGCAGTGTGAGAAACTCCATCACAAGAATGAAAACATCAGAAGGCTGAAAAATGAGAGTGACATAGATGAGTAATTTTTCTCTATGAATAGGCCAGCACATATTAGCTGTTTGATGATAAAAGGGGTGTGTGTCTTTGGTCAGTGTTCAGGACTCCTCGCACATGCCCTGTGAGAAGGGACCACAATGTAGCATTTTTGCAGCTGAAACCCACCCTCTTGTTTTCATCCTCAAAAGCAGCATATGCTTTGCACATGTCCTTTGCTCCTTTTTCCAGGAGAGAATGGGAAGGAGTGTGGGTTGACTGATCATGGCAGACCATAAGATCTTTCCTAATCATGAAGGGCCACCGTACATTCTAATGGTTTATGGTTTATCACATGCCCCACATGCACTAAGCTCTGAGCTCAAGCAAAGCATTTAGTCTATCATTATAAACAGTGCAAAGCAAAAGGAAGCAACTGAGGCATGCATGCAGTGATCATAGAGCTGTAAAGACTTTGTCAGGCCCGGTGGCCAGCTTTTTAGCTTCAGTGACTTTAGCTTCAGCAGCATAGTGATGGTGTTCATTTACTGCCATGAGGAAGTCATGTACAGGAGAACTTACTTTTGCTTACTTCATGGCTACAGGGTAGAATGTCTGTGTTGGTCCCAGCATCAAGAGCAACTGTGATTTCTGCACCCCAGAGATCAGAAATTCTCCTTTCAATAATTAACTATTGGCAAAACCACATGCCTGCAGCCTTTTTTCTGCTTCCTCTATGTAAATGAGGAAAGCATACGTGTTGGGAAAGGAACATGTAGGAAGATGTGTATTGCTGCTGCTTCTAATCTCTGTGTCACCAATGCTGCAGTTTAAATCAGATGAGGATCTGATACAATAGGCTGGCCATATGGAGTTTGAGGAAAGTACTGCCCATTTTAACACTTTTCAGCATAGATTCTTACTACATAGACTTTGAATTTGCACATTTTGTGTTCTTGCTTAAGAGCAACTGAAATTAATCCTTGGTTTTTTGAATGAAGGAGAAAGCTGCACACATAACTTCCCTTCCTTACCCAAAAATTCAGCAGTTATTCACTGCCTGCTTTTGTCCAACAGAAAGGAGAAAAAAAAATTTTTCTGGCTGTTTCAATCTACTTCAGTTTCTCTGCCAGATTTTCTTTTGGGATCTGCACAAACAAGTTCATGATGACAGAGAAGATAAATGGGAGACAGCTGTCCTGACACAGGCAGTCTTTGGTAATTCTATGCTGCAGTGTCAGCTGTTGATGGTATCCAGGGATAAGAAATGGGCAACTCTTGGCTTTTTGGTGAATTAGAACAGTTACAGATAAGCTGCAGCTCTGGCAATACCAGCACTTGCTGTTCTTTCTACTTGCTTGTATTCCTTTTAGTCTTGTAAACTATGTGTGCCTGCAACTCTAGATCTTTCCTTAAAATTTCCTTTTCATTTTTTAGTTGAGAGTTTTCTTCTGTTTGACTTGTTTTCGAGGCCACATGCTTTTGAAAAGTTTTCCTGGATGGATTAGGTTTTGTGAGCCATGGTGATAAATGAAATAAAATATAAATAAAAGGACCAGGAAGCAAAACTCCCTTTTGATGGCCTTTATTAAGTGACAGCTCTTTATTGGGAATCGGGGGTCCCGCCCCCGCCGCCACCGCCGCTACCACCGCTGCTGCCGAGGACAAGGAGGAGGTGCAGTCTTGTCATTACTGACAAGTCTGGAGGTCCCACCCTCACAGGTAATCCTCAGGGACCTGTATTTTGGCTCTGTTTTTTAGGGTGGGTCTGTCTGCTGCTGGTCTATTTAGCTTATGGTGAGGGCTGGGTCGGGCTTCAGCTGGTGTCCTTTGCTTCCCCAGGGTCCTGTCGTCTTGTGGGTGTCATTCNAAGTGACAGCTCTTTATTGGGAATCGGGGGTCCCGCCCCCGCCGCCACCGCCGCTACCACCGCTGCTGCCGAGGACAAGGAGGAGGTGCAGTCTTGTCATTACTGACAAGTCTGGAGGTCCCACCCTCACAGGTAATCCTCAGGGACCTGTATTTTGGCTCTGTTTTTTAGGGTGGGTCTGTCTGCTGCTGGTCTATTTAGCTTATGGTGAGGGCTGGGTCGGGCTTCAGCTGGTGTCCTTTGCTTCCCCAGGGTCCTGTCGTCTTGTGGGTGTCATTCTTGGCCGGTTTTGAGGGTTACCTGCTGTCCTGAGTCGGCTAAAATTGGCCAGACATGCTCACTAATTAATACACAGATGCACACAAGGCATGGTGGTCCCACAGGCACTCAGGGCTTAGCAATGCACCCGCAAGTCCTGCTGGGAGTGCGGAAGTCTTGGGACTGCATGATCTGGGTTCCACGCGGCATGGGAGAGCCTCGCAGGCACTGTGGAACGCCATGCGGTGCTGCGTGGGCACGGCGCCGGGCCGGTTCAAAGTCCCGCGCAGCCTCGTGTGGGGGTGTAATAGAAGAGTATCAAAAACTCAGTGTTCCAATTAGAATTTTATTAATTGAGCAGGATATAAATGAGCAAAAACAGCGCTGGGTGGCCAGGGGATCAAAAAGCCCCGCCAGCGACTACAAAAATGTGTGGCATTTCCAGTCCTTTTATAGTCCTTGCGGCTCCTGCTTCGGTTAGGTTATCTCTCTGCCCAGCTGGGTAGGGGGTCCTGCTCCTTTGCATTGTCCGTTGCTCTTTCCTGCACCAGCTGGGGCGGGGGGTCCTGCCTCTGGGTCCTGGTTCTGTATGATCTGCTGATCTTCCTTTCCAGCTGGGGCGGGGGGTCCTGCCTCTGGGTCCTGGTTCTGTATGATCTGTTGATCTTCCCCTCCAGCTGGGCGGTGGTCTTTTCGCCTCTGCGTTGCAGGCATGGGTGGCTCCCTCTTTCCCCCTGGATAGTTTCCTTATCGGCGCAGTCTGTCTTTTGCTCACATCCCCACTGTCACGTCTGCACTGCATTGCCTGTTTCACAAGCCTCAGAAAGAGTTCAGTTTCTCCATATTTACATAGCAAGGTCTTATATTGCCATAGTAAAAGCTTAACCCAGTATTTCTATATGCAAAGGCTTCCACATTAGTATCCTAATTTCCCTGTACATTTGATAAGCAAGCCATCTCTTTATTACAGGGGGGTGCCCCATGCTGCCTCGTGTTCTGCGGAGCCACCCGGCGTGGCTCTGTGCTCCCGCAGGCGGGGCTGGGGCTGCCCTGTGTGGTCCCGGTCAGACGTCCCGCATGGCTCTGTGCGGGGGAGAAGCTCCATGCTGTCCCGTGCCCCGCAGGCAGGGTCGGGGCTGCCCGCGCAGCATGGGTCCCTGCAGGACTGGGGTAGGGTCAGGGACAGGGCACTGGCAAAAGGGAAGGGAGTTAACTGAGGTTACATGAAAAAGGGGTGGAGGAAACTGGATGACGCAATTGAACCTGAAAGAACAAAATTAATAGTTTTAAACAGTAACTTCAAAATCAGAACTTCAAAATTGGAACAGTGGTAAGTGACCCTTTTTTTATTCATAACAATGGGGATTGTTGACATAAAAGTCTACTAATATGTGAAAGCTATTGTGAGCTGTGATTATGAATTTTGTCTCAATAGTGCTCATCAGGTGAGAAATCACTAAGTGTGACTCTACCTTAAGGAAACAAAGCCTCATGTGTTGCTATGAACATATTATAAGTTTCTCTGTGTGTAAGCCTTCTGATCACTTTCCCATGGGAGAACATCCTTTTGCTGTTCTTTTACTCTGATTAAGCTTTCTGTAAACAATATTTGTGTCTGTTCTTTCAAGGACATTGAAAATGGCTCTGCTCCTCCTTGAAATGGGGAGAAGGCGCTGAAAGGCTTTATCTTTCTGATATTGTAAACTATTCACATATTCCCTGGACGAAGCAGCAACAGGAGCATGGAGAATGCTCTCTGCTGAGCAGATATAGAAAAATACTAGAATTATGGAGTCATTTTAATAAATCGTATTAGCCTTCTGAAATTATTGTCAAGAGTCCTTTCTTCAATGTATGGACCACGACGATACTCATGAGTAGAAACTGTTCTTAATAATCAGGAGGTGAAGCCATGGAACATAGCCTTTTCTATTGTGGCTGTGAATCTAAACTGATCAGCATCTGAAATGAGACCCTTGTTCCTTCATATTGAAAACTTCATTCTACTCTATATACTGAGCTTTTTATTGCATAAGCCAGCTTTGCAATTTCCCCTCTGTTTTCAGGTGGTTCTCTTTCCTTTTTTCCCCCTTAGTTTTTTTTTCTCTTTCCCTCCCTCCCCCCATGTCCACACCTCACATTACTGGATGCTACAAGCTGAAGGGAGACATTGAGGCAGATATTGATGTCCATCAAGAAGTGCAGGGTGCAGTCCTGAAAGCTTTTCACTCTCTTCTTGCTTGGGTAATCCTTCAGTTAATTTTCAGAAGTTATTTAACTCAAGTTGTAGTCCTGAAGCATCATGTCATTAGTCATGAGCAGAATCCTGACATCCTTCTCATGCTTCAGATGATAAAGCCTCTTCTTGCTTAGAGAGCTGGAAGCTCTGTCAAAAACTGACTAGTGCTTGTGCAACAAGAGGCAATGTACCATTTCTTTTTTCCTCCAAGTGCCCAAGAAAACTGGCAAGACCCTTCTGTGGTGCTTACCTCTGCTTTCTTAGGAGTGAAAAAGGAGAACTTTGTTGTTCTTGTTGCTCTGGAATACTGCCAAAGCATATTGCAGGTGCTCTTCTGAACAAAACATGTATATGACTGTCTTACTGCTACCTCTGAAATGAGTGTTGCAGAGGTCACTCTGCCCCTGCTACCATGGTGGTACAGTATGTTTTTCAGAACACTGTTAACCCATGTCATGGAGGAGATGGCTCAAATGAGTGCAGAGATCCCATAAAGAGACTTGTGCTGTTTAAACCCTGTAGTGCACAGGCCAGGTGCTGAGAAGTGAACTCTTACTGCCTCTCTGATGCATTTTAGTGTTTCCCTGAGCCTTCTGGTATTGTCTTGGCCCCAGTACTTCTCTCTTTGCTATTTTTTGCATTTTAATTTTCTTTCCTTCCCTATTGGATATTGGAAATATTTATATCACAAAGATCTATAAAGCCATTTGTGGTTTCTGAGTGCTTTGACTTTCTGCTATTGCCCAATTCTCAAGGCTGGCTTGTGCTGCCACTGGTCACTGTGCCACAAGACAGGTAGGTGTTCTTTGAAAATGTATGAAGAACTGAAGCTCCTTTTCCTATGTAGACAAATCAGTATGTTTGCCCTTTTTTTGGAAGTGGGAATTACAAGTGTATTACCCTTAGGTATCCCACAGTTATTACTTTATTTCCTGCTGAAGTGCTGTAATGAAGAATACAGTTATCATCATGCTTACTTTGAGGAACTAGGAAAAAGGTAGATCTCAATTAATGATGTCGGGTACAGTTTCCTTTTCAACGGCCTAATAGCATAGAGTAACTTTAAAGAGGTCAGCTGCTTGAGGCTGCCAGAGCAACATAAAAGAGATGTGAAAAGACTTAGGAATTACTTTACTATATACTTTTCTTATATAATCCCATCTTGACCCCTTTTCCCTTACATCACTATAGTCCCTATCCAGACAAGTGCAGTGTTTCTCAAGTGGCTTCAGTGGCTAAATATTGTAAGAATAACAGACCATAGGCATCCAGGCTGAAGGCAAAACTTTATGATGTTGCTAATAAAAAACATGAGAGAGGGACTGAGAGGCAGGAATAGTTCCTGTTGAACTCTGAGCTCTCACCTGAAGCTGATGCTGTCTTGGGCTTAGTTAGGGGCTACATTTTTTTGTTAGTCAGAATTTTGCTAATAAAACAATAGGGTTTTTGGTCTTTGTTTGTGTTTGTTTTAAAGGCAAACAATTTAAACTGTAAAATTATAATCTTCCCTTAAAACATTATTGTATTCTTCCTTTGTCAGTAGCAGCAAAATAAATCCTTAGGAAGAGGCCTGGACCTCATAGAAAACCTTTCAAACTGAGGAGGTGGTGAATGCCAGAAATGATGCAGCTGATGGCTTTGTCATTGCTTTGAGTCACAATCTGTGATTATGAAACAGCTACTTTGAGCTCAATTATGGAATCATTGATAAATCTGCAAAAGTGTGTTTTAATACCATAGAAGTGAAAATTGAACTCCTAAAATCAATAGCCATAGCAGGATGGAAGTCTTTTAATCACTGCTATCCTGTCTTCTGTTGGCTGTGCCTAAAATAGCATGGCTGAGCGAAGAAATACACAAGCCTTTTTCATGTGATGTCCTTCCAGCTTGGCCCTGGGATCACAGTTCACTGGCTTTTGTAATTAATCAGTAATACATAGTCCAATTCTTGTAGGTTCCACTGGAATTTATACATATGCTAGATATATCACAGGTATCATATAAAATTTGTTCATGTGGGTCTTTTTATAAATTTAAGAAGTTAACACTCCAGATAGGTGCTAAGTGACCTTTATCAGAATCTTGTTGGATGTAACTCCTGGTTGAAAATAGTTCTGAAAATCCCATTAGCACTTACTAATTTCTTTCACACTTACCGTTCAAAATGTGACCTGTGGGCCCACTGAAAGTCATCTGCAGGGTTAGGATGAGAACAGGTAAATAAAGATTGTACATATGCAATAATTTTTAATGACAGGTGATAGATTATTAGAAGCTTTTTTGGAATTCACATTACATTGGAGGACTTAATTTTTAATTTTCTTGTTATGCATCAGTTAATTTCTGGAGAAAAAATTACCCCTGATGTAAGATGATTAATTGATATGGTGTTTCATACTTTCATCCACTTCTGGGCTGTGCCTTTAGAAGCATGGGAGCAGAGGTTAATCCTTGTTACAGGGAGCAACTTGATGATTGGGCCCAGTAAGGACATCCATGGTAACTAGTGTATGCTTTTGCAATATCTGGCATTTATTAACCTAAAGCCATCAAAGCTCTGATAATAGAAAACTAAATGTTAATTTTCCACTCTGATCCTTTAAATTATGCTGATGCATCATCTTCTGGGAGTGTTTGTGAGGTGTAATTTAATCATAGTTTTTCCATCTATGGATTATGCAATAGGTAAAATAAAATTAAAGCACTGAGTTGAAGATATCTTTACCATCATAACGATTGTGCAGTTTACAATTTGTTTATATTTTTGCATAATGCTAGTGGTACCTAGAGTTTTGTTTATAAATCTCAGTTTATATTATTCATAAACTGAGAGAAATGCATAATTTAATAATATATTCTCTCATGCTCTGTTTTTTAATTTCCTGACTTAATCCCTATGAAACCCTATTAGTTGTGCTCTCAATGAATATTTATCTCACATTCACTTGATTTTAGCCTTCGTCCTAGTTACAAAGGTTCTTGTAGTAGCATGTGTAAAACCAGGATATGACAGATGTGGTGCCATATCTTTCACTTAGCTACCCAGAGTTAAAATACCCACTCCCCAGCTGATGGTGTTAGATCTGCATTCTGTAGCAGTGCAAAAGTACACCTGAAGTCAAAAGTGACCATATCTTCCTGTGAAAGGGCTATGGCAACCTCCTGTCAAGAGTCACAGATGCCATTACATTAGTGAAAGCTGAGCCTAGAATTGATGCTAAACATAAAATCCTGAATTTCACTGCTTGTGAAAATCAACCTCTTGCTCCTGCTTGCTGTATGTATAGGACCATGAAGTTCTGGCTTTAAGATATAAGGAAAGATAGGAAAGATGAAGTCACAAGAACAGCATCAGTGCAGATATAGGTTGGATATTAGGAAAAAATTCTTTGCCACAAGGGTTGTCAAGCACTGGAGTAGGCTGCCCAGGAAAGCAGTGGAGTCACTATCCCTGGGGAAATTTAAAAGACATGTAGATGTGGTGCTTAGGGATGTGGTTTGGTGGTAGATTACAGTTGGACTCAATAATTGTAAGGGTCTTTTCCAACATAAATGATTCTATGAAAAGAATTCTGAAATAGTGTAACTTATTCTTTTCTTGGCCATGTTTCTGGTGCCCCGTGTTCTTGGAGTCATCTGTGCTCTTCTCATATGCTATTTTGGGAGGCCCTTGAGTGTGACAGAGATACATACATGGAGGAACTATTATTGAAGGACTGTGGCATTCTGAGGATCTTTGAGTACTCTTTGAGAAGAGAAGCTGGCCTGGTGTCACTGTTGTCTAAAACAAGTGCTGCATTCACCAGGATCTCACCTAAGCCTTCCACCATGCACCAGCACAGGTTATAGGGAATGACATCTCTTGTTTCTATTGATGTTAACACACACATTCATTATTTTGTGGTGCCAAGTGTAAATGGAACATGTCAAGGATGAAGTCTAAAAGGTCTTTTTTTGGCTTTGGTTTCTGCAGTATGCACACACAGCATCCCTCAATTACGTTACTGCACAGAATCATATTTAAGACTGTGTCAGTGCTCTCTTGGAACTGGTAATATGAAAGAAATGAAGTACAAACCTGTCATTTTCTGATGATACAGACAAAATTGGAAGCTGTGAGCTTGCTTGCATGTCTGAAGGGGTTCGGTGAGGGCTGGGGTGTTATAAGCTCTTACTGATCCCTTCACACCCAAATAGCCCAGCTACCCGGATGGCATAAAAAGGAGCAGGATGACTCTTGTGGCAGTGTTTGAAACAGAAAAAGGTTTAATAAGAAACAAAATAACAACACTTTGCAATTTTATTGCACAGAAAAATGTTTTATGCTTGAGTTTTCTGGCATCAGTTCCTGTGACTTTTGAGAATAGATAATTCCTTTTAGAACTTATTTAATGCTGATGAAAGTGCTGGATTTTAAAGAACTTTCACATGGTGAGGTTATTCCACAATTGTCTATTGTAGGGTTGTGCATTGATCTGAAGAGCACTGGCTGCTCTTGGCTACAGGTGTTTGAATTGAATTCTGCATGGTTATGGAGTAATACTATGTGAAAAGTTGATCCAATTTAGAATAATAAACCAGGGCTGAGATCTTGGATCTCTTGAATGTGTGGCTTGTCATTGACTTCACTGGGTACATGATTTCTTTATTTTGCCATGGGGTCCTTGGCATAGTTACATTGTTAAAATGAGAAACGAAGTTTGATGTGATTAAAGTAACTTGGAGTCCTGAGATCTATAGAATAATGTTTCTTCCTGTCTTAGGGTGATACAAAGTGGATTTCTATTTTTTCAAGCTAAGCAAGTGCCTTTTGTCCAAGTTCTGTAAATGCTCTTATTGTGCTTGCACCAGGTTTGCTGTGACTAGTGATTCTTCTCATCTTCAGTGCTAACTGGTTTTAAAAATGGTATTGTTTTATTGTGTTTATGCACATTATCCAAGGAAATGGGTAGACAACATTTGACCAAGATGTGGAATTTTTAATGAATAATTTAAAATCTTTAATTGAAGCACTATTCTTTTTCTTGAGGCAGGTAAATCAGGTCCTCAAGAAAGAATGGTACCACTTATTGTAGAATGCCATCATTAAAGTTTTCTTTAGGCCTGCCATTTAAATTTGCAAGGAAATCCATTCCCTAAAGGAATAAAAAGGGCAGGATTGGTGACCAAAAAGTCAGGGTGAGTTAGTCACCATAAAAATCTTTTATTCATGGAATTAATAAATAAGGGAGAACTGCAAAAGACGTGCTGCTGGGTTTTGTCACAAAAATGAGATAAAAGGAATTGCAAAGCTGGCTTTCTGACAAAATGTCACTTCCAGTTTTAAGAATGGTTTAAAATCGAATACAAAAACTGTTAATCAGTTTTGTCCTCTTTTGAGTTTGTTTGTGCCTTCTATGGGTATTTTTAGATCTGAAGGCTTCCTTTATGAGAATATCCACGGAGAGCTCTCTTCCGTGCAGAAAGCTTGGCCTACAGAGTCCTATTTATTTGAAGCTGGTCTCCTGCCACTTTCCCTGGCTTGCTGGAGCATACAAGGTACCAGAGGTGTCCCAAATAAATAGGAATTTGAGCAGGTGGGATCCTTTAGAGGCTCAGACAGCCCTCCTTCTCCCTCTTCTTTACTATTTGTAGTGCTGAAATGTGTGCCTTTTGGCTTTAGAAACTGAACTTTTAAAAAAGAAGGCTGCATTTTTAAATAAACCTCAGCCTTGAATGTGGACAAGTTTTTTTTTGCTTGTTCATTTGTCTTTGCCTAAAAAGCATCTCTCTAGATACTGTGCATTTTTATTCCCTGTGGTCTGACCAAGTTCATTCTGAGTAGCTGAAGAGAGCAAGAGCAAAAGGATCTTTCCTTACTTTATGGAAACATACAGAAAAAGCACTCCTTTTTTCCTGGTTAAAAAACCCACCCAAGTGTAACCATTAAAATCAGTAAAGGTTTTTTTATGGGAGTGCTTTAAAAGCATTTAACAGAGATGGAAGCCTCTGAAGTGTCCTTTTTGGGCCGGGATACACAGGGACTCATGCAGTAAGAACAAACCTTTGCACCCATACATAGCATGAAATGGGGGTGGTTTGCCCTCTGAATACTTCAGGTAAGCTCTTTGAGAGGCTCAGAGGATCTCATAGCATTCCTTCAAGAGTCCAAACTCTGACTTCTCCTTCATGTGAGACAGGAGTCACTGTTACCTAATTCCTGTCATGTAAAGTTGTTTTCAGGAAGAGAAGAATCATATCTAGACTTGTTGTGGTGGCTGGTTGGGGGTCTGATGGCTCAACCCAGATGCTGCAACCTTCCCAGAGAGAGGTCCCGCAGGGGACAACTTTCTAGGGGTCTCAGGCTGTCCTCCAGCCGCCGGGTAACCTCTGCAAGGATGGGCAGCTCGTGGCTGCTAGTGATCAGCTCTTAGCAGTGATTTCAGCTCTGAGCGATTTCAGCTCTGCCTTGCCAGGTACCCCCAGACTAATGCAGGGACAAAGAGACAGTAGCTCCGTGTGGCAGTTCTGCAGGATGAGGCTTTATTCCAGGAACCCTGCAAAGGGAGCCAGGGACAGACAGCTCCATGCCGAGCAGGGCAGAAACTGGGGTTTTTATGGGGAAAAGCAGGGCTGGTACAAAGGGGCAAAAACCAATGGGTTACAACAAATCTGCATGGCACCCCAAAGCATGCTGGGCTCTCATCATGACCAAGGAGGATTTCTCAATCCAGGAGGATTGAGATGATCTTATCGTAGCCCATTCAAGGGACGTCTCTCCAGGGGAGAGGTTTGGTAGCTTGTCTGTCTCCACATAGACTCTATAAAACATGAAAGATCTGTAGGTCCATAGATTTGTACTTGGAAGGAAGCTTTAATACTTCTCAGTAACATCCCTGACCATCTTTATTTTTCATTATGCCATAGTAAAATTAATGTAAGGGTTTTTTCCTGGAATACATATACCATAAGTTTGTTAGTATAACAGTAGTTGTGGAATGTCATACATGGTATGCATGATGACATATTGATGTTTATTCTGTCTTTCCAATATTAGCTTACTCACCTGAAATTAGAAAAATAAATTTTACAATTACAGTTTTATCCCCTAGACAATGGCACTAGCATAGCATATGACCTCCTAACTATTCTGAATTAGTTTCACTTGAATTTAACAATATTACCTCTGCTGTTTTGTAAATACAGCAGAGCAGTGAATCTGCTCTGCTCTGTGCTTGCTGAGTGCCTGCCCAGTCTCCAGCCTGTACTCATAATGGCTTGATTTTCTTATTGTAGCAGTTTGACCAGATATAATTAGTCCCTTCAAAAGACTGTGTTCTAATTTTACATGAACAGGACATGAATTAGACCTAAAAATATCATTTAGGATAGTTAGAATCCAAATGCTGTACCACTGTGTAATTAAGGTATTTTTGTATTCCTGCAGAAAGAATTGTGTTCAAAACAAATTATTTCTATTATGTTACTGTTACCACACCAGTGGATGTGAAATGCCGCCTATGTTATCCACTGCAGTCACAGAATACATAAGCTGTATTTTATTGTCGAGATGTGAGTCAAATTTTCAGTCTGGCCTGTTGTAAGAAGGTTGTGCCACTGGCATCTTGCTCTGCTAAGTACCACTTAAATGGGTAGGGACTGGTCATGTGGCCAGTCCCCAGGTCAGGTCCTGCATCTGGCTCCCTTTTGATTTCCGGGAAAAACTCCATGACTCTACAACTTGTAAAAGTTGGGAAGTAGGTATGTATCTTTATTCAGTGCTGGGCGCATGTGGAGTATTCTCCCAAAAGACATGCGCACTCCCGAAAATTCTCGAGTCTCTTTTATCCCCCTTACTTGTGCATATGCATAGGGCTTCACAATGGGTTCATGCATATTCATTTTACTAGTTACAATTAATTATCAGTCCTTGTACATCTCTGGTCATCTTGACTGTCTCTTGCAGCCTCAACTTTGGCTCTATCTTGCATATTCCGTAGCCTCAACTTTGGCTTTATCTTGCTCCAAGGTTCAAGGGGGGGGGGGGCCTCTTGTCTCCCATTTAGCTTGGAAGTTCACATTTCTTTCTTAAGCAGCCTTGAATCTTCTCTGTCCTTTTTGCCGGCCTTTGTGCACAGCAAGTTAGCAGGCTATACAAGTTTTAAACAGCACACTTCAGCTAAATCCAAAACTGGTTTCTACCCCAAGTCAAATTTCTAACCCTGTTTCACTTTCAGCTGTGAAAGCTGGGCCAGGAGTCGGATTTTGATGATCCCTATGGGTGCCATCCAGCTCAGAATATTCTATGATTCCGTGACTTTGGATTCTTTGGCTCAAGGAACAGCATCTCAAATTAATTCACCACCAGCTTGCATAAGCTCTGTTTTTGTTTCATACAACAGGTGATGTCAAACACTGAAATGGAAACCTAGCAAAGAGTTTTTGGTTTCTTTTTTTTCTTCACATTCACTTTTTTCCCCTCACAGAGTCCAGGAAAGTTTTAGGTTTGTGGGAAAGTGCGCAGTCCTTCATCTGAATCTCTCTTCTTAGACCTCTTGTATAATGGCCTTGAAGTCAAGACCTCCCCCCACTTCCTCTTCTTTCTGTCAAGTCCTCCCCTTAACAAGGATGGAGTGGCTGACTTTGGTTTGGAAAAGCTCTTCTAGGTTGGCTGAGGTTTTGAAGCTGCTCCCCTCAAGGCTACATGAATATGAATATGCCTATGCAGCTCTACCTTCCCCATGCTTCCTACATAAGTTTCTGTGGAAAAAATAGTTTGCTCAAAGGCAACAGAGCTTTCTGAAAGAAATCTCCTTGTTCATGTGGCTGGGTGTCTTTTTAAGTCAATAGCCCTGAATCCCTTTCTTGCAAAAAGGCACAGCTTTATCAGCTTTAGAGTTTATAATTGGACTGTTAGGTATTCCCTGAATTTTTAGGTCTTACATGGAGTATGAGACCAAAGGTTGGTAAATAGGACCTGGATTTCCTTCCTTTCTCCTGGCTTTTCTGGAGGCAGCTCACTTCCCCTGATGACTAATCATGTGCTCTTCTTGTTATATCTTATGAAACTGAAAAATTGGCAAATACTACAAAAGCAACAAGTACCTCCACTGTTCATCCTTCTCAGGGGCTACATCCCAGATCTGGTCTTCCTTCACTGGAACTGGAAGACATGGAGAGATTGGGAAGTACAGGGTTGTTGTGGTTTGAAATGGGAGTGTCTCAGGAAGTGAGACCATAGACACACCTCAGTGAAAATACCCATGTTAAGCCAGGAAAAAAACCCGGAATTTCCTCTTTCCCTGTGGACAGCAAAGGAGGTAGGACCCAGCTTGGCCCTTCTCCGGGAAGCTGTGGGCCCTTTCCCCCCCACTCCATGGGCAGGGGGAAGTGTGGAAGCTGGCAGGGGCAGGGGTGGAAGCCGCGGAACCTTCCTGGGACGTCATGGGCCCTCTCCCCCCCACTCCATCAGCAGGGGGAAGGGTGGAAGCCGGCAGGGGGGAAGGGGGGAAGCAGCGGGCCCACTCCCCCCCAGGCAGAGGCTCAGCCGAGCCTCCACCGGCCCCACCCCCTCCCCTTNACAGGGTTGTTGTGGTTTGAAATGGGAGTGTCTCAGGAAGTGAGACCATAGACACACCTCAGTGAAAATACCCATGTTAAGCCAGGAAAAAAACCCGGAATTTCCTCTTTCCCTGTGGACAGCAAAGGAGGTAGGACCCAGCTTGGCCCTTCTCCGGGAAGCTGTGGGCCCTTTCCCCCCCACTCCATGGGCAGGGGGAAGTGTGGAAGCTGGCAGGGGCAGGGGTGGAAGCCGCGGAACCTTCCTGGGACGTCATGGGCCCTCTCCCCCCCACTCCATCAGCAGGGGGAAGGGTGGAAGCCGGCAGGGGGGAAGGGGGGAAGCAGCGGGCCCACTCCCCCCCAGGCAGAGGCTCAGCCGAGCCTCCACCGGCCCCACCCCCTCCCCTTAGAAGCAGCTCAGGGACGGAGCCAGAAGCTTGCAGCTGAGAGAAAGTGGCTTCTCTGCCCCTGCAGATCCCCACACAGGGGGTCAAGTGACATCAACTGGCCCTGGGCAGCAAATGTTAACTCCTTCAGTGCTGCAATCTCCTTCCAATGAGAGAAAAACAGACAGATGGAAGCAATGTAAAGGGCAAAGATGAGACATTTGGGTCAGTGAAGGAAGAAGTCCAGCCCAGATGGGAGGGAGGAGGAGAAAACTGAAAACCTTTAGTGAGTTATGGAAAAGAAAGACTCTTGTTTTTATGTAGCACATGAGACTGTGGGGAGATGACAAGTTCAATTTGGGCAAGGAGAAAAGCTCCATGTTGGAGTCAGCAGATGAATGAAGTAGCTGAGATCCCATGAGAAGTTGGAACAGAGAAGGAGAGAAGAGACATCCTGTGCCCCCAGAAGAGATGATGATAATGACGACCTCTGTTCCCCTGGGATGACATTTTGAGAAGATAATGAGAACCTTCACTCTTTCGAACAGTCATTTTTAAACAAGAAACCCCAAAGTGGACATGTCCCATACCACAACTCTGGGAAGGTTGTGGCAATGGGAAGGGCATCATGATGCAGATTCCCCAGGCGGGTGCACGTGAGGGACATGGAGAGAGCCACCAAGGAACTGTTTTTTTTCCCTTGTGGAGACATTTTCCATAACATGAACAAGAGGGACTTCTCTCCCTGAGAGAGCTGAGAAAAGACTATTTTTATGGGTGGTGAACTGACTGAAATGTTGGGTTTTTGTTTCTTTGCATTGATGATGGGAAAGGAATGGTTTGGTGGGGGGAGGAGATGTGTTCTGAGGGGTTTGTTTTGGTTTTTTCTCTTCTTTTCTTTTTAGTTATTCTTAATAAACTTTCTTTATTCTTTCTTGAAGGTTTGAGCCTGGTTTGCCTTTCTCCTGATACTAGCTCACAGCAGAAGATAAGTGAACTGACAACTTGCCAGCACTGAACCCACCACACTCATGGTGCATTGATTAGAAAATATCTAAAATTGGGAAATTCTAGAATTGGCGAACTAAAACCACTACATGAATTGGTGTTTCCGCACGGTTTCAAACTGAAACTGGCACAAGGGTAAGTGTGGGTAGTGACAGTGTTGCTCTATGGGATGATATTCATTAGCCTTTCCTTCATTTTTCGTGTTTACTCCAGCTGCATCAGATGAAAAGCCAAGAAGATTTGTATACCAGTGGAGGCTTTGGCACTTCCCTTGTGCTATCTTCTTTCCTCCTTCCATTTTTGGAAAGCTGGTGGTTGGCGAGAGTCCCTTGGGGATGAGCTCTGAGTTGGAGGGGTTGTTGACCTGATTGCCAGCTTTTCTTCTGCTTTTCCTGGCTCGGTGAGAGAAAAAACTAGTGAATGTCGGTGCATTCAAAATTTAAGGCTTCTTAAAATGCCAGTGAGCATGCTGTAGCTTTTGGCTTTGTCTTCTGAGATTTGGCTTTTGAGCAAATGGTTCATTACAAAGTGTCTCAAATGTCATAATTTTCAGTACCCTCAGGCTTATGTTACCACAAGAAATGGCCAAATGTGTTTTCTTAAAGTTGACAAATATTTCTCAGCTACTAACCAAGCCAATTTCTTTTTGTGAGTTAAACCTGTGTTTATACGGTAGAGGTGTGAAATAGAGGCAGAACATAGCTGGCAAGTTAATATTCTGTGTCTCAGAAAATTTTTGTTTTAATTACAAATATTACATAAAATATTTTTGATAAGAAGACATCTGCAACTTCAGCAACAGAGGAAGTAATGTTATAGCCAACCATAAATGCAGAATGACATTCATTCTGAAAGATCTCCTTCCGGTCAACTTCCACTGCTACTGGTTTTCTACAAACTCTGCTCCCATAGTGCTGAAACAGAGCTCATGATTTCTCCATTATAAGTCATCCATGCATAATTAGGGTGAAATATCAGCTTAATAAAGTGAATGTAATGACTGAGTTTGAGCTCTGTGTCAGCTGGGAAAGTTACTGAGATTCTTTTCTTTAGATTTGCACATAAGAGTCAGTGTTCAGACTTAGTCCTAATTTCATTAAACTGGGCTTCATGCCATATGTTTTCTATTGTTATTTCATACAGAAGATCTATCTTGAAAAATATTCCTTCTGAAATTTTTAGGTTTCACACTTGAAATTCAGGAAAGACTATTCCATTGAAAATAATATTTCAGAATTTAAATTTAGCATATTTATTAATATAGCTACACAGTTGAACTTCTTAAACTTCTTGATTGGCATATATCTCATTCGTTGTGTTCCCTTGAGTGTGATACGGGCTCAGACGAGCAAAGAAGAACCATTTAAAATAATTTTCCTTGAGGATGTGGCTCTTTGTTGGCTTATCACTATTTTGTTAGTGTTATTAATTTGGTGGCAGCAGATGCTAGTAGTGTGCGTGGAAGGTGATTGTGCCTGTCTCACCACTCCAGGTTCTCAAGTAAAATGCTGTTTTTCACAGTAGAGGATAAATAGTAACAGAGTAGTGTTGAAGAGCATAGAGAATTTTCTGCCTTCCAAGTCTGCCACTGTCCCTGATCTGCTGGACACAGTCTTTTAATTAGTTAGTATGTGTGAGAAATATTAACAGCTGCTCTGGAAAGCCAGTTTCAAAAAGCAACTCATACTTCAATCGAAAATTTTCACAGAAAAATTGTACGTTAGAAGTACAATTTTGGAAACTGATTCCTGAAATTCCTTGCTAATGCCAGTGACAGGTCACTGAAAATGTTCAGGAAAAATCAGCCATCACATTTTACCAGTTTCATCTAGATCTAGTCATTATTTAACCCTTTAAGTAGTGCAACAGCATATAAAATGTTTAGCAACTAAAATAGAAGTGATAGTTCATCTGAAATTATCCAGTGAGAATGTTCTCAGGTTTCATCACTCAGCTATTTTACCAGTTCACCTTATGACCATTTTTGAAAATGCCATACAATTATTATTAGTATGGAAATGTTCTTAGACATTCAAGTTAGTCAGGAGGCAAAAAAGGAAAAAACCCAATCCAAACATTAAGGTATATTAAGCCTTACTGAGTAAACCATAAAACTGAATGTACATTTACTTCTGCGGAACTGCCATCCTCTGCCGCTAAATGCCTGATTTCCAAATCCAAGTAGAGTGGGATGTACAAGGATTAGATAAACATAGTATGTCTTTTTTTCTTGTCACTGTCTTATGGTTCAGATCTTCAAAGTGAAGCATCATTGCTACTTTCAAAGTGGCCTTTCCAGCATCAAAGGAAATGTCATGAAATGACATCAACAAAGCTCACAGAAGTGCAGAAGCCCTTTAAGGAAATCAAATACTTTGTATATGTCATTCTCTTTTTGTCCAAACTTAAATTAAGTGTTCATTTCATTTTGTTGGTACTTTATGCATTAATTCTCACATTAGTATGTAGAAGTGGAAGCTAAGTTAGTCCACTACAATGATTCATATTCTGTCCAAGGAACAAACATTTTCTTATGGGACTGAGGACTGAAGCATATTAATGCAGTTGAAATCTTCCAGCTCCCCAAACAAGCAGAAAAGAAATTGTTACAAGGAATAAAACTAGAAAAGCTAATATTGCTATCTGTGCAAATACAGTAAAAAGGCTGGTGGACTGCATCTGTATTGTCTGACACTCTGTGCTGTCTGGTTTTTGACGGCTGGGGTGTGCAAGTACATCAGAGCAGGAGGTGCTGGCTCTCTGGGATGTGCTGCCTCCCCTCACCTGGGTCCTGGTGGCAGGAAGGGGAGATCCTTCAGTCATGCTGTCTACAAAACAGGAGTGAGGTTTTTAATGCCTTTGGTCATTAGAAGATCCTCACACTTTTGAGAGGATTAACAGAAAGTGATGATGACATTTAGGGCAAGTTTCAGGAGTATGTTCACCCAACAAGTGAGAAGTGGGTAGAGGAAATATGTTACAGCTGGTCTGCGAACATATATTTTCACGTACCACACTTTGTGGCTGCACAGCCCTCCTCCCTTCAGATCAGAGCTCTGTCTACTCCGAGTAGTTTAATGATATTTCCTCTCTAAATAACAGTAATTACTTATGGTCTCCTAGAGCCTCAGAGGAACACAACTGAGCATTTTTTCTGTGTGTTGTTGCTTATTTTTTCTCTGAGTCTGCTGTACCTAGTGCCTAGTGAAAAGGCTCTTGCAATGCATCTGGGAGACAGATGTATTTCATTTGTGACTTCAGTGATTTCCATATAGGAGAGGATCCTTAGAGATGTCTGTGCATGAAATAAATGCAGCTGTTCAGGTTATTGCCTAAAAGAACAAGCTTACAGAAATTAAATATGCTACTAAGATGCTCTCATTTTTCTGCCTATTCTCACTAATGCAAACCTCCATGTGTCTGCCCAACCTAGAACCCTCACTGTCATTTACCACAAATTCCTTGCCAATACCTTCACCTTCACTTGTTCTTTCCACATTCTGGCACATCACTATGAACTGCAGGCTCTCTCTGTAGGGAAACCGCAAACCATTGCTCCACACCAGTCTGTAGCTTACTTCCCTGCTCTGCCAGTTAGGGTAAAGAACTGAATCCAAGCAGAGAAAGAAGGTAAGTCACCTTGGGCAGCACTCTGGTTCCTACTTCTATGACATGGGCTATCCCAATATAAAGCTTAAGATTTCACTCTTTTTCCACACCCAAGACTTTTCCATAGTTTTTAGGGTCAGGTGTGGAAATTCTAAGACTGGTTAATATGAATCACTTGAAGAAAACCCTTCTTTCACCACATTGATTATATATTTTTCAGTGGCATTTCTTGAGAGATGTAAAAAGTGTAGAAGTGGACCAGTGTAGAAAGTATCAGTATCCAGGTGGCTTGAACCATGGCTAGGAGGTTCCTGTTGGTAAATCTAATACAGTTTTCTGAAGTGACCTGAGAATCTGGCTTGTCATTTTTGTGAAGTATTTAATGTCCTGTACTTTCTTGTGAAGTATTCCACTTAGAATCCTCAAAGGGTGTCTGAAACTATCCCAAAGACAACAGGAACTCAGACAACGAGCTTCCTCTGTGTACTCCCGTCTCCTGTGGTATATTCTTGGGTCACACTGTGCCTTTAGCCAAGCAGGTACATTGTATATTGTGGTATTCTCACAGTCTCTGGTAACAGAGACAAACAGATATTCTCCCAGGCTCATCCTGGGAGACCTCAGACAAAGAATTAAAACAATTATTATCTCATCCTCTGCACCTGGTGTTTGTGAAAGATATTTACAAGAAGGAGTTGTTCCACTTAATCAATAGTGTGAGAGGAATCTCCTAAAGACCAATCAGGTCTTAGGTTCACGATTGTCTCTATAAGAAGTGTGAATTTCTATTAATAAATGCTTTTTATGCCTTCTAATCATGGAGTCTGTTGTCGCCTTCTTCTCTGTCCCCTATACCTTCAGTGACAGTATATCACTAAGTATATGACGAAAGGGATGAAAGATTCTCTTTATGCTGTTGTTCCCCATGAGTTGCTCATAGCATGTGGGCATAACTGAATTTGCTTCTCTGATGAAGGACAGTGCAGTAAGGTAAGGACATAGCAAGGCTCCCTTTATTCCCCTGTCTGTCCCTTCCTTCTTGTATGCTCTGCCAGATTTGCTTGGATGCAAAGCCATTCTGTCAGCCAGGGAAATGCTTCTCCAGTGCAGCCAGCAGCTCCAGGTGGGACTGAGTGCCATTGCTGTATGCTGTCAATATAACAACCAGAGCCATTATACAGGTGTGCAGTGCAGCAAGTGCTGTTACTGAGACTGTGCCAGCGGTGTTCAGCTGGGAATGTGTACAGTTTTTGTATCTGTGGGAGTTTTATGCCTTCTTTGCACACATCTGACTGGTGGAGAGTGGATGGTAGCTTTGGTGAGTCTCAGGGAAGAAGTTCCTTTTGTTCTTTTGCAGAGGGTGGCTCCAGTGGTACTAAAGCAGCATGTTTGGGTTCCTGCACTGGATTTTGCTCATGTGCCTTCTCATGCAGCTGGGGATTTGTTGTGATTTAACCTTGAACCTGAAAACTTTTTTCTAGCTCAAAGACTCAAATACTTCTAACTGAAAAATCTGTCACTTTCATTTGAGAAAGAACTAAAGCAATCACACAAGTTCACTTTTCTTTACTAGATACCAAGTACAAGTCAGTTGATGCAGACAAGTTTCTCACAACGAGGGACAGAGTGCGCTAGAGGGCAGGCTTTGCCTGTATTGGGTAGAAGCATTTCCAGCTAAAGACCAAATCCGGTCAGCCTAAATAGCATCTTGACTACTTAGCTTTATTTGTATTCATAAATCAGACAAATCAATAATTGTTTAAAATGTGAAGGCTTCAATTTGCTGGTGTTACATGCAAAGGAAAGGCAGCATTAAATTAAAGATGCTACTCTGATGAGGTCATGGTGAATATGCATGGTAAATATGCAAGCCACCTTTTTAATGGTGTGGCCTTTTCTTTCCCGTTGGTATGAAGGAGGTTTTGTGTTGGAAATTAGTAATGGCCGGTACTAGAAATGCAGTTATTTTAAGGTTTCTTGTTGAACCTGGTGCAGTTTCAGAGAATACAACATGTTAAGAACACACATTGCTCTTTCATAAAAGCACTTGTAAAAAATTGGTGGGAGATCTCTGATGGTCCCATCAGCAGTGGTATTGGTCACTGAGTCTGATCTCAATTGGTGGTGAAAACTTCTGAGGTGAAATAACATTATCTAATCCCACAAGGTCCAGATTAGTGTTTCTATAGCCGCACTTACAGAGTGACGGGTGGCCAGCAGGATTTTAAAAAGTCTTTAGTTATTGATGTTTGTAATGAAAATATCACTGTGGTCTAAAATGATATAACTGCACTGTGCTCAGTGGAGTTGGTACAGTCTGCCTTTGCTGAGTATGTACTCTGATCTGCTGTGGGCATCAGCCTGGCGTCCCAGACTGTGTGTGAGATGCACAAGGGCTCACCAGTAACAGAGATTAGCAGCACTTTGGCATGGTGCAGAATGGCCTTTCTCCTCCTGGCTTTTGAAGCTGCTCATCCACCTCTGGTCAGCTCTGCACTAAACTCAGATGTACCGACATGCCACATTTGTGTGTTGAGTGAGGGAGCCTTGAAAAAGGAGTCTGCAAGAAGGCAAAAAGAAGCTGAGTTTATTCAGTGTTTTATAATTCTGTTTAGTTTTATATCTAGTATATAAAAGCTAAGGGGAAAAAAAGCTGAGATAAAATGGACAAGGAAGAGCTCTGGACTCTGAATAAGTATCAGAATATTAGTTGAATAATATCCTGCCTTTCTTTCCTTTGCTTCTTGGCTGGTCAGTAAGGGTACAGAAATAATCATACTTGTCTGTGGCTTGTGGGCTTTCAGCTAGAGAGCAGGGCTGAAACCAACATAGATGTGCTAAACTTGATGGGATGGAGACCATGCCAACAATGAATAGGAGTGTGAGGGGGGAAGTGAAAAGGAATGTTATACTTCGTTTTAGAGTAGCCAGGTAGAACTGCACCTGTAGTACTGTGGTTAAGCAACATAGTTAAGAGACATGAGTGATGTAGTTACTGTTCAATAGTGGGAAATTTTAGCTGATGCTGTAAAACTGTATAAACCCCGCTACACAAAGAATAAACAGCTTCTTCTTGCATATGATGCAAGAGATGCCCTATTTCTTTTATCAGTTGCCATCAGTGGCTGTGTTTCAACTGACTGAAGGAGATGAGATGTGAAAAAAGAAGGTGGGAGACAGTGTAAAATTTAAATATCAGATTGAAATGTCTGTCTCCTTATTATGATGGGTTTGATTCTTTTCTTTCTCTCCCTCTGTTTTTTTTTTTTTTTTCCCAGACCTTTACAGCTCACTATTTATGATATTCACAATCTTTGGACATAGGGTGAAATGATTAATAGGCTGTACTGATTTTTTAAAATAAGGAGATACCATAGCATGAAGCAGGGAACAGCCAACCTAAATTTTCCATTATGTTTTCACTCCTGGATAGAGAGCTTGAAAAGGACTACTACGATTGGAATGTCAGTGAGTTTCTGAATATTAACAATTTTTTTAAGCATGATAAATGCTTTCATTTACATTTTTTTTCTCCTGCTAAATTCTTCATTCTCTTAGGAAGCGGTCACATTAAACTTTAAAACAAAGCATCAGAAGAAATAGATTAGTTGTCTGTCTGTCTGTCTGTATATGATTACCAAAGGAACTGTACATTAAAATGGCAGAGCAATGGGCCATGCAGATAGAAAAAATAATTTTTAAGAGATCTGTGAAATTTAGAAAGCCAATTACTATTCTGCCAAGGGAGAACTTTTCACTAAACATGTCCTAGTAAGCTTAAATGCCTATTAATTAATGTTTAACTGGTTCCTAATGGCAGTGAAGTCTAGTGACAGAATGACTTCCACCTGAAAATTAGTCTCATGTTGGCTCTGTCTAACAGGGAGATTAACACTGTTGATATGGTAGCCCATTTATTACTCTGGTGTCTTAATTCAGCTGTATTTGAGGGAAGTGAATTGAGAATATCCTAATCAGTTTGGGTAAAAATTTGAATTAGAACTATGTCAACATGGTGGCTGTGCACCGATCTGAAGGTCAGGGAGAAAGGGAAGAGGAACTGCAGGAAATGGGAGCTGTGTGACAGTTCTAACTAACCCTAACCCTAACCCTTAAGTATGGACACACTGTTCACTTTTTCTGGTGCCATTGTGGGCAAGGGCTACATGAGGCACCTAAAACACCTTCCATCCAACTCTCTCTTACAGTTCTGTTTGGAGCAAAACTGTGCTAGATTTTCCCCCACTCAACCACTGTTTTTTGCAATCAAGATTGCTGGTGAACCACTAAGTACAGTTAATGTTTCAGATCTAACTGCAGACTTAAATTCCTGTTTTTTGTTTCAGTCCAAACTGTGCACACCTTTTCAAATAAAATCTCTGTTGCTGATAAAGGGGAGCTTTGTCTCAGAGAGGCCTGAGTATCACCAACAGGAGTGGGGGAGCAGAGCTGCAAAGTTCTCAGCCACCACGTGGATTCAGATAGACCACCTTGCAATGGGACTATAGGAGCAAACAAAACCCAAGGCTGCCCTCCAGCAGCCATGTGTCTTTGGAAGATATAAGATGCAAACTTAGTGGGCCAAGCAGTGGGCTCATATGCATCCAAAAATGATATGTCCAACAAATATGAATTGGCTTCTTTCGTGCTGCAGTAATTTATAGGATAGCTTCTGCCCTTTGTATGATTCAGGAAGGAATTTGGTCCATGCAGTGTTTTAAAAATTAAGTGTGAGATAAACTGGGCTGTTAGTTGGAGTATTTTTTTACCTCAGGTATTTCAACTGATAAACTCTAGTGTATTGTTTCTCATCTGGCATTCTGGCCTAGTCAGAAGAATTTTCCACTCCTGACCTGACATGTGTAATTTCCAGGCTTTTTTTTTTTCCTAAACTGTTGGCTTATGAGGAGGACCAGAAAGAACCAAACTCTTGATCTCCTCTAGTATGGTTGGAGACCAAGTACTAAAATTTCCAAATAATGGTCTCCTTACAAAATCCTTAACCTTGGAATTACTGTATAACTGAGGATCTTAAAGAGCATTTTGCTCCCATGTACTGTTATCCCAGTAGCTATCAGTGTCCATGGGGACAAGATATCACGACCCTCTTTAGCACCAGGTCGGTCATCTGGCATGGACACTCAGGCATAGGTGCAGGAATGGAGCAGAAGCCGCATCAGGAGAGGAGTCTTGCAAAGGCCCATGTTCTTTCTGCGAGGAAATTTCCAAAGACTTCACGATAATGCAGAGATATAAACAGAGCTTTCCTGTCCTTGACGTAGAACTGGAGCCAGTGTGAAAGGCAGTCTTACAGGCATTGCTCTGCTCCTTTATCCACAGCCAGTTCTGAGCCAAAGGCTCTGAAACCCTTCAAAAGATGTTCAAGATTTTGGGGAGGGATGTGTGTTTCATTGCTGTGCCTGCACATTCCACATGGTGATATTCTTTTCCTGTCCTGTGGGTTTCCAAGTGCTAGAGTTCCTCAAGTTTGAGAAGTAAAGCCTGGGTTTTATGTGGAACTTTGTCCTTGGCAGAAACTAGGACCCTGTGTGTTTCATGGTTCCAGTCTTGATTCTGGTCTCTTCTCCATCTCTCTTAATCACCCTTTGCTCCTGTGGTGCGAAGAGAAAACCCCACACCAAGAGTTTTAGTGTGTGACCTTACCATCATTTTCCCCGAGTTTAGAAATGTATATGATAACTCTGTCTCTGTGCATTAACTGTCAAAAATAGTCAACAATAAGGTTTATTTCAGGTTTCCCCTACTGTTTCCATGTGGGCTCTGGTAGTTAAATAAGAGAGTGAGAATGAGTACCTTTCTATAAAATTGAATGTGACTGCAAAAGATGAATTGTTCATGTAAATGATTGTGGAACTGCATTGAGCACCTTTGATTCAAAGTAGTGTGCGTGGATGCTTGAATTAAGACTAGTAATTAATTCAGTGAAAGAGCAAGTTGAGGATTTCAGTACTACTGGTGTAGTGTTCTGGAAAAGATGTCCAGAAGATGAAATTTAACAGTCTGTGAAATCTTTTTTCTTTTAACTTTAGAAAGGTTGCCCTAAAGTCTTTTCTTCTGAGAGAGTCAAAATAGTTTAGGTTGAATTAAGATGCACCAGATTTTTCCTTCCAAACATGAAATAAACACAGTCCAGCTTTTACTTTGCTGTTATATTTTCCCTCCTTCATTATAGTATGTGCGTTAGTCTTGGTCTCATATGAGATATTTTTTCAGTTTTAATGATTTACCTTTTTTCAGTATTGCCAAACATAAAATATTGAGAATTTAAAAGCCAGACCTGACTGATGGTAATAGGCCCTACAAATTGAAATTTTACATACAATAAATAGCACATTTATGTTCCCTGCCTTTTCGCTTGTTGCTCTAGAGTATGTTTCTTCTGGCATGCATAGGTTCTCCACATCCAATTTCTAGTAAAAGCTCAAATTCTCATGCCGTCTCCTAACTCTTGTACTGGGGCTTTACCATGCTCTTCAGTATATTCAGTATTCCTTTTAAGCTGCAAAACCTTACAATGCTGCCAGTAGTCTACAAAAATACACTGGCTGGCTGGCTCTGCATGCATGTGAAAGTTGTGCTCTCATTAGAGAGCTGCAGTTTGTCTTGTTCTGGAAAATGAAACAAAGAAGTCACAGAAAGAATGGAGGGAAAGTATTTTCAAATACTTTTAAATATGGAGAGACACGGTGTTGAGGAAGAAACAATTTGTTTACACTTTTCTTGGCACAGATTTCTTGCACTTCAGTATTTGGGAATGAGAAGTAATGGGCACATTCTAATCCAGATACTTTGGGCATCTTTTCTGTAAGGCAAAATAATGGCCATTGATTGTCTGAAATGATAGGGTGTCTTCTTTGCTCTGCCTGAACTGTTCTGTGCATCAGTGTCTTCAGAGAAGGGAATAGTAAACATTAAAGGGTGGTTTGATCTTATGAGGAAGGTGCTGTAAGGATCAGTGACTGGGTGCTGAAGTCAAATTCCAAGAATAAATAAGGCAAGCATGTTACAGTCTGTCCACAACAGTGGAGCTGGTCTATGCCCTGCGACAAACCATCACTGGGTTGGAGGAATAATTGCTCTGTCCACGGGAGCGCAGTTGCCTTTCCAGAAGCTGAAGCACAAGTGTTGAATTCTGCATGAGGCAGCTATGGAGGTGGCAGAAGAGCTGTCCCGTGAGCCAGGAAGCAAGTGGGTGCAGGTGACTTGTGTGCCTAGTGCTTGGGGGGTTTTGAGTGCAGTGCAGGCAAAACCCCAATGCTGCTCTCAGCAGCTGTCACACAGGGTCTCTCAGCTTGGGCAGTGGGACAGCGGGCTGTAATTAATGGTGAGATGTGGCTAGCAGTTTAGAAAGAAAGGCAAAACCTTTGAAAATCCTATGTAGTGAAATTATATCTTGCACTTAAGACTCTAAGAAATATTGTTCTGTGCAGCTAAAATTGTTTTCCTTTAGCCCTATCATGGACTGTGTTATTGCTAGAGCTGAGCACTAGGGTATTCATCCAGCTCTACTGTAGAAGCACTGCAGCAATGTCTTTAGACATGGTAAGTCTGGTATTTTGTCAGTTCTTATTAACAAATACCAGAATGAAAACTGATGAACAGTCTTAATAAAAGAACTGATTTTGCAATTTAAATCAAGGCAGTTTTAATAAAATACCTAATCCTTAAATGTGCATAATTAGATTTACATCACTGTGTTAGAAATGAAAACGTGATCCAGCTGAATTAATAATTAATCAAGCCAATTTAATAAAGGAAAAAAAAAATTTATATTTTCGTGACCGAGATTCGGCCGTGATAGCCATGATTGAAAAATGGGAAAGCACCAAGCCCAGGGGTTGGTGCGGGGAACACAGACTCAAGCCCCTCTCGAGTTGAGTCCCGCCTGTTCACCAAAGTGATCTTCAGCTAAGCTGGTTAAATACAGTTTATTTCGCCACAGGCAATAGTCTATTCATTCCCGGTTGGTATTTCAAATGCAAGTGTCCCATCTTTTCAGTGTCTAAGACTGGACAAAGGTTTTGGGGCAGCGATGATTGTCGTGGGCGACTTCTCCTGGACGATGATGAATGTCGTCAGTGCTCTTCTCTGGTCCGTGATGAATATGGAGAAGTCAGCTTTCTGGATCCCCGACTGGGATGAAGAAATCTGGTTGTCATCTTACCTCATACCGGGGTTGGCGATGGGCGTTAATGTCTCCTTATCTTATCTTGCAACTGGGGTCGGTGTTAATGTTCTCCAGGTGTCCAGTGTTACCTCATCCAGAGATATTCATCTTGGTTTTTTACGAGGGCGTATCTGTACATCAGGAGAGGAGAAGACCCATCCTGCCCGGAGTTTATGTCCTTTATTTTGTTAATAGGGTAGTTTTCTGTGGTTGGCCAGCTGCAGCCATTGGAATTTTTGAGTCTGCCTGGTGCTTGCAGTGTGAGTTTTTCATATTTTATTTAAAAAACATACATTACTTTCTTATAACAACTTATTAAACATAACAGATTAATCACCAGCCTGAATTACCTCTTATATCTATAACAACTGCAATTGGAAGTTGGTATTTAAAAGGCACACTTCCCATTTCATGTGCTTTTAGTCATTCTTCTCAAGTTTGATTTTTCAAATTGCAAAGTTAAGGTAAACACATTCATTTGATTCTTTCCCTCTAGGCATGAAATATTTTTTAATCTGGAATGAAATTTATATATTTGGTTTGTCTTGTGCTAATCTGTAAAACAAACAAATAAATAAATAAAGACAAAGTCCTATTCAGCACTGAATACTTTCAAACCTTTTAAGCAGTGCTGGGGGTGTTATAAATTGAGGTGAATAATTTTGATTCAACTTTTTATCCAATTAATAAATTTATTAATTACAGCAAGCCTAGTAG
The DNA here is from genome assembly GCA_013399835.1 of Leptocoma aspasia. NCBI lineage: Eukaryota > Metazoa > Chordata > Aves > Passeriformes > Nectariniidae > Leptocoma > Leptocoma aspasia. The sequence goes on along the minus strand of VXAX01007085.1, from coordinate 249 downwards.
CAAAAGTGAAACAGCGCTGGGTAAGAGCCGAAGGGACTCGCTCCCGTAACGGCCTACACAGCCCCTGTCCCGCAGTTCTGTAGTTTTATGCTCTTCTATCTCCTGGTGTCGTAATCCTTCTGGTGTACTCTGCGCCTGCACGTTACCGTTGCTAGGTGGTCTTCTTTGCTCTGGTGGTCTTCTCCGAGGAAGGCTNGGCCTGCAATCGAGGACAATAAGGACAATAATGGGGAGCTGTTAAACCATGAC
>VXAX01007084.1:0-39968 GCA_013399835.1 Leptocoma aspasia | reverse complement strand
GGGACTATTAACTGGGGAGTAACAGCCGCTGCTGATCGGGCTGGGTCTGCTGCTGCTGAGGCAGTGGTACAGGCCTTGGTGCCTTCCAGCTGTGTGGCTCCTCTCCTTCTTGCTCCACATCCTGTAGACTTCTGTCCCTTTTTCCCTGTAGGAGTGTGCCCCCTGTTGATGGGGTGACCAAATTACAAGAGAATTTTCAAATACTCTTTGTCTGCTAAGTAAAGCAAAGAGGCTAACGTGTCTCTCCAAATTTGGTACAAAGACATCTCATAGGACCTTTTCACCCTCACCTTAAACCTGGGGCTGTCCAATTGGACAGACGCCAAGTCACTTACTAAGTCATTCACTGCCCAAGTCATTCACTAGAAGAACAAGAGAACAAAGGTATTAATTGCTTTTGTGGCATGTCTTAGCAGGGCAAGGACCTCTTGTATCAGGCATGGTCTTTCTCTGTGAAGAGCTTTGTTATTTTGTCTTTTATTAAGCCTTTTTCTGTTTCCAACACTGCCACAGAAGCCATTCTGCTATTTTTATGCCATTTGGGGTAGCTGGGTAATCTCGGGTGTAATAGGATCTCTGAGACCTGGCTCATAAGACCTGGCTCAAGGAGAAACCTATTACTTCTCCCCAAGGAGTCCTCTTCCAGCATTCCTGCCTGCCACACTCACCCCTTCTCTCGCTGCTACAGCAGGCCATGGTGGTCATAGTATTCCTTGTCTGACTTGTGCACAGCCTTCTCCAGAGCGCCTTAGGGGGTGGGAGATGGGCTGGCGACACGGCTCCTGTNGGGAGGGGGTCAGAAGATTGACATGAAACTGTGAGGGGAAAGGCGTGAAAACAAGAGACAAACAAGTAAGGACCACTACAGAACTANGCCCTCTCACACTGGCCTCCGGCAGAAGCCACGCCGAGTGTGGGCCGCCCCCAGGCTCGCCACAAGATGTCAGACGACCAAGCCCCAGAGGTGTGGCTTCGGGGAAGCGACCGTGGCTNAACTGTAAAATAACTGTAAAACAAAAATGCACCGCAACAGGCTGGATGAGGCCAAAAGGCAGCACATGGAAATGCGCTCCTAGAAGAGCATATGACTGTATATATGCTCTATATATGAGCTCTATATGCTCATATATAGCATATGACATATGACAATACCTAGAAGAGCAGATGACTCAGATGTTGGCTGAGATAACGCAGGGTATCCTGGATCAGAGTGACAGGGCACTGGGAGCTCTGCTCTGTCTGCCGTGCAGCAGTGGCAGTTCTGGGCCTTTGCTGGAGCCCTGATGCTCCTCTTGGGCTTGTGGTTTAGCAGTGAGAAGAGGAGCTGTGACATAGACAGCAGTGGCGAGGAGCATGAGATAAATGGAAGGCCAGTCACTGTTGAATGGGGTTAACTGGTTTAATAAACATCTAATCACAAAAAGCCGGGGAGCTAGGAGAGGGGAGTAGCCCTTCTCCTCACTGAGGCAGAGGTACACCCTGTGCAACAGTCTGCTGGCCAGAGGACCGAGGTTCTCCTGAATACCTCTTTTTATACAACCATCTATCCTTCCCATTGGTTCCCCCCTGGGAGGTCACTGTCCATTGGCCAGTCTTTCCTGCTTCCAGGCTCTGGGTTGGCTTGTGTCCAGGGTCCTCACAGGCTGTTGTGTGATTTATTGTTACCATGGCCTGGACTCAGGAGATGTTTGGCCACCAAAGCTGTCCATCTGGAGGAGTCCCTATGTGCCCCCTTTCCCCCCCTCTTCCTCTCCTTTCTGTTCTGCAGTGCTGCCTATCAGATGCCCACATACTTTGCTTTTCCCCTTCCCGAACCTAAACCATACAACCGAAATGAGAAAACCTGAACTAAAACCATACAACCGAAACAGCAGAGAGAAACTGATTTATAACAGAACAGAACTCCAGCATGCCCCTGTCGTGGTGGCACAGGAGGCATTTTCTGCAGTGTCTGGGGGAATCTCTTGGATTACATGCACTGCTCCTGCACAAGAAACTCATTGAGCACTTTGTCGTAGACACCAAGTGGCTTCCCAGGGAGATCAGCCTGCTGCCAGACTTCCAACGGGTTGAAACACCCAACCAGTGCTGCCACCAGAGCAGCCCTGTGTGAGTGCAATAGGCTGCAACCCGGGCTCCAAGAAGTCCTGCTGGTGGCCCTGGAGATAATCCTCATACACAGAGCTGAGCCGGGGGGTGCTCACTCACACAGCCTCTTGGGGACCACTTTGTATATTAAGAGTAATTAGTAATCTGTAAGCAGGTAATCTGTAGTTAGTGCATTTCTCATAGGTAAATGTAGTAGTAGTTAATCTGTGGTTCCTGAATTTATCCCCAGGAACCTGACCCTGCTTTTTTGCTATGTGTCAATAAATTGTAGTGCTCCAGAATCCAGATTGTGCAATTCTTTTTGAACTGGACCAGACCTATGGAGTTGAACTGGTTCCAATCAGAAATTCTGCCTCTCTGCACCCAGTCCATCTTCTCTCAGATGACGAGCTGGCATGAACTGGCACTTTTGTTTCCATATAATTTCTGTTCCTTTAGTGCATCAGACTGCCTGTTCTGTTCCCAGGGAACTGGTGCCACCCTTACTGTGCACACGGGCTTACCAGGCTGCTGTATCAGTAGGGGCATTTGCTGCTGCACCATTTCTTCAGATGCAGATGCAGCAGCACTAAGCTCAATCCCACTTTTTCTTCTGTCTTCAGTAGAGCTCTGAGTGTCATGCCTTTTGGAGAGCTCACATCATTTCCACACAGCAGCAGATGGTATTCAGCAGCTTGTGTGGTGTCTGGAACTTCTTATAGATGTTTCATCCTTCTTCCATTCCGTCACCAACATGGTGCCCCATCCCTTCACTTCTTGGTGCTGCAGCCAGAAATACACCCAGATGTCTGCAGTGCAGGTGGGCTCCTAACGCCTGGATACCACTTGGATCAAGCTCCCAGTGCTGCCCAAACACATTCCCCAAAGAGGTAGAGAAGTTTCCTTGCCTTGAACAGTGGCCTCCCTGTAACTTGTTTCAAACTTGGAGTCAAAGGCCCCAGGAGCACCCCAAAAGCACAGGGCAGAGCTCCAAGGGAACTGATCCCATCTCACTGCAGGGGATCTCAAGGGGCAAAGCATGCCTGGGTCATGTGGGCATCCAGTTTTCTGTTTGACATAGTTTCAGGGAGCTTCATCCCACTTTGTAAAGGGAGGCCTTAGGGGCCTATTCCAAAGCAGTGGGTCTTCCCTTCTCCAGGCTGTGCAGATCCTGCTCTCTCAGCTTGTGTTTGTAGCACTTCCAGCCCTCTGATCGTCTCCATGGCCTCCTCTGGGCCCGCTCCAACAGCTCCCCATCTTTCCTGTGCTGAGGAGCCCCAGCCTGGACACAGTGCTCCACGTGGGGCCTCCTGAGGACAGAATCAGAGGAGCAGAATTTATTGGGGTGTTGCCCAATAAACCAAGATGGGGGTTCGCCCAGACTTGCCCTATATCCAGATGCTGGCCAAGCAGCTGCTGCTGAGGGGTTTGTCCTCAGGGGAACCACGGCTAGGAGCAGCAGGCTGTTCAGGCAGCCACGTGGAACAAGTCCAGGCTAGTCTGGAGCCCTGGGAAAGCGGAGAGATGGAGCTGCCCCTTTGCAGGGGGTCCACACCTCAGGTTACCTCAGCCGAGGCCTCTGGACTGGTGAAGAATGAGCCAGATCCAGGGAGAGGTTTTTCAGTCTTTATTCCAGTTCCATGCGGTGCCTGCTACCAGCCTCTCCCTGCTGACTCTCTGTGATGTCTCTTCTGATGACTCTCTAGATCACTTTTTTGACCATGTGGTCACCCTGCTTTTTATACTGGGGGAAAGGGCTTGGGAAGGCACAGGTAACCACCCAATCAGGTGGGGACAAGGGTGGGCTTCAGAAGAAGATTGACACATGAGGAGTCCTGTCTCTTTTGGAGCATTCTTTGAATCTTGACCTATCACACTACGGCCTTCTGGTATGTCCTTGAGATAAGAGGACAATGGCCCAGACAGGTATCTGTGTATTGGTCTGTCTTACCAGGGTGAGGAGAAGCGGGAAGGATTTTACCACAAGGAAAAACCAGGGAGGGGGGACAGGATTTTGAGAATATATAAAAGCACATTGCAGCAAGAATTGTCTCCCTCAACCCTGCTGCACATGTTTCTTTGGAAGCAGCCCAGGATTTACTTGGCTTTCTGGGCTGTGAGTACCCACTGCTGCCTCATACCCAGCCTTTCATCTCCTAGAACTGACAAGTCCTTCCCAGCACCACATAGACAGAGGAGTCACAAAGGCCCGGAGAGCATCCCACCAGGACATGGCACAACTCCAAGGGAACTGATCCTGTCTTACTGCAGGGGATCTCAAGGGCAAAGAATCCCTGGGTCAAACCACCTGATTTTGTATTGGACAAGGGTTTGTGGGATCTTCATCCCACTTTGTAAAGGGAGGCTCCAGGGGCTTATTCCAGTGCAGTGGGTCTGCATTTGTGGGCATTGGGCCCCTAAATGTCATGGCCTTCACAGAGCTAATGTTACCTTCCTGTTTATTGGGGAATTTTACTCTCATCTTTATCAATGTTCTCAGGTGGTTCAAACTTTTTAGGACAACTGATAACACAGCACCTTCCTCAGCCTTTTGGTCACATTGCTTTGCGTGCAGCAATAGTTGCAGTAGTAGTAGTAGTAATAATAATAATGATAATAATAATAATAATAATAACAACAACAATACCATCCAAATCGCATTGCATATTAGTCTCTGATTTTCAAATGATGCAGTGTACCTCTCAGGCCATTACCTGTTGGGAATCACAGGACATTTGCCAGGGTCTTGAATTGACACATTGGTAGAGCATCAGGATGTCCTACATTCAGTATTGTAAGACACCTTTTACTTCAAGACATACCTAGATGGACACAGTGAAAATGTTCTGTCTGTTTTCTACTTTGTTTTTTATCTTGTGTCTAAAAGTGCCAGGAAGGGTTAAAACCTGTTGTGGGCAGCTACTGCATTAATTTAAAAATAATAATTAAGTTATGTGGTCATCATCTGAAGATATGACTCAGTTTCCAGTGCTGCAGCACTGTTCATAATTTCCTGTACTCTTTTATTAATTGCATTTGCCAGGTTTTATCAGGAGGGCATTCACTTTTATTTTATAGCCAGAACAAAAGAAAGAATTCCAGTGGGTTAGGAGAAGTTTCATTCAGTGCGTATGTATAGGAGAGAGACCAGAGTTTGGACTTCTCTGGAATGTTGCCATAATTGCAGTCTACCGTACTTTTAGACTGTCAAGAATAAAAATCATTTGTACTCTGTATCTCCACAGCACAGACAGTAAAACATATCTCTAAGGCAGAAACTCTGTAAATAGCTGACTTGACTGATCTGTATTCATCCTCCTGCATGCTTTACAGCTGAATTGTGTGCTAACTTGCTAATTTTCAGCCAACAGTGCTTAGTTCTACGCAAGAAGTGCCGACCACCACTGTGAGAAAGAGCTAAGAAAAATCTTGAACACAGCATAAGCATTATTAACAGTTCACATTCACTTCTTAGGTTCATGTGCAAGTCAAATGGTGCACACAAGCACAAAACACAGCCGTGGGCTACACAGAATAAAAAGGCATGTCAATTCAGTGCCAGAGTGTGCTTGCATATTGGATTTTGCAACTTTCAGCCCTCCTCTGGCTGTTTCAGCCCCTTTCTGTACACTGATCTGTATTACTATGAGCCACACTTCACTGCTGAACATATTATACTGTTTCCATTGATCAAAATCATAAAGATTTCCTCTGGGACTGATAATTTTCTCTGTGTACATTAATATATTCACTAATAAAAATACTAAAATATTTTAAATTCAATTAATTACAAAATTAATTTTTAAATTAATTTTTTAAAATTTTCAGTTTGCAGCCAACAGAAAAAAAAACCCAGCTGAAGCACAGAAACCAGAAAGGATTCAGCATTCCTGCAGATAAGTTAAAAAAAAAAAAAGTTGTGATTTTGAGGTGAAATATGCAGCTACATACTTGAAAAGAAATTCATAAGTTACCTTGACTGGTTGGAAGACTTTTGGTGTTGACTCTAAGCAGCACTTAGTGTTCTGCTGAATCATCATCTGATAAGGAGCTTCAGAATTTCATTTAGGGTTATGTCATTAGATTATAGAGTACTGTGAAGCAAACAAATATGTCAATCTGTCTGTGTTTGGTGCTGGTACTTGCTTGGCAGTGGAATATTATATCCCATTACAGCAATTACTAACCAACATCCAAGATACTCTCCTTTTAATGTCCTGTTTAATATCAGTTAGACTGAAAGAAGGTCTGAAGTGAATGGAAGAATCTGACTCTTTTGCTTTTGGAAAAACACCTGACACTTCAGCAGTCTGAGATGAAGACTGTATGCTGTGTCAGCAGGGCACAAAAGCCTAGCACAAGTTTGTACACATTGTTCTTATTTATGTGTGCTGACACAGTTTATGAGCTTGGTAAGCCATGGCTCTGGCAGCATCCCTGGCTCACACCTTTCCCCTTCCTATGCTCTTGGCTCTCAAGCACAGGCTGTTTAAGGCTTGAACACCTTCAATGCTGCATTGATACCTTCTTCTCTCTCTTCAGGCTCCTTCTTGGGGTTACTCCAGGGAACTGGTCCCCTTGCCATTTTTAAAACGGAGTTAAATGTCTCAGAATGACATTGCTGTCTGGATGAATAGGTTACTCCTTAAGGTGCATTGCACAGTGATTGCTGGTTTGAGAAGGGAATTCCCACTTAGAGGGATGAATGAAGGCTATGGCTATCTGAAGGAGGGGGAAAAGCTCAGCGTTCTTTTTGTGGTGTTTTATTCATTTATTTTGTTTTTTTTTTTAAATTTTGTTTGTGTTCATTCTCAATGAGAGTAATCAATGCACACAGAATGTGCATGAAAGGGACTTGTGCAGGAATTAAATGGAAAGAGACTGTATATTGTTGAGTTTATTTCCACTCAGCTGCAAGAAAATTGCAGCGAAAGGAAAGATCAAGTTGCAGTTTAGCTAGAGCTGTGCAAATATGAACCTCTTAGTTAACAAAATATCCAGAGTATCTGGAAACAAATTGTAGGGTTAACAGAAAAAAAAGTTGAAATATAATTGTTTCCTGTTTCCACCCCTTCAGCCATTGCTGTCTTGATGGAGGTGATACTGAGCCCACACTGCTGACTGTAGGATCTGTAGGAGATTTAGGCTTACAAATCCTGCTGCTGCTGGAGTGCCCAGGCTGAACACTGTGCTGGGGAGACACCTCCCAAGTACTTGGACTTGCCACAGCATTCCTGATAGGAGCCATGGTAAATAATGGCAAAAAATAATTCATCTGAACCTTACGCTTAATTGGTACTTCTTCAACAGAAACGCACAACATTGTGTTCTTCACATACCTCCCAAATCATACATATGCCAGTTATTAGTTGCATAAATGCTGGCAACAGAACACATACCAAGTTTTCTGCTGTTTTTCTCTTTATAAGACTGTAAACAGCTGCCTTCCAAGCTGCAGTGAGTCTCACAAGAAGCCATTGTAGAAACAGAAGGCATGAAGCTTTGCAAAGCCTGGGGCACCAGTTTCTCTTTAATCTCACTCTTATGATGTCATGAACCCTGTACTTGGCCCCCAATGGCCTGGGGCTATTATCCAGACAAGTGAGGGATACCTGTACACTGGTTTAGCCAGGCTTATTTCCTCAAGAATGATGGTGTGTCTGAAAGCTGAGAACAAATTATGCCTCATTTGTTCTGCAAGATCGTGCTGGCAACCACCTTTCCCACCCACTCTGCCTCTGTAAGCTATATACATGTCAGCTGAGATGTATAGGCACTGGGCACAGATATATGTTTATATATTAAAATATTTTTAATATATATTAATATATTAAAATGTATAAATGTTTTTATGTGTACGTGCATACTGAACAAGAGCTTATATCTGTGCCATATCCGACAGGCAGAGCTGCCAAAGAGCGGAGTGCCTCTTACTGTTGCATGGAGAGACTAATTTAACACTAATGAGAAATGAGGATATCAGGAAGCATCTTGGCACAACCGCTGCTGGAAACCATCTCTGTGCTCTTTCAAGCTTTTCCTATTGACAGGCTGATGAGGTTTGGCTTGTGGGATTCAGTGTGAGATCCCTTATAGAACGGGTTTGGTGGAGGATGATAAATCACAGGTATCTTGAGTCTGGAAAAAGTGAGAGCAATTCTCCTCAAACTCATGTTGGCACACAGGTGAGACATTCGGGATGTGGTTGGATGTGAACAGATTTACACAGGAACATCCTTAACGCTAGGCAGTAATGTCCACTAATATTTTGCAGGCAACATTCTATTATAAATGGCAAATCATTATCTCCTCCTTTGGTATTCAGTGTAATAACATTTATCATATTGAGTTATTTTGGTATTCATGGGGATGTCAGATGCAATTCCATAGGAATTACTGTTACACTGAATGCCCACTAAATTACAATGGAATTAATATGAAATTAGATATTGCGGTAACACTATTATCAAAAGAGGTCATCGTGATTGATGGGCTGTTCAAATGAGGATACCAAAAGGAATTACAGTCAGACCTGATTATTCCAAATCAGTTAGCAGAGTCCATTTTTATGCAGATTACAATACATTTTCAAACTGATAAATCAGCCAGAAGTACTGGTGAAGAGATACAGACCACTTCCAAGTTTTCCAAAGAGCTCCACTTCTGTATACTTCAAAATGGGATATTGAAGAAACCAAATTGCACCCAACATTAAATAAACTAGTGGAAAATAAGAGTGAGTTTATTCTTGATTTGGATTATGGAGATAATAGTGTGACTTTTAGATTCATGGTGGAGGAGAAAGCATTAATATTTTGTTGGCTCTTTTGCAATAAACATAATTTGCCTGCTTTCCTATGATCTGTGATCCAGAAGTCTCTTCCAGTCCTGTGGTACAAATATCCCTCCCTATGAAGTTATGAAGATGTAAGATCTGGTTTGTTCTACAAAGAGCCCATGGACAAGGACATGAGCCATCACTCCAATGTCAGACAACTGGGATTGGCTGGTTGGGTATAGACCTCCAAAGATAGTCACACTTTAAATTCTGATTTCACTTTCCTGGAGAGCTTGGAACCCCACCATTTTACACCTGTTTGCTTGGACTCACCTCTTTTCTTCTCACATGTCACAGCTGTCAACCTGATTTTCATTTACTGGGTGCCAATAGCACAACACCCTCTGACTGTGTCCAGCCCCTTGCTGAAAGAATCTCTTCATCTCTGAATAAAGCCAGTGTTTTTCACTAATGGAAACAACACACTTCTTGCCAGCTTCTCTTGTCCCATGGTTGTCATCAAAAGATGCTTGTCAGCAAACAGTGAATTAGAGCCAGGGAACCTGATGCAAAAATTAGAATTATTGCTCTGCAGGTTGATCTGAGCATTTTCCACAACAAAAGCAATGGATTAGTTTCTCTGAGTGGGAACCTTTTAAATATTTGGCATGCGTCATTTCCTTTGTCTCACTGATTTGGATTGGGACTTTTTATTTTTTTGAAATCACCTGAAGACTTCAGGTGTTTTCCTTACCTACATTTTCTTTTAATGGAAAGATATGAAATGCAATTAGAGGAGAAAATCCTACTATTTCAGCATCTAAAATCATAGATTTTAGCCATTTGTCTATCAGAAAGTAAGTATAAACAATTGTTCCATGAAGATGCTATGTACGGATAAAAGCTGAGAGAGGTGGGGAAAAAAAAAGAAAAAAAAAGAGAGGGATTTAAGCACAGCTTTTCATGCAGACAAATTACCCCTTTGAGCAAAGATTTGTGGCATGGAGATGAAAGAAAATGCATATACTGCAAATATACAGCTGGTAGAAGACATTTTTAAGCTCCAATTACACCAGGTGTTTTATACTTTGATTATCTTTATCTGTCCAGCCTCTGAATTAGGGGTTAATTACTGAGAGTAAATAGGTGCTTTTAGACAGAGTGCCCTATCATGGCTTTTTCAGTTGATCAGCACTGTAGCAGAGAGAAAAATTACATGGCTCAGGTTGGAAAAGGCTGCAATATTCCCTGGGTTTTGTTAGGAACTCAGTTACTTTATGAAACTGGCAGTCTGAAACTGAGACAAGTGAGGAAATTCAGTTCTCATTACATGTGGCTAAAGACTGTTTCCAGGACAAACAAAGGCACAAAGGCTTGGAATTCTTTAATAGGCAGGAGCAAACCTCAGCATCTCATAGTCTTAATGTTCACGGATAGACAGATGTTACTGCTTCCCTCCCTTTCAATATCGTGTAGTCCAGAAATAGTTTTCTTTCCTAAGATTTTCTCTGGTGTTTTTCTTAAGATGGGACTCACTTTTTTGTTTTGTTTTTTGTTTGTGTTTTTTTGTTTGGTTGGTTGGGTTTTTTGTTTGTTTGGCTGGTTTTTGGGAGGGTGGAGACAATTATGTATTCATTTTTTGTGTGTTTATATTTTGCTGGTTTGGGGGGGTTGGTTTGGGTTTTGTTTTGTTTTTTGTTTTAATTTTGTAGCTATTTTTTTCAAACATTTTCTATCTCTGTTTTTCTGCATTGATACCTTTTTTCTGCTTTATTTAATGAAGAGGAAAATTTGCACTGATAGATGTGAGATAAAATGATGATAATCTGTCCTTAAGGAAAGCAGCAGTGCAACCCACTGTCCTTGTTAACATTGCTAAAACTCATGGCCATCTCTCTCTCTAAATCTGAATTATATTCCTGGGCAATGTACAGGTGTATAGGCCTGACTGCTGGAGGCTGTGTGGATTTACATTTTTGTAGTCTTTAAATACCCAGGAAAATAAAACAATGTATCCTTTCATCAAAACAAAGGATTATTTTTTTTTTCTCAGCAATGCCAATTTTGCTTATTTCTTTTGTCATGTTTTTTTATTAATAGATGCATGTAAATATCCAGGAGGCATGCCTGAAGCTGACAGGCACTGCACAGGACCTAAGGGTGACTTGCACTTTTAAATCAGCAACTAGAGGTCAGACATCCATCTCTCCACCAGCTCTGTTCAACATCCAACTCAGAAGGTGGTCAAAATAATTCATCAGGGTGTGTGAAAAAAATAACTTTGTACTGTTAATAAGTAAAATAAAATAAATATTATTATGGGAAATTAAGCATCTAGCTTACACACAGGCATCTGAACTCTGGAGATTATTCTCACACCTTATTTTTGGGTGGTTAACCATTAAAATGGGGCAAATTCTTTAATGTGTTTTCTGTATTAGTACCATAGTCAAACCCACCTCTGTTTTGTGAGATGTTAGCAGCAAATATAGTGCATCCTTTCCTTCACATAAAAATGTTGCAGGTAATTTTATGAGTATGAAATCCATAGGGTCCTGTTGAAAGGCATCCTGAAATATTTATAATCTGATTTGCATTAAGCATACTTTCATAACTTTTGTGGTACACCAAACACCTTTGCTATAATACTATGAAATACCTGTAGGAACTTTAATGCAAATGAGAATATGGAACTCAAATTGTATATAAAATTATGAAGCCACAGAGTGTAATAAAAGTAATAAAGTCCTATTGTAGATTTTTTCTCTTAATTCAAAAATGTTGTAGTTCACTATCTGACTATAATACTTTTCACATGGGCTACCTGGTTTTCTCTAAGCAGAAGCATTCTCTTAGATAGTTTTGTGTGTAGTTTAAGGTATATTTTACTTATAATAAAATAACGTTTCAATAAAGTAAAGAAGAATGACATTTTGTAAGTACATGTGAAGAATGTTATAAAAAATATAAAGAGCTCTATTAAATACAGAAAGGTTTAATTTGCTGCTAAATTCTATAGACTTTAAATGTGTTGACCTTTGTTTGTTTTTATTATGAAAGTCTTATACTTCTACAGAAAAGTATTATTTTTGCTCCCATTAAAGTATGTAGCAATTTTCCAAAAGGTTTTGTAGATTATGTTCAATTATAATTGACTTATGCAGGAGAAAACTAAAGCGTAATTGGAATGAAAACTATATTCCTCTATTCAGTAATTTTCTAGTTTGAATTTAAGTTTCTTTTTCAAATTCAGCTAATAAAATTCTATCCTACAAAAAATGCCCAAACAAATAAGGAAATTTACCGAATTGATACTACTACTGCCCAGGACTACATAGCACCAAGGATGCCTTAATTTTGAGCCCTTTATCTTTCTGTTCTTTGATTACCTCTCTGGTGATTGTAGCAGGATTTGGAGCTTATTTGTAGACATCCAGTTTGTAGGAATAGCAAAAAGGAAAGCATTTTTCTCTGCCTTCTGATTTATGCAAATTCCTGTTTCACAGCAGATGGGATGCCCCAAAGTTTGTCAATAAAGTGAAAGGAGAGAGATAAAGATTCTTATAGGTTGTGCTTTTGTACTTACCAACAAAGCAGAGGTTCATTCTTATTCACAACAAATCCTCTGTATAGAAAAGAAAAAAAAATTCTTCTGAACTTTTCTGTCAATTCAAAAGGATCCATAACGCAAAGAGCAAACACAAGCTGGATTATTATTTCCCAGGCTCTCATTGACTGGCCAAGTCAACAAGAATCAAAGGAAAATGTTTTTCTACAAGTGAAATAGCAAGTAGTCTTTCGATCTGCTCAAAGGTTAAATACATGTATTTCCAAAAGCAAATTAAAGGAAAATAACATATATGAAAGCAAATTAATCTTTTAAAATTATTTGATAATATCTGATGTCTCATGAACCCCGTGTACAGTAACAGAAGTCACTAAAGTCCCAAAAGCAGCACCCACACTTTGTCCTTACAATATTGTGAACGAAGTGTTCTTAGTGATAAAAAATGTCAACAGGGGATGTTCCTACAGATAACTGAGAAGACCTGTTTCTCCTTCCTTCCAAGGAACATTTCAAGAGGCACTAAGCACGTGAGCTTGTATATGAGGAGACATTCCTGATGTGCCAGACACCTAGGATGAGATAAGATGCTCATTTATTAATTTATTTTTCTTGGAACACCAGGAAGACCCTCTGCGTTCTGTAAATTTTGTGGACCAAGCTGTAACTCTGCATTGCTGTTAGACACGACTGGATGGAGATGAGTTGAAGAATACAGGTAGCTTGAAGTCAACACAGACTGGAATCAGGCTTTTTGCCTTTCACTTCTAGTCTGTGATGAACTTCTGGGGCATAGCAGGTGTCTGAATTACATTTAATGGAGCAAGAAAGAAGATATTCCATACATTTTAATGTGTTCTGTGCTTTCCTCAGCTGCACTTTGCCATTTTTCTGGCAAATATGACAATGTGCTTAAATCTGGAGATGACAGAGTTGGGTTTTTTATGTTTGTTTGTCCTTTACATTTCTTTCTTTTGTGTTTTTGTTAGTTTACATCTTTTTAGTGATATTTTAATTAAGTCCTAAGTCTTTCATGTTTAATGAAAAAGATTACTTGCCTACATTACTTTTCTCCAAAAAAATCCAAGACCAACCAGCCACGACCACCACCACCAAAACCTTTTGCAGCCCTTTTTGGAAATGTTTGATCTAAATGTCTCATCCACAAGAACTGCATTTTATTACATTTCCACATAAAGATACTTAAAGAATATATAATTTTATATTGCTTTTCATTTATAAGACAGTTGAAAATCTCTCAAGTACTTGGATATTTATGGCTTGAGCAAAGTGCAGTAAATTGAAATGAAAAAGCTTCCAAATTTTTTATTTAAAAATATTATTTTTTCTTGTGCTCATTCCACCTCTAATTATCAAACTGTTTCTATGTGCAACATGAAGAGCAAAACTGCAAGGCCTCCATGGGTTACTTAGAGTAAGTTAGAAATAAGAGTGTCACAATAAACAGATTCTGTTACATATCAAAAGCTTAGAGCAAACCAAATTATTTTCTATACCATTTCACCACATAATAGGCTTGTCCCAAAAAGTCTGCATGAAATTGGTTTCACTCCTACTTAACTGGAACCAGTTATTTGAATAAAAACTACAAGTTTTACCAGTTAAGCATCCCCGTAGCATGATGGGATAGAGAAGGGAACTCAGCTTTCACTGGCTGCAATATAGCTGCTTTTAAAAATGAAACAGAACTTCCTTAAATGTGTCAGATCTGCCTCTAACACCCATCTGATCTCTTTCTCTGTTTCAGAAAAGTTATAGAAAAGAAATAAGCTCTTTATTCCAGTGGTTTCTAAAAATGAGCAAGTCAAACCATTTGTGCACAGGGAGAGAATTTGAGAACTTCAGCAGTACAAGTCCATAATTTAGAAATAAATTATTTTATATATACTGGAGATACATGCCCAGAAATTTTTTACTGAAGAAGTCTGTGATTAAAAATTTTGTAGACCATGACCAGTTGAAACAGTTCTGTAATTTTATATCTCTATTCTGTTCTAGAGAATTTTAATGTAAATTTTAGCGAATGCATATATTTCTGTGCCTGATGAAGGGCGAAATTCCTACTCTGATGTGGAATGTACTTTGCCTTATGTCCAGGCTTAATGGATGGATGGATGTAGGTGTGCACATTATTAGCCAAAATCTTCATGATAAATAATATGTGTATCAATGTGTGCAAAGGGCAGGTGCTTTGCACACCTGCATGGTGGTGAATAGTTAGATATATGTAAAGAATTCAAATATTATTGTGGGGAACTGCCATGAGAAAAGTGTCTCTGTTTTGATGTTTAAAACCTAGTTTCAGTTAGAAACTAGGGGCAGGTAGAAAAAGTTGAGTCCTTTGTGACAAAAGCATTTCAACTTGTCATCCCTCACGGTGTTTCAAAATGGAACATGGCTTTGAAAGGTGTGCTTAAAATGTGAACAGAACATGCTGCTAAGCCTATAATGGGTTTTTCTCATTAGAATACTCATTTCACTGGTGAAATTTCTTTTTCTTTCTAATTTTCCCCAGCTGAAACATCAGTGAATTTAGATGTGAGGTTCTCAACATCTCCCCTGTACACTGACAAAATGGCAGAGGTATTATAGAGGATTCTTAAATGTTATGGGCTTTGGCCAGGGCCATTTTATCAAGCACAGGGACTAGGAAATGCAAGTCCTACAAACATCCATCTATTTCCATCAGTACCTGTGGCAAATGAGGATAAACAAGGGCATGGGTAAACCCAAATCTTTTCTAGGGAGAACTGAAAGCCAGCAAGAAGAAAAGATGGGGTTACCAAAAGCACTGCATGACTTTGTGACGCAGCGCTGGAGTTTCTTCAGCCCAGCTCTCAGTATGGCACCACTCCGAGTGTGGGCCGCTCCCAGGACGCCACTGGATGTCACCATGGTCGAACCCGGGGTGTGGCTGTAGGGCACGCAGAGCTCTACGGCACTAAGATAAATCAAACACGCTGAGGGCAGAGGCAAGGAACTGGGGAGAGATCTTCAGTATGGTTTCCAAGAGATGTTTATTCCCTGAAAGGATCAGGGACCAAAGACCAAAAGCCATGACACACACAAACTTACACATGGGGGTGGTAACAACGGGTGGATACAATCTCCAACAAATCACAAAGAATTTAGAGAGGAGCTCAGGGCAGGGAATACAATGCTTAAACCAATGGGGAGTTACATGGGAGGAGAACAACTTACACAAACCAATAAATTCCAGGGAATACAAAACTGACACAGATCATACTAGAAAAAAGGGTTGGAATAAGGGAGGGTTGACAGGGATTGGGGAGGAGGAACAAGGAACATTCTAGGTAAAAGGGTTGGTTTGAGGGAAGATGGACAAGGGTAGAAGGAGGCATAACTTAAGACCAACCCAACAGCATAGGGGGATCTGGAACAACCCATTTGAGATGATAATACAAAATGGGGGGGCGGTAACAGAACAGGCAAATTAAGGCAAAAAACAACAAAACACACTGCAACAACTTTGAATGAACTTCTGCTTAAAAGTCAAAGGATGGGTGCTTTCAAACCCAGATACACAAATCTGAATATTGATTCAGCTCAAATAAGAACAACAGCTGATTAAATTAATTTCAGTTCTTACTTTTTTTTGGCTTTGATATTACTGAAACTGCAAAGAAGTGGTGATGAAAGGGTCTGCTCTGTGCTATTTATGTAGTTATTAAAGATTTTGCAGTAAATTTTCTGGACATGTCCGGCTAACTTTGCAGATCCTAATGTTTGGAGATAAGTTTTGAAGGGCTGCACATAATTTTGGCCCAATATCCAATGAGGTTGAGATACTAAATATGCTGAGTGTTTACCCATTATGAGCTAAAGTTGCCCTGAAGGCATATTTCAAATTGATATATTGAACAGAAGGCGAGATTAAAACTCAGAAACAATCTGCTTTAAAATTATAATTAATGTAGAGATACTAAAGAGCCTCCATGAATTCTGTTGCCTTGAACAGCTTTCCAGAATACAACATTCCTGTAAGGAAAAGGAATTAAGTGAAAAACAGAAAAAACAAGGATTGGGTTTTTTCGTTTCCCAAGGCTATTTCTTCATTACAGTATAGTTAAAAAGACATTACAGTCTTAAAGTATATGTGAATAATTCTAGAATTTCTTGTACTGTGATTCAAAGTAGCCAGAAAATTCACTTCTCAGGGAAAATACTAATTTTTACTGGAAAAAATGAACTAGTATATTCACCTAACAAGACAATACTTTTTTTTTTAATATAATATGGCGATGGTGCCATGTGTACCTGGGGACTTCATGCCTTTTTTCTCTTCCACCATTAAAATTTGACATAAAATCTTTCCCTTCTTAAAGTAATGAGGATGCTGTGTTTGATAGACCTCTTCAGAGCCCTTTATCATTTGGCTGAAGGATGTATCAAATGCAGTCTTAGGATCATGAAGCTCCTGAACTTTTCTTGTATGTATCACTGCTGAATCAAGTATTTCTTAGGGGCAACAAAGTATATTAAACTTTGCCATAGTGAAAATTATTCTGAATATCTCCAAATCTCCTGGTCTGCATTTTTATAATGCATTTTCCCTGGATTTTTTTCCAGCAAAATCCCTATATATTAACTTAAAGAGAAAAAACAAAAACCTGCTATGCTCTTTGGGAAAAAAAAAAAAGGAAAACTAGAAGGCATAAAAAAGAAGATTAGACATCTTGTACTAAAGAACCCAAAACCAACCCAATCAAGCAAATCACAAAAAAAAAAAAAACCCAGAAAAAAAATGCAAACCAAAAAACCCAGGATGAAACAAACAAAAAACAAAACAAAATAAAAACAAAATAAAAAAAACAACAAAACCAAACCAAATCAGCCAAAACAAAACCCCAAACAAACAAACAAACAAAAAACCCCAAACCCTAAAAAACCACAAAACTTTGTTTTCCAATGATGAATTATTTCATTAAAAAATTAAATAATTGGTCTAGGACTGCACTCTTTCCCAGTGCCCAAAGTCTTTGGTGGAACCTACAGATCAAATGACACAGCAAACTTCAAGAAGAAAGAAAAATTAATAGATGGCAGCAAAATTATCACATAGGAAATTTCTGATGTCACTGCTGAATTAACAGTCTGTCTTCCATAAAGACAATACTGAAGATTTTTAGCTCAGGTTTTATGTTTTGTATCATTTTCTGCCAATCCATAAATAATACACCAATGATAATTTAATGTTTAAAATTCATATATGTATGCATGCAATGACACAAGTACACAGATACTTTGTATATATTTAAATGTCTATCTATCTATCTATCTATCTAGATATAATTATGTGTGTTATATAGATTTATATATAGAATTACAAAATGGTTGGGTTGGAAGGGACCTTAAAGCTCACCCAGTTCCAACCCCCTGCCCCGGGTATGGACACCTTCCACTGTCCCAGGTTGCTCCAAGCCCCATTCAGCCTGGCCTTGGACACTTCCAGGGATCCAGGGGCAGCCACAGCTTCTCTGGGCAACTTCTGCCAGGGTCCCACCACCTCACGGCCAAGAATTTCTTCTTGATATCTCATCTAAACTTATCCTCTTTTAGTTCAAAGCCATTAACCCTTGTTCTGTCACTCCAGGCCCTTGTCAAATGTTCCTCTCCATCTCTCTTGGAGCCCCTTTAGGCACTGGAAGGGGCACTGTGGTCTTTGCAGAACCTGCTCTTCTCCAGGCTGAAAACCCCAACTCTCTCTGCCTGTCTTCAGAGCAGAAGTACTCCTGGCCTCTGAGCATCTTATAATCATTTACATAACATCTATCTATCTATCTATCTATCTATCTATCTATCTATCTATCTATCTATCTATCTAATATTTTGTGATCTACTGTGAGAAACTGGAGGTGTCCAGGAGGACAGAAGTTTTTTCTTCATAGGGAGTAGTTGGCTCATCTTCCATTTGAATGTGCAAAATCTACTCTGCTTTATGGGTAATGTTTCTAATCCTTGTCTTGCCCATTACTGTTATTCACCCTATTTCCCCAGACACATTTCGTTAAATAGCTATCAACAACAGACGATTAACGTGAGGGGACAAGGGGATGAGCCAAAACATAAATCAGACAGTAATGCTGTCTTCAGCAGAGAAGAGGATATCGACCAGGATGACACCTTCTGTGAACTAATTATCAAAGCAACATTCCAAAGTAATTGTGAAACAAGCAATATCTTTTTTTTCCCCCTTTGCTACTTTAGTTAATGACCGTATATTAAAAAGAACATGGAAAGGACAAAAATAATAACAACAATAATCTCAATCATGAAAGCAACACAAATAATAACTCTATTTCACTGCCAATTGCTCTCATTGTTTATAGCCTCCATCTGCCATGAGCAAGTAGTGCAAGAATCTACAATTTCTTCCACAGCCTTTTAATTCCTCTATGTCTTTCTTCTGTCCACATTCTGTTACGTTTCTTTTGTCTGCCTTCTGAGAAACTGTGGTTTATGTGACCACAATACATTTCTGATTGTCTACTCTTGCTTCAGGTAAGAAATTTTTATGTGCAGCCTAATTAGGATAAAGTAGGAAGAGAGGCACAGAAAGGGATGAAGTAGATACATTTATATGTTGTTCAAGAGGTGAAATGGCAGGAGAAGGGACGGCATGCTGGTGCTCTCTCATACAGGAAAAACAGCAAGCTCAAACTCTGATAGATGACTGAAAAAAAATGAGACAGGATAATATGGTCTGGCTTCATTAGTACCTCCTTACTAGTTCTGCTCAAGAGTAATAATAATCCCTCTGTTCAGAGATAAATGGATCAATGTCTGTCTCTCCTTGTTAGCCTGCTGTATAGATGAGAACAAAATGACGTGTAATATGACTGCAGATGTGGATATCCAGTGCAGATGAGGTTGTTCCAGAACAGGATTTAAGTTCAGCAAGAGAGATAGTGAATCTTGGGTCATGGTCCCCAGCACTAACATATAGGAGATTTTGTCACTTCAGAAATACAGCATGAAAGCTGTGAGAAGAACAGTTATCTTGGCTGTACTCACTGTACATCACAACACTCTCTCTTGACATCCACATTGCAATTAGAGACTTGAAAAAGCCCGGAGTATTTTCATTTCTACTTTAAATACATAATTAAAATTGCTTGGACTTTAAACTTGGTTCAATGCCGGAATGTAAAACATTAAAATCCAAAATTACGTTCAGTATTTCAGTGTGTGGGTTTTAAAGACTGATGAGCACAGAGGCTAAATTTGGATTGTAGATTTGAGTTCAGGAAGGAATTACACAGCCTCTGCTGGCATCCACAGCACCATGAGCCATGCCTACAAGCACTTCAGTTAGCAAGCAACAGAAGTATGGGCAGTTTAGCTGAGTGCTGGGTTTCAGTTTAGACATGGGATTATCTTGGGATCTATAATACTGAATGGGATTATCTACACAAAAACATATCATATTTAATGGCATTGGGCCCCTGAGGATCTTGAAATTCACAACTACCTAAACCTGAAATCATTATTAGTGTGAGTAGCTATTACTCGGAATAATATTAAATGGGAATACCCATCTTCAGAGTGAATATTTCCACCTTCTAAGAAAAACATGTGATAATTAGAATTGGTTCTGGTAAATATAGTTACTGTAGCAGGAATTCTGGTAGTTTAAATTAGGCATCTTCAATCCTCATGCGAGTGTATATTAGAAGTCTTATTGTCGTGCTATCCCTGAATCTGCCTTTAAGCAGACATTTTCTTCTTACAAAATAAAATGTTGCAAGTAGCAAGCTTATACCAGTTGAAAATCATTTCCTAAAAATAAATGCAATCAATTATCCTTCAGAATGAAAAAAAAAAAACTTTATGTCTTTTAAAATATATTTACTAATGTTTACTAATTACACACCAGATATAACATGAGAGTTACAGTTGAATATAGCACCCAGTTCCAAACGACAAACTATAAACCAGCATTAACATTTTTTAAAATTCAAAGATTTTAAAATTGAATTATTTCAAGACTGAAAAAAAATCCCAAAAACCCAACCAAACTTATTAACTTCCTCCTAAATTAGTTAAGTGAATTTTCCAGTCAATTCACCTCGATAATGAGGTAAAGATGGCTTTGTATCTGTTTGCATCAAATCACTGGATTAACACTCTCATTGCCTCTCCCAAGAAATGTTTCTCTCACAGCTCAGCTGTTCACAGGCCTGGAATACATAATCCCATACAATTTAGGAACAAGCAAAACTATATAGTCATTCTCCTTTCTCTCCACCATGATTCCTTTTGTTATTCCCCTCTTCAAGTTCCATGGAATTTTCCCAGTCCCTGTTTTACTAGAATTTGAATTTCTGCTGTAAAAGGCACCTGGCTCTCAGCAAAATAAAATGTTGTGGCATACTGATTCACTGAACAGATGGAGCAGAGACAGCAAAAATGAAAATATTTATATACCTTTGTGCTGCTCTAATCCTATCACAAAACACCAGACCCTGAGAGGAGATTCTTCCCCAGATGCAGGACTTGGTTCTTCCTTTTGTTGAACTCGAGGAGATTCCCATGGGCCCAGTTCTCCAGGTGGTCAAAGGCCCTTTGGATGACAGCACAACTCAGGTGTATCAGCTACTCCTCCCAGTTTTGCATTGTCTGCACGCTTGCTGAGGGTGCAGTTTGTCCCATCATCCAGGACATTGATGGAGATGTTAAAGCATTCTCAGCCCCAGCCCTAGCAGTTCAGCACCAGTGGCTGGCCTGCAGATGGACTTTGTGCTACTGATCACAATCCCAGCACACAGTTCCCAATCCAAACCAGCATCCATTTCAGCAGCCCATAAACAAACCCCAGGGTTTGTTTATGAGGATGTCATGGAACACAGTGTCAGAGTCTTGTGAAAGCCTACAAAGACAGTGCCTGTGGTTTTCACCCAGTCTGCTGAGACACACATTTTATCATAGGAGGCTATCTAGCTGGTCAGGAACGACTTCCCTTTTGTAAATCCACAATGATGACTCCCAATTACCTTGTTCTTCACATGCCTGGAAATGGTTACCAGGATTATTTGCTCCATCATCCTCCCACAAACCAAAGGGAGGCTGGTCTGCATCAAAACCTCTGCATTGTTGTTCTTAAAGACTGAAGTGACCTTTTCTTTCTTCCAGTCATCAGGAGCATTTCTACTTACTATGAGCTTCCAAAGGTAATTCAGAGTGGTCTCACAAGGATTAGGCAGCCTGTAGCAGACACCTGCAATGATCATAGTCCTGCATCTGCACAGGAATCTTGTTTCTCTTGCTTATTGCCAATGCACATGCAGCAGAATAGAGTTCCTGCAGACACACTCAGTCCTGCTGATTTCCCAGGGAAGATAGGAGTGATTCCCCCATAATGTTATCCCACAGGCATTTCCTTATGAGCAAATTCTCAAGGTGGATCCTTTTGAGGCGTAGCTTGTTCATTTTGACATCCTTTGTCCAAATCACCCTGCAAAATTTGCTTGCCAAGCCAGTCCATGCCTTCATCATTTGACTGTGGATTATCTCACTCTCTTGTTGTGTCTAATTGAAAGTTCTCCTTACCAGGTCAGCCAGCCTGCTGATGATTTTTTCCCCACTTAATTGTCTCTTCATGGTATTCCTCAATCCTGCAGGAATCCTAGGGTCATAAAATAAAATCCCCCTTGCCAACACCAGTCTCACAACCAATTCTTGAAACTCAAGATCCTTCTGCTCCCACTCAATTTTTTTCTCTTCACCAACAGAGCCGAGGGGAAAGCCACACAGACCCTCAAGACCTTGATCATTGGCCTCAGAGTCCTCTGCCAGCTCAGATACCTCAAACTGGAGAAACCAACCTACAGAGGCAGTGCTTCACCCTAAACATTATCTCTGTTTTGAAGTTACAGTATGGTTTTGGAAAGGGCTGAGGAAATATCCAGTGGGAACTGAACTCTCTTAAAATTGCTTTTAAAAATCCAACCATATTTATTCTGTTTCAGATTAAATGTCAGAAACTGTATGCGTCTTGCTTGCAAAATTCAAGATATTGTAAGGTAAAAGAAGGCTCTCAAAACTCTTAAGACATACATCTGCAAGTCTTCACATAAAGCAGCTCTTCCACAGGAAACATAAGTAAAATAAATATTCCTTAGTTCTCTGGTCTCCTCTGGAAATCCTTTGGATTTTTTTCACAGAAAATTTTCTGTGATTTCTTATGAATTAAGATAAAGTAGGAGAAATTTGGAAATTTTCAACATAATCTGAGTTATTTTAAATACCAAAGGTAAATTAATTTTGAAGTTTCATATGG
Organism: Leptocoma aspasia; assembly: GCA_013399835.1. Classification (NCBI taxonomy): domain Eukaryota; kingdom Metazoa; phylum Chordata; class Aves; order Passeriformes; family Nectariniidae; genus Leptocoma; species Leptocoma aspasia. The sequence continues at coordinate 17,216 of VXAX01007084.1, read as the reverse complement.
AGGATGCTTAATTTTAAGTTAGATTTTTTTTAAACTAGAAGGAAACAGATATGAGGACTTAATTATTTGATAATCATTAGGTCTAAATTAAGACTGAACAGAAGAAGAAACCACACACACATGAGTAGTCCACACATGGGAATGAGGGTAACATATATTTGTGGTGAAGAGCTCTGTGGTGGCTGTGTTCACAGATAAATTAGGAGGTAGATGATATGGTGCTTTCCATAGATACTAAAAACTAATCACACTCATAAGTTTTATGATTGGAGAAAAAAACCATGCAATTACATACACTTATACATGTGCTGGTGTGTGTTTATACAAAATTTTATGAGGTGAATCCATCAAAGAGTCTCTGCAGACTCACCAGCACCATCCTTCTCCGTACTTTCAGCCCTGTGTTGTTCATTCATGCCCAGACTTGCTGAAATGCTGGTTGTTCTCTGCACACCTGCTGAGCAAAATGAATTTTAAGGTTGCTAGTACCTTAAAAGTCTTTTTGAAAATGAATGAAATGAAAAAAAAAAAGAAGTAATGACTAGTAACGACCTCTTCCTGTTCCCACGGTGCTGCAATTGATTATAAAGGGAGATAGACTTGGTTCTCAATTATACTTCCCAGCCCTACTTGTTAAGACAACACCAGGGGAATGATATCTAATCTTCCTAACGGGAGAAGTAAAGTAAGAAAAAAATTGATTACTGTAATGACAATTAAAACAATAAATCAAAGAAAGTAACATAACAAGTTGGGTTTTTCTTCCTTGCTTCTTAGATAGCAACAGCTATCATCTGTAATCTCTCCTCATGCAAAAACTCTATAAACCCCAAGAGATCCTGCTTACTTGAGTAAATTAATTACTTAGTGAGTGATGCATTACAAGACACAGAAGTAGATAAAATGGCCCAGGGACATGATGAAAAAGTAAAAATTCTTGAACCATCTTTGGATGAAGACAGCAGCAAATAGGTAAGTTGGTTTTTTTAAGCTCAGTCCCAAGTGAAAACTGGAAAAGAAACATTCCTTCTTAGGGCAGTCCTCCCTTTACAATAGTCCCTGTGCTTTGGGTTTTTGCGTTCAGATTGGATTTTTCCTCTTTAGTGTGCTCACAGAGTGGTATTATTTTTATATTGAATAGTTCATCTGTGGACATAATGTCCAGAGTGTGTTGGTGACTCAGATTTCTCAGGTAGTGTTCCAATTTCTACTCAATTTAAAGCATTTAGGTGATGACAAAGGTCTGTCAGTTATGAGTATTTCAGTACAACTGAGTTACTCTTTACAAAATGATCTTGCAAATTATGCTGATATTAGTTTTTCTATTTGCTTTTGTGTGTAAGAAAAGGAATTATCTCCCTCCTAGATGTCTTTTTCTGCAATAGACAAATCCAGCAAATAACAGTGAAAATGTGTTCATTTGATCATGATACAGTCCCTCAAATCACTTAGATGTTTCAAAGCTGTGAAAAAAATTTAGATACATCACACCAAAAAAGGAATACTTCTGGTCAAACTGATACATTTAAATTTTGTAGCTTTTCCCACAGCATCCTGAAGAATTGGCTCTGAAAACAGAGGGACAATGTTAAAATCTACAAAGGATAGGAGACAGGTAACTCTTCCCTAGGCAGAGCAGCACTCAGGACCCCTCTGTGTCCCTGCACAACCTGCTTGTAAGAAGTGAGTAAACACTGATTAATAACTACAGGTAATTACTCTGAAATCTCCATGTGGGATGTCACTGGGTGGGTAAAGCACTTCAGAATAATAACTTCAGTCCTCCTGTCACTGAAAAGATCTACCTTAGTTACACCTGATGTGCAGGGAGATGGAGGAGAACTCCTAGAAATCTGTAGGGATGGATTGCACCAACATGGTTAACAGATCTGCAAGTTACAGGCTCGCAAAGGAAAAATCAGGAAGCCAGTGGCCCATGTGGTTAAATTAAAGAGGATCTTAAAGGTGGGCATATGAAACAGTTATCTAAATAAAATGGATGAAAGGAAATGAGGGTTGATGGCTGTTGTAAATGTCCCCTGCCCCAGGCAATCCTTATGTGTCCTTAAATATGTCCTTAACTCAATCCCTTGAGGCACCACAAATACCCTTGGTGTCCCAATGGGACGTTAAAAAAAAAAGGATCCACAATGTAGAAATTGATACATCCACCAACTGACTCCTGCTTCAGAGGTACCAACACTTCCTGTGACATTAATAACACAGAATACTGTGAACTAAAGGACAAATAGAACTGGTAATGGATTTTCTAACAGAGAATGGGGTTTAATGCTCTTCATGATAGGAGGAAGGAGATTTAGTAAGAAATTTTCAGGTTTTGTCTAAGGCTACCGTTCCATGCCAGCATCTCCAATTAAGTTCATTCTCTAAGGTCTCTTTACCTGGAATTAGGAGTGAATGAATATTGTCCCAAGCTAAATTAATTCATCAATTAATTGTTTGATGCTAATAGAAAAAAAAGCGTATCTTGACGAAGGCTGTACACTCTAAACTGCATTGTTATCTGTATGTATCTTTATGTGTAGGCTCTTACATTGATCCTTTCTTTAGCAATTAGCTGTGTGATGATTTTGGGTAGTCCATGAACTCTTCATCAAAATCAATTATTTGCAAACTGTAGCTTAAATGTGGCTCCAAATGTGGCTGCAATGAACTCTTTAGAAGGCCAAATCAGGAAGCTGTAACAGATGGTAGGACACATAGAATTACAGAATTATAGAATATACTGAGTTGGAAAAGACCCATCAGGATCATCCAGTCCAAATCCTGGCCCTGCACAGGACCATCCCCAAGAGTCACCCCATGGTTCTGATAGCATTGTCCAAACACTTCTTGATTTCAGACAGGCTTGGTGCTGTGACCACTGCCCTGGGGAGCCTGTTCAGTGCCCAGCCACCATCTGGGTGAAGAACCTTTTTCAAACATCCATCCTAAACCTCCTGTTACAGCTTCAGGCCATTCCTTTGGGTCCTGTCACTGTCACCAAAGTGAAGAGATCAGAGCCTTCCCCTCCTCTACCCCTCATGAGGATGTTGAAGACATCTGAGGTCTCTCCTTAGTCTCCTCTTCTCCAGGCTGACAGACCAAGGGACCTCAACCACTCCTGACATGGCTTCCCTTCCAGACCCTTCACCATCCTTTGGACCCTCTCTAATGGCTTTATGTCTTTTTTTATATTGTGGTGCCCAAAATTGCTCACAGGAATTGAGGTGAGATTGCACCAGTGCAGAATAGACCAGGATTGTATTGTGTTTATATTTCTTGACAGCAAAGAAATACAACTTTTATTAAAAGAAAAAAAAAACCCTAACCTTTATTTTCAAATAAAGTCTGGACTCCCAGTAGTATACCAACCTTACCCTCTCTGTTTAAGAGTTATACAGAAGGACATTTCTGGTGAGTAGGTCATGGTGAAAGAGAAGTCTGAATTTCAGCTGTCAGGACCTTTTATAAGCAGTTTGCTCTTTCATTTTAAATTACAAATTGTTCTTGGACCTTAATATATGCACATATATTTTTCTATAAAAATTAGCAGTTATTCCCAATCTCTTCTCCAATTTCATGTATAAGACATGAATGAAGTAAAAAAAAAAAAATAGTTAGGAATAACACTTTTTGCCTTAGTGAAATTCTGCAACACGATGATATCACCAGGTTAAACCCTTTTACCTTGAATTGGACATGAATAATTCAGGCCTTCAAATTATTGTTCAGCCACATAACCTTGCCTGTCAGTCAACAAAGGCCACTCTTTCTGTCCCCATCCAAATTTAATAGGTGTTGATTCTCCTCCTCCCCACTCTCTTTTCTGCCTGAGACTTAAATTTACATGGATGTGCTGTTTAGCTGGAGTGACTTGTGTCTGTACAGGTCCCTACCTGACAAACTTTGTCTCTTCCTATTTCATCAGTGGCTATTAACAATCAAGGTACATGAAAGGTTTGCTGACTGTGCGCTATTGAAGTAATAATGAAATGCCTCATTTGAGCTTGCTTCTTTCACAAAGGAAAAAGAAAATCCAGCAAGGAATGATTTGCAAACTGTAGCATTTCCAAATGCTACAGAGTGTGGTTGCAAAATTGACAAAGGAAATACATCCTGGCTCATAAACACTTGCAAATGATTATTTGATGAGCTCATTTTATAATCACTGCTGGGGTCCAAAGAATTATGGTGATGATCTTTCAATTTATAATTCCTCCAGGTCTAGATCCTTTACAAACTAAAATCAAGGAAAATACATTAAATAAATAGGCTAAAAGTAATTAATATGTTCATCATTTGTATTCTTTTACTCTGAAGTCAAAAATCTGATGTTGTTCTTGTGCTTCTGAACATGAACTGGTAAAAAAGATCTTTAATATTTGGCTCAGATACAACTCACCAATCAATTATCTTCCTTGGTTTGAATAAAAGATGGCATAAATCTCTTTGTCGTTACGTTTGTACAGAAGTTCTCATAATGGTGTCCTGGTCCACAGCTGAGATTCCATGGTGCTGTTGGCACAACCACAGGAGAGACCTTATCCCAAGTGATCTCCTGCCTGTCAAATCACATCCATGAGAAATCAAAGGCAATGAATCAGATCTGAACTAGGATGAGCATCTAGGCAAAACAGATTACCTGCCCTATCTCTGAATATTACAGTGTTTAAAAATCATGTTCATGTTTCTACTTTTCAGCTCTAAAATTTCTTTTACACTTATCCTTTCATGCTTTATTCCTCCTGCATTTATTTTGGCACAAAGACAAAATATGGACAGATATGATTTCTGTGGCTTAATCCTTTCTGTGGTTCAAGAACCAGGAAATTTCAATGGTCATCAGATTGTTCTCATCTAGTGTAGGAGCAAGACTGATGCATGTACTGAGAGCAATTTAATTCTGGTTATCCTCAAGATCAGAAGAGAAGAGAAGAGGGACACCTTAAAAGTTGTTTCCCCTGACTTGGCCAATTTGTCTGCAATCTTGAATTACTATTCAGTTGCCTTTTTCTGACCCATTCAGGCCAGTTAGATACCTCCTCTGCTACTTCTGGCACCTGCAGGTCCTTGGAGTTTGCAACCATTTAATAGTCCTGGTTCTCCAGGCTCAACAGCGCAGCAGCAAGGATGGTCTCAGTGACAAGGAAACAGAGTTTTTGTAGCTTCCCTTCACTGCTTTTACAGGCAAATAAAAAAAGCAGACAATCTGCATTACAAAATACTTCATAGCTCATTTAAAGACACAGGGAAATTATTGGGCTGTAAACACAGGTTTAACCTGTATTACATGACCTGTAATAGCAGCTGTAAATTTCCCAGCCTATTTGGAAGCAATTCAAGTCAGCAATGTGGAGGTGAGCAAGCAACGTGGGGGAGAGAGAGGACAAACGTTCAGTGCTTGGCTTGAAGGCTGAACTCCTCCAAATTTTGCCAAAGAAGGTAGAAAATAATGACCTTATTTTTTCTTTTATTTCGATTTTTTCTCACAGATCAGTTAGTGAAGATGAGGTAGACATTCTGTAACCTTACGTTTTTACTGTGGGACCACCATAAAATTTTGATGTCCTCTATTTCAATTTAATTTTTTTTTTGTATTATTATTATTTAAGTTTTATAAAGATAAATTTCAATAAAATGCAAGGTTTCAGGTTCACAAACAAAGATAAATAAGATAAAGGACAAGTTTGTTTTATACATCCCACTCAGGAGTCAAATCTTTAGAGTCTTGCTTTTACAGATGTCTTACAGGTTTTATGTCATCCTTCTAAGCCAAAGTAAAATGAGGTTCTCAAAATGTCTTCAAGGGCTATTTTGTCCAGTAAATATTCTGGATGTGAAATGAATACTAAAAAAGTCCATCTGATCTCAGTTATCCCACCTTATTCTTGAAATATATTCTCACAGAGGTTGGAGGCCAGTATTTGGGAGTAATTAAATTATTTACATTATTGAGAACAGAAATTTAGTAGAGACATTTAAATTTATAGGATTTCTCAGAGGGAAAAAAATCCCCACACAGTGACATTGGAACTGGCATCATGCTTCTGAAGGTAAACAAAGTTCTCAGTGTGTGACCTTGCAGTTAAAACAGTGAAGATGATTGCCATGCTTAAATAATAATGAGAAAGCTTCAAATTTGGTTTTCTGCATATCATATTTGACCTATGGATTTAATATGAGATGCAAGAGTGAATTTTCTCTAGAGAAACCAAGCTTCCTTTGTGGTTTATCATAATGGTTAAAGTACGACTAGAAGTAGACAGTGTTGTCAAACATCTGTCAAAGTCCTGGAAACACCAGCAATTAGAAATCTGGAAAGTGAGTTTAAAATGTGGCAACCAAAAGATCACCTGCTTGCTAAAAATGATTTTTTTTTTTTTGTTTTAGGAATAGAGAATAATTCAAGGGAAATAATGCTGATTTGCTTGTAAAACACAAAAAGTGGTTAAAGGCATAGGTCGGGAAAAAAGAGGCAAAGAAAAAATATATTTAAAAAATTAATATAAAGAGAGAAATATAAAGACATGTGAAAGCAGAAATAGAGAGTGACAAAAAAAAGGACAAAATAAATGTCTATTGTCATCTCTATGACCCAAGCAAACAACCCAAATAAATACTACGGAGGTTGTGGAAGTGGCAGAATTGCCAAAACACTTAAAAAAGTACTGGAAGCTAAATTAGAGTTGTCATGCAAGGACACAAAAGGCTAGGGTAGAAGTACACCAGGAAGCCAGTAAAACTCTACACATGAGCAAAGCTTTTTTGAGATAAAACAAAGAAGAGGCAGCACACTGACCTGTGGGAAAAGCTGCCAAAATCTCATCTCCTGAGGAACCATCACCTTTCAATTAAAAATACAATTCCAGACTTCAGACTTATGCCTTGAACTGGAAAAATAAACACTATGAAATCATGAAATGCTGCGAAGTGTCCCATTCTATTCTAATTTTTCTTTTTTTCTGATGTTGCACTATCAGATAGTCTCTATTATTCTAGTCTTGAGGGGTTTTTTGTTCACAAGCATTGATCAATTTTACAAATTGGTGGAGTAGGACATACATTATACCTCCATACCTCACTTTATTCTCCCTCATGCAACATGCAGGCCTAGGGTTTATTTACCTCACGCTGTCCAAACCCTCCACAACTTTTCAACTCTTTATGGACTCTTCCATAATGATCATCACTGCAGTATCCAAATGTGCAGCAGACAGGCACTAACTTCTGCAACCTTTCTGTGAGGTAGGGCAGCATCTCCCATTCTCTTTGAGGTTGATATTGATATGAGCCACTGGGTGTTATTATGTGCAATGAAAATTGAAGAGCCTGTTTGAGACAGAAGGAAATCAAGAGAGTTTCTCTGTTAACTTAATTGGGCTTTGAATCACTCTGTGTATCAAGAAATTATCTTTGTTTGGTTTACATCAGCTCAGAGTACATCTGGGTTGGCCACTAGAATACTAATTCTATCACTTCATGCTGTACAATACTTACAGTAATACTGTCTATAATAATAAAGCCTAACTACTCTGAAAACCCCCTTGAGCCGAGATGTTCTCTGGCAGCCAGGCCAGTGAGGGCCTGTTTCCCAGAGGCAGCATGCATGCAGTCACCCTGTTCTGGAGCCTAAGATAAATTCCTGTCCCCTCTGTGTGCTCCAGAAATCAAGTAGCTGACTTGACCCTTAAAGACACCACCTAAAGAAAAAAAAAAAACAAAACCCAAAAAACTGAGGACAGCTGCATCAAATCCCTCTAAGTCTGCATTTCCCTACAGGAGTGACCGCTCACAAAGTGATGTGCCTGGCTGCACATGGCTGGATTGGCTCTTCATGTGTCACACAACAAGTGGAAATGGTTCCAGCGAACAGACAAGGCTAAAAGGTGGCTGTTGAAGCCAAGCCAGGTGGCTGGGCTCTCCAGTTGTTGCACAAAAGACTGGCGCCGTGACAGAGATCCACCTTCTTTGCTGTGAGGGTGACTGAGCACTGGCACAGCCTGTGCAGGGAGGTTATAGAGCTTCCTGCTCTGGAGATATCCAAGGACCACCTGAATATCTGGATCCTGTGCAACCTGCTCTACAGGGCAGTTGGATAAGATGATCTCCAGAGGTTGATCCATTTTCACCTGGGCCACTCTGGACTCGTCTGAAGTGAGCTGCCTCTCTTTCTCCATCACCATTTCCCTTAGAATGGATCATAGGACACTATTCTATTATACAGAATATTGATACATTACTGCAGAGCACAGTTTTGACCATTTCCATTAAAAGCTCTTTGCCTTTTAAATGACATTTTCTTTGCTGCTGATATAAACAGCAAAACAGACAAATTAGCAAACCTGCATGCAGTTACAAGAAACATTATTCCTTGTTTTGATTAGGGTCCGTTTTAAAACCCTGATGTAACCAGAGCTGTTGATAAACATTCCGTGGAGTCTGTTGTCTTTAAGGAACCTAGAATTTAGCATAGGCATAGCTTGCACTTCTAATTAGGGGATCTCTGGCACCTGATCAGAGTTTAATTCACATGTCTTAAAACAGTTAATATATAGTGCCATTCAAGCTAAGAGTAATCATCCACAGTCTGCCCATCCAAACGATACAAGTGAAAAATGTGTCACTTAATGAGCCTGAATCAAACCTCAGTTAAATCAATGTACAACATATGCAAACAACTGTCCTCGACGTTAATAGGGTTACCTTGGATTTACCACTGGCACAACTGATTGGGATCTGTCCCATTACCTTGCTTTAATTATGCATTGCTGTTACAATCTTATTATCTCCCTGATTGTCTTCTGACCATTACAGATGTGTGTGTACACCCAGCACCAATCCTCCTTGTCATGCACACTCATTAATATCAGATAACAGGGGAACACCAGGGTGAGCCTGCAGCACCCAGCAGCAAGTCACCAAGCCCAAACTTCTCTCTTCAACACCAGCCATGAATAAGCGTCTGGGAAGAAACTGAATGAGGTAAGCATGTTTGATACAGACAGGTGTCAACAGAGGAGGAAATTCAGGCAATTCCATCTAAAATAATCATATTTTGAAGTTTGTGAGACTCCAGGATTTGGTTAGCACAAAAAAAAAAAAAAATTTAGGCGTAAATAAAAGGAATAGTTGTTTTAAAAATTATTTTAGCTTTTTTCTGACATCTTGAAGATCATCAGTGTAATTTTTCAAAGATTATGAACAGGAAAATGAACAAAATAGGAAAGTAAAAATTTTCTTGAGTGTGTCACTTTTATGTTTCAAAATGCAGTTATTCACTTAGCAAACTGTCAAAAATAGGCGGTTTAGAAAAGACATTGCACATACTTAATATTTGTAATTTATTTATTATAAGTATTTATTATATATAATTAATTACATATATTATACAGAACAAGACTTCTCCTTAAGCCTGGAAGTTGGATTTTTTTTCATTTTTCCTAATTACAAAAGAATAACAATGTGGGAAATATTGCAAAGAGTTTTGGGGTCGTTTTTATTATTGTTATTAATTCCAAGCTTTCGTGGCTATTTGATGAACCAAATTATCAGTCACTCCCACAGCTTTCCAAACACCTGGAACATGCAAAGCCTTAGTGTCTCATACTGATATATACTTACAGGTGAGAGAGTGCTTGAGAGCAAATAAGATCATCCTGTAACATATGTGAAGTTGAAAAAGGCTGATAGAATCCACTATTCCAGTGTTTTCTGAGGATTTCTCTCTCAGCATCCACAGCTGGTACTGCCTGTCTCCTCTACTGCTCCATCACTCGAGAATGATCACAGGGAACTTTCAAGGGATTTAGGAAAAAAAGATCTGGGGGAAAACAGAACTAAGAAATGAGGAAGAGAAAGAAAAAATAAACAAAGGGTGCTGTAAGGGTTTGCAATAACACAGCTGCACAAACAGTGAGTGTCTCCCCTTGCAAGTATGTTGGCAAACCCAGCAGCACAATGCTTGTCATGGGCAGTTATCAAGCCTGAATCCAGTTTCAAAGTTATTTTCCTCAAAATCTCCCAAAAAAAAAGAAAAATCAGGACTTCTATATCCTTCTATGTTGAAATTATAACCTAAAATGTATATGATACAATAAAAATATTACTAATAGCATGAAGCTTCTGATGTAAGTGTTTAATTCAGTGGAGCTGTTTTGGTATAAAACTGCACTATCAGAGTGAGGAATAGAATTTAGGTTGATGCAGTGATGGGCCTTTAAGCTCACAGCAGCAGGCAAATCAGAGCTGAGCAGGTTTAATGAAGTCTTTTTTTCCTGTATGCGTTTTGAAATTCAAGAGTTGTTCTTATAACTAAGGGACCTGCCTTATGAATGAAAACAGGGAAAGGAAGACCAGAGAAAGATTCATTTCCCATATACTTACTGTATTTTTCAGTTATATATATTTAATTTCATAACCTCAAGAGTAATAACAGGAGCAAATATTTTGCTAGGCTAATGCATTATTAATCGGAGAATAAAGTGGGGAACCAGACAACTTTGGCACCTTATTCTAAGACCACATGAAAAACACTGCACATAAATGACAGTCAAAATAAGCAGCCTGGCATCTTATTGAACACAGAACATGATGTGTTGCAAAACCAAGAAGCAGCCCTGATTTATCCAGTGGAACTTGACATTTCCTACAAGCCAGCATTGGCTTAACATTAATTAAAGCTTCACATGAGTGTTATCTTTTTTCCTCCCTCGTATTGTTCTCATGGTGTGCAACCTATTTTTTTTTTTCTGAAACGCTGCATTTTGTGGATATGTATAAACCTGAATGACAGAGCAGGATAGCTGACTTCAAATGTCAGGATGCCTGTAGGTATTCAAAACAGAGACTTCTCCTTTATTAATAACATTACATGAAAAGTGCATGTGAAACCCATGGCCTTCAGAAGGTTTGAGAGAAAGGTGGATTTTAAAGAATGAAGTAAGTAAGGATGAGAGCAAAATTCATAGCATTTCACCCCCTGCCAACAATTGCTTCCTTTTCTGTCCATAAAGAATAAGNATTGTCTTCTGACCATTACAGATGTGTGTGTACACCCAGCACCAATCCTCCTTGTCATGCACACTCATTAATATCAGATAACAGGGGAACACCAGGGTGAGCCTGCAGCACCCAGCAGCAAGTCACCAAGCCCAAACTTCTCTCTTCAACACCAGCCATGAATAAGCGTCTGGGAAGAAACTGAATGAGGTAAGCATGTTTGATACAGACAGGTGTCAACAGAGGAGGAAATTCAGGCAATTCCATCTAAAATAATCATATTTTGAAGTTTGTGAGACTCCAGGATTTGGTTAGCACAAAAAAAAAAAAAAATTTAGGCGTAAATAAAAGGAATAGTTGTTTTAAAAATTATTTTAGCTTTTTTCTGACATCTTGAAGATCATCAGTGTAATTTTTCAAAGATTATGAACAGGAAAATGAACAAAATAGGAAAGTAAAAATTTTCTTGAGTGTGTCACTTTTATGTTTCAAAATGCAGTTATTCACTTAGCAAACTGTCAAAAATAGGCGGTTTAGAAAAGACATTGCACATACTTNACAAACAGTGAGTGTCTCCCCTTGCAAGTATGTTGGCAAACCCAGCAGCACAATGCTTGTCATGGGCAGTTATCAAGCCTGAATCCAGTTTCAAAGTTATTTTCCTCAAAATCTCCCAAAAAAAAAGAAAAATCAGGACTTCTATATCCTTCTATGTTGAAATTATAACCTAAAATGTATATGATACAATAAAAATATTACTAATAGCATGAAGCTTCTGATGTAAGTGTTTAATTCAGTGGAGCTGTTTTGGTATAAAACTGCACTATCAGAGTGAGGAATAGAATTTAGGTTGATGCAGTGATGGGCCTTTAAGCTCACAGCAGCAGGCAAATCAGAGCTGAGCAGGTTTAATGAAGTCTTTTTTTCCTGTATGCGTTTTGAAATTCAAGAGTTGTTCTTATAACTAAGGGACCTGCCTTATGAATGAAAACAGGGAAAGGAAGACCAGAGAAAGATTCATTTCCCATATACTTACTGTATTTTTCAGTTATATATATTTAATTTCATAACCTCAAGAGTAATAACAGGAGCAAATATTTTGCTAGGCTAATGCATTATTAATCGGAGAATAAAGTGGGGAACCAGACAACTTTGGCACCTTATTCTAAGACCACATGAAAAACACTGCACATAAATGACAGTCAAAATAAGCAGCCTGGCATCTTATTGAACACAGAACATGATGTGTTGCAAAACCAAGAAGCAGCCCTGATTTATCCAGTGGAACTTGACATTTCCTACAAGCCAGCATTGGCTTAACATTAATTAAAGCTTCACATGAGTGTTATCTTTTTTCCTCCCTCGTATTGTTCTCATGGTGTGCAACCTATTTTTTTTTTTCTGAAACGCTGCATTTTGTGGATATGTATAAACCTGAATGACAGAGCAGGATAGCTGACTTCAAATGTCAGGATGCCTGTAGGTATTCAAAACAGAGACTTCTCCTTTATTAATAACATTACATGAAAAGTGCATGTGAAACCCATGGCCTTCAGAAGGTTTGAGAGAAAGGTGGATTTTAAAGAATGAAGTAAGTAAGGATGAGAGCAAAATTCATAGCATTTCACCCCCTGCCAACAATTGCTTCCTTTTCTGTCCATAAAGAATAAGAAAAGGAAGAAGCTTCTTCCTTTTAAACCTCAGTTGACAATATTATGATATTTTTTTCCTGGGTCTTTGAAATTCAGAATACAAAATCTGTCAATTCCTGAATGACACACATGTACTGCATCACCAATGCTTCCTGTGCAAATAATTCATGCTCTTTGTGATTTTTTTTTTGTAACAAGTATTAAATTATAGCTTCTTTTTTTATCTGTGCTCATATAGTGCTTCACACAATGATGAAAAAATTAAAAAAAAAATTGACTAACATTTATCTTGTCCAACTCTATCCTGTTAAAACTATGTGTTTCTGGTCATAACCCATTATTTAAAATGTCTCCACAGTCATGGGAGAGAGCATGGTATCACCAGAGAGGAATTCATCCTACCCTAAAATAGATGTTTAACATGTGTGTGATAAATCATGCTCTTAAGAGACCTTTTTCCTCTCCTTTCATTAGAAAGGAAATTTAGGTGACTACCTTAATGAAATAACTAATTTTTATATGACTAAGTTAGGCAAGGTGAATCTCAGCTTAAAGGAAGAACATTGCAAATTTTTTTTTTTTCCTTTGTAAACCTGAAAGGAGCCATTCCCTGTTAAGATCCACCTGCATGTCTGCTGTCTGTGAAATAGGACACAAGACAGGCACAACACTATGAGTGTCACAGGAAAAGATTAATCAAGGAACAGAAAGGGAGAAGTGTCATATTTCTATGCACCTTGTAATAACCTAGGGAAAGTATGAAAATAAGCTTAAACTATAAAATTCATGCAATACATGCAATATTCAGAAATTGCTTTAGGTTTCTAAATGGAAAATAGTTTCCTAGCATTCACATTGGTTAAAAACCTACATCTTGGCAAACTGTATCTTGGATTCCTCTCATGATTTTGAGGAAATAGTCTGGGATATGTGCAGACCATCAAAATTCCATTCAAGTCCCATGCCAGAAATCTTTGAGCTTCAAATATCTCCTTCAGAGAGTTTGTGGAGGGTGTGACACAAAGCAATTTATGTCCCCACAATACAGCCTATATATCCTTCATAACCTAATTTCCCCATCTGTAAGATCAGTGCTGTGATACTTATTTCTCTTGCAAAGGTTATATCATAACTCCTAGCATTTGCCTTTAATATGCCTTGTAAGGGAGACAAAAATAAAATATATTGTAAATTATTAATGCAGTTGTATTTTTGGGGCTTCCTTTTATGGAATAGAATGAACTAGTAAAGAATAAATACCAATTCATATATTGAAAAAACAGAATACATTAAACAACCCTCCACCATTTTTAGGTATAATTTTAATTATTTATATATTTTGAAATTACTCCCGAACTCTGAGAAGAAGGATATTGATTTATTTGTGATTGGACAGAAATTGACAAAATACAAGGATTTCAGCTGCCAGCATCTTATTCATCCTATAGTTCTATTCATATGACATTTATACCAAACTATTGAAAATTAGCCAGCATTACTCTGTGCCAGTAGAAAGATTTCATGATCAGTGACCAGCTGGAAGGAAAAACGAAAGAACTATTTTCTCATATATTTATTCTGGGAAAATAGAATTGGTGTGAAGACTCACAGGTGAGGCATTTTACTCCAAGACATGGAAAATTTGTTTTCTTGCAGTGACTGAGTGAGTGCTGGAGTCAACCTCACCTCTAGTTACCACCTATGTATATATTTGAATAAATGCAATCTGGCCCCAAGAATCACTTTCTGTGCAGAGATGGAGACCCACAGGTGAGCAATGAACTGAGTTTTAGCATCCATATTCAGGTAAAAGGAGGAGTGGAATTTTTTAAGGGATATTTTTGCTACTGTTTTGTCTTACAGTGTAGGATATGGAAGGTGTTAATGTGCAGATTTTCTGAGAGAAAAGTACCTGCAAGGTTGACAGAAGAACATGACAAAAAAGATGTAATAATGTGTATACTAGGAATTGTTCACATTGAGAAATGATCCCTATTGCTAACTCCTCTATGAGCAAACAGGGAGGCGCAGCCCCATCCTCCAAGCATTTATGATCTTCTAATCTATCTCACTGAGTTATGAGCCTTCAAAAGAAAAGATATATATCTGTGAATGTTTTGGGAAACAATAATTTAAGTGAGTCTGGAAGTATAAGCCTGACATTTGACATTATACTGATTTCCTTTCTTTCTAGAATTTGTGCTCAGCTGCAAGTTCCATGTGCCCTCATTTACATCTCCACTCTCGTCTTTTGCACCTTTCCTAGGCTTGTCATGTATTTTTAATGTTATTTTTTTTCTATTGTTAATTTTCCCCATGCAATTCCTCTTCCCAGTCATGACACCTGAAGCAATTTCTGGGACATCTTCACTCTCTACCTGCCCCAGTCCTTACTTAGGTACAGGAGAGACATTTTGAAAGAACACATTTTAGGATCTCTAAGAACATAAAAATGCTACAGTGAGTCAAAGAGGTCTTTCTAATATCTCCAACAACAGTCAAATCTGGATGCCAATGAAAAAGTGAAGTGTCAGAGCATGTATGTGTGATTCCAGCTCTGATCTCTCCCCCAGATGTTTATTAACAGGATACTAAACCTTTCTAAGACAGGAGTGCTTTGCATGCATTTATTGTATGGGCTCAGATTTTCTTCTTGCAAACTTGTCCAGTCTCCTCCTGAATCCTCGCCAGCTTTTTACATCTACAGCATCCCAGGGAAGGGAATTCCATTGCTGAATCTTTCTGCTTATACGTAGAAAACCCCAGGAAAAAATATGCATTAGGAGCACACTGGAGCAGCAAATACATGACAAATAATTGCCTTTGTAAACAGGACAAATCTGGAACAAATGTGTGGTATCCTGCACTGCCAGGGGAAAAATCTGGTTGGTAACTCTTGTTTTGATCCTAGGTGAGATCTCAATTCTCTTGCATGTAACTGAACGGGAGTGAAACTCTGCATGAGTGGTACCTGCCTTGGCAGCACACACTGCTGTTTGACCAACAGGGTCCCTTTTAAAACTTCAAGGCTCCTTGGAGACCTTTTCCTCTCCTCATCTCATGAAAATGAGCATTCTTTTGTTTTTATAATGTCTTATCTGTTTTGTATCAATGTGAGGAAAAGAAATGACTCTCTAGTGCTCTCTTAAATTGGCATCTTCTTACTAATAGCTATCAACACTCATCCTCTAAGCATGGCTTAAGCCCCCATGTGTCTGCTCTTGCTTTTGGATGTGCAAGGTCTCAAAGTGACTTTTTTCCCTCTGGAGAAAAGCGATGATCCCTAAATTGCACACAGAGCAGGATTATCCTCAACATGGAAGAAATAATGAAACAACCAATCTAATGTGGGTGCTGTGTTAGTGCTAGCAAATGTAAAATAGAAAGTCTTCAAAATAACCTTATGATTGTTTTGTCAAAGGATCAGAATCCCTTGGAATTAATCCATTAATGCATATTTACAGAGCAAGGGTCTTGCAAATATAGGTGCCAAGGGAAAATTAAAGCGGTGAAAATATCTAACACACAGTGAAGAATTAGGAAGGAAAATCTGATAATGGAGCTAGAGCAGAAAAAAAAAAAAAAGAAAAGGAATGCTGTCTTGGTTTTAAGGCGACATTTCCTGTCACCCTTTTCCCTTCCTCCCTCAGCTGAATGTAACCATTAATTGTACGAATCGAAGAGTTGCAATGGCTAAATTGGACAGGAACCTCAGGAGGTCAAAGCATTCCTGCTTGTTAAAGCTCCTGACATGTTTTACAGTTTTGCAAAATGTCAGAGTCCATCATGCTGTAACTTTGCTGCTGAGGATCCTATCTCTCTTAAAACACTCACAGCCGTCTTATGAAACTTTCAGGTAAAACCTCAAACCTGGAACTGAATCAGCTCCTTTTCTCCCTTCCCTTTATATTATTGTTTACGAGCTTGTCACAAGCCTGTGGACTTTTGTTTGTTTGTTTGGGTTTTTTCTTTTCTTTTTGTATCGTTTTTACTACATTCATTTTTTATTCTTTTCCTCTCAGAGCTGTAGGTTCAGAGAACTTGAGTGACAGCAACCTCTGTGGCTTTCCTACAATTGCAAAATCTCAAATTGGTGGAAAGGGGCAATTAAAGTAACCACTAGGGTTTAACAATTGGCATTTGGCATCTGCTGTGCCTCTATGGCCATGCACAGCTGTCTGCCTTCCAAGAGATACACAGAAGTGTGTCGTGTCTGTAATCCCAGTGAACTGAGCCCTCTCAAGCATGCTGTGATGGCAACTTCATTTCATTCTGCCTTTTTCATCTCTAGGATAGCACCTCTCCAGAGGGGATTCATACCACAGAAAGGCTGGAGAGGTATTTTAAGCGCTGCCCTAAACACTGAACTCCCTAATTCACAGCAGAACACAACCAATTCTCAGTGTTTCTATGATCCAGTTGTAATATTTGATCTTTTAAAAATTCTGTTTGTGTTTGTCTGGGAATGTGCATTTATATTATGGTACGTTGTGCTAGGCTTTCACAGAATCACCGAATAATTTGAGTTGGGTGGGATCACCTTGTTCCCACCCCTGCCATGGG
>VXAX01007083.1:92737-102762 GCA_013399835.1 Leptocoma aspasia | reverse complement strand
AAAACCACCACCCAACCCTGAGCGCGAGCGAAGCAGCGAGCCAGGGCCGAGGCGAGCGGGCGGGCTCGGGGAGCCGAGCAAGAGCAGAGCCCCCCAAAATCCCCCTGCACCCCGACTATGCTAAATGTAACTGGGGAGCTCTCAGGTAAGCCCGCGGCGCTGGGTGCGGGGCGGGGGGCTGCCCCAACTCCCCTGCCTGCATCTGCCGGGAGTTTTTTCCCCTTTCCAAACCGACTGCTGATTTTAATTTGATGTGATTAAAACGTCTGTCTGGCTTTGGGATTGATTTAAGACTTTCCCCTCTCTAGGTTGGGTTGTTGGTTTTTTTTTTTGGGTTTTTTTTTCCCTCTTTCTCTCGTTCCTTCTTTTCCATGCATGTTTGTGATTACCAGGGAGGGAACCGCCGCTGAGCACGGAGAATTAAACCCCGGGACTGACAGAGGGGAGGAAAAGGAAAGTCCGTGGGATTTATGGGGGGCAGGAAGAGTTAGCTTTCCTGCCCGGGGCTGGATTTCGGGGCTTGACACCGAACGCCACCGCTGGAGCAGTCGACGTTCCTCCGGGACACAGCAGCGGGATTTTGGGGTGCTGGGGAGGGGACGGCTTTGTTCCCCCGGCCCCGGTGGCCACCGGCACCCCCGGGGCAGCTGGGGGACCGGCCGGCCTGGCGGCACACCGGCACCGGGGCCTCCTCGCCCGGAAAATGCTGGAAAACACCCTTAAAAGGTCAAAGTGTGGGCGCCGCCAGGCTCCCCGGGGTCCCGGGCGGCGGGACCGGGGCAGCACGAGGCCGGCGCCGGGTTCGGCTCCAGCTCCCGCGGTGCCGCCGTGACGCAGGACGGGCAAAGCGGGGCGAGTGCCGGGGAACCGGAAAAGCGAGGCCGGGATCCCCGGCGGCTCCATCGCCCTCCCTCGCCCCTTCCTCTCCCGCTTCCCGCCGCCGCCGGGCCCGGCGGACGTGGCCGAAGCGGTGGCACAGCCGGTGCCGAGGCCTGCGGGGACGGGCGGGGAAGGGGACACCGAGGAGGCGCCGCAGGGCTGGAGCTCGGCCGCCACCACCCCGCTCCCCATTCTGGGACATCCCCACCCGTGGGCTGCCCAGGCGGTGTCTCCGGCAGGGCTCGGGGACTCTCGGCATCCCCGGTGTCCCCGTGCCTATTTAGCAGGCGGCGCGAGGGCACGGTGGCGGCCGCACATCTGGGCTGCATTAGGCGCAGGCTCCGCAGGGAAATGCGGAGGGCTCTGCTTACAGGGCCGCGCTGAGAGGAGATTTATGCCCTGCTAAGTGGCACCGAGCCCCATAAATCATCCCCCCGCACCCCCCCGGGCTGCAGCGCCAGCGTCCCGGTGCCACCGTCCCAGCGTCGTGGGATGCACTCCTGGTTATCTGGGATATCCGGGAAGCAGCTGGCCCAGCAGTGTTGTGGCTGCGTGTGGCGTGTGGCTTGTGGGTGACAGAGGCATCCCAGGCTTCACCAGGGTGCTGTGGGGACATCAGGGCATGGCTGTGCCCACCAGAACTGCTGGTCCCACACTGACCCAGCCGGGCGATGCCAGTGGTGGCAGCAGGTCTGGAGGTGCCAGGGCGTGTCACCCACGGCTCTGCGGTGCCACGTGGGCTGGCACTGGGGGTCCCCTGCCCCGCTGGAGAGTGGCCAGCCTGGCTGTGTGCTGATGAACCCCCAGAACGGTGCAGGGGGGGCTGTTGGGCTGCGTGGCTCCATGACCTGCTCTGGGAGCGGCAGGAAGGGATCGAGGTGCCTGGCGTGGCTCCTGGGTGCTGGGTGTGCGTGTGGGGCAGCGGGGTCTGGTTGGGATTAGGGGCCTGTGCCCCCCTCGCCAGCGGGGGTGTTTCCATCGTGCCGCTGGCTGCAGCCGGAGCTGGATGGGAAATCCAGGCCCATCTAATTACGGCCTCGCTGGAGTCTCCCGTGCGCGGCCGCATTTATAAACACACGGAGGAGACAGGATGTAAACACTCAGCGCCGCGAGCACAGGCACGGTCCGCGCTGGGGGGACGCGGGGCCACGCGCCCCCCGCGCCACCACCCGCTCCTGGCACGCTGGCTTTGCCATGGGATGGATGGGATGGAGTGCCGTAGAATGGGATGGATGGGAGGGGGACCCCACTGTGGTGGCCGTGGGTGCTGTTGGGGAGCAAGGACCCCCATGTTCTTCCTGTTGGAACTCAGGGAATGCTGTGTCCATGATACCTGGCTGTGGAACGTGAGCATCCTTGTGTCCCCACTGTGGCAGCTCCACAGGGACGCTGCTATGCTGTGGTGTCACCTCTCCAGACACAGTGGGGTTAAATGCCAGCAGTGTGGGGACACAGAGGAGTCTGTTCATGAGGCCTTGAGTGTCACCCACTCCAAGCCCCTCGGAGCTGGTGGCACGTTGGGCTGGGGAGCGCCCCGTGGAGGGTTAAGTGGTGCCAGTTGCTGGCCAGGACAGTGGCTGGGGTAGTGGGGACAGGGCTGCTTTGTCCTCAGTGCCACAGTCATGCCTGGCCACCGCGAGACCTCCCGTGCTGGCCCCAGGAATGGGGCTGCGGGATGGGATGGGGCTGTGCTCGCCGCTGGACGCCGGCCCATCAGATACGGCAGCTCCCGCCGCGGCGTCGGGGGCCGGCTCGGCTCCGTCCGCTGCCGGGGGCTCCGGGGCCAGGGGGTCTCCCCTTCCCGGCTGCCGCCCCCGCCACCAGGGTTTCGGGAAAGCGGCTCTGGGCGGGCTGTGGTCGCTCAGCCCTCGGCGGCTCTGCCCACAGCGTGCCCAGGGAACAGCTCACCGTCTCCGTGGCTGAATTCCTGCCTCGGCCACTGGCCGGGAGGTCTGGCCAGCACCGCCCCCTGCTCCGCTGGGTGGGTGGCAGGCCAGGGGTCCCGGGTGTCACCCCAAAGGCGGATAAGCCACGTCCTCACTGCCATGTGTGCGCTGGGTGTTCGTGGTGCCACCGCATGTCCGGTGTGGGTGTCCCAGGGTGCTGCCAGCAGAGCAGGGGGTGCCCGCTCCCGCGGCCCCCCGTGGCCCCGGCTCCTCGGGTGTCCCCAGGGCCCAGAGGGTGACCCTGGGCAGGCACGCCATGAGCTGCTTACGTGGGCTGGGAGCATCCTGGCCGCGCTCCAGGGCCGGTTTTGAAACCCTCGGGCTCTTCCTCTCCGACGTCACCGGGATCCAGCTGTGCCGGCTGGAGCCTCCCTCCTCCACTGTCTGTGCCGGTGGGTGCCCGGCGCCAGCCGCGGGGACAGAGGTGGGCAAGGGACAGCGGGGGCAGCCGCTATGGCTGGGCCATTGTCACCGCGGTGCCATGGTCACCATCACTGCTGTGCCACTGTCATCATCACTGCTCTGCCATGTGTCACTGCTGTGTCGTGGCCACTGTCTCTGCTATGCCACAGTCACTGTCACTGCTGTGCCAGGGTCACCATGGTCACTGTGTCATGGTCACTACTGCCCAGTGCCATCCATTCTGCACATCCCACCGTTCCCATCCCTCAGACACTCACCTCCATCCCCTTCCTCCATCATCCTCATCCTCATGTCTGGGCCACCTGCCCAGGAGCCACCGTGGCTCCATCCCAATCTCACATGCTTGCCACCCCCCCCCTCATCCCACTCCCCGGCTGTGTTTGGTTTGGCACTGGCCAGGCCGGGGCGGGTGTAAATCCCGCCTGGAAACCGGAGCCGGCGGCAGGCGAGGGTCCGGCCAAAGCAAACACCGGGAAGGGGGGAGATGTGTGGTGTGAGTCACCCGGCCCCCCCGCCAGCCCCCCCTGGCCCACGCTCGCACGCACGCGGGGCTGGCCGCACGCTCCACGCGCCAGAACACACCGGAGCGTGGGCAAGGGGCTGCACGTGCCCACCGAGGGGCACCGGATGAGCTGGAGCTGCCACGCACGGGCACGGGGGACGTGAGGGCACGTGGTGTCATATGGGGTGTCACAGCGTGGTGTGGTGTGCGAACGGTGTGTCACATGTGAGTGGCATGTAACCCCAGCATGGTGTATGTGCACAGCATGTTGCACACTTGGCTGGCATGTCCTGTGACTGCCACGCGTGTTACATTTAGGTGACACACATGGCTGGTGTCTCATGCACGTGGTGCATCACACGTGTGCACGGTGTCACATCTGGAAAGTGCGGTGTTCCCCATGCCTGTGTGATGCACACACACAAGGTGTATCCCAGCTGTGTCCTGGACGTATCCCAGAGGTGTCACAAGTGTCCTGCACGCCTCCGGGGTGTATCCCAGGTGTGACATTGTCCTGCACACCCACAGGGCCCTCGCATGCCCCACAGCGAGGCTTGCAGTTTGCAGGACACGCACGGCGGCGAGGCCGTTGTGGCCGGAGCCGGGGTGTCCCCGAGGACCCTCGTGCGTCACCGGCGGTCGGTGACGGGGAGCGGTGACGCGTGGGGGCACCGGGGGCTGCCCGCAGCCGGAGCCCCGCGGTGCCGAGCCGTGCCAGCGGCCGGTCTTTNCGGCCGCGCTGCTCCAGACCATATAAAGGATTGTTGGTGCAGCCGCGGGCGGGAGCGCTCCGAGGGGAGCCGGAGGGTCACCGCGCTGAGGTGGGGGCTCCCTGCTGCTCCAGAGGGGGTGCTGAGGCTCTCCACCTCCGTGCCTCAGTTTCCCCGCGCTCAGACGGGTGACTCAGGGATACTCTGCAGGCTCAGCGCCGCACACACGGAGACAAGTGTGTCCCTGTCACCCGCCCTGAGGTGCCGTGTGTCCCCCACAGGTGACTCTTGGGGGATCTTCACCTTCCTGTGCGCCGCGCTTTGCAACCTGCCGGCGCTGCCGGCGCTGAACTGCTCCGAGGAGCTGGGCGCCGGCCAGTCCATCCAGCAGACGTACGACCTGACCCGCTACCTGGAGCACCAGCTCCGCACCCTCGCCGGCACCTACGTGAGTCCCCGACGCACCCCCCGGGATATCCACCCCGTGCCCAGCTGCTCCCACGCCGGAGGTCACGGAAATGCCTCACCGCCCCCCGGGCGCAGGGCGGCTCCCGGGCACCCTCCCGTCGGCCCATGATTCCGTCATGGGCGTGGGCATCCGCCTCTCCCTCCCCGCCGGCGTCGCCGACTCACCCGGAGGTTCCCCGTCCCCGCCCTGACGTGCCCTTTGCGGTGGCGGCACGTTTGGTGCCAAGCGGTGACGCTGGCACTGCCTGGGCTGTGGTGGGAATGTCCGGCTTGGCCAGAATTCCAAGGGGGACGTGACAAGAGAAGGGAGAGCTGGGATGGGTGGGATGTGTTTGAACTGGGGGACGGGGTGGACATGGAGACCTGACCCCTGGCACCCCCGTTCCCTTCCAGCTGAACTACCTGGGCCCCCCCTTCAATGAGCCCGACTTCAACCCCCCGCGGCTGGCACGTGCCGAGCGGGTGCCCAGCGCCACCGTGGACTTGGACCTGTGGCGGGGCCTGACGGACAACGCCCGCCTGGCCGCCAACTACCGGGCCTACAGCCGCCTGCTGTGCTACCTGCGCGTGCTGGACGGGCAGGTGGGCACGGCCGAGCTGCGCCACCGCCTCGCCCACTTCTGTGCCAGCCTCCAAGGGCTGGTGCTCAGCATCGGCGGCGTCATGTCCTCGCTGGGGTACCCGCTGCCCGCCGGCCCCGCCGGGCCCCCCGCGCCCCCCGGCGCGCCCGCGGCCCCCAATGACTTCCTGAAGAAGATGGATGATTTCTGGCTGCTGAAGGAGCTGCAGACCTGGCTCTGGCGCTCGGCCAAGGACTTCAATCGCCTCAAGAAGAAGGTGCCGCCCGCCGTGGTCACCCTGCGGCTGGAGGCGAGGGGGTTCTGAGCACCTGCTGGGCTCCTGAGTCCACAGTGCCGCCACTGCCATGCAGGTCACCTCTTCCACCACCAGTGTGCCTTGAGAAATGGGGCTCCTGACCCCCAAACCACCCCATAACCTCATCATCACCTGGCAGTGCCTTGAAAGACGGGGCTCCTGACATCACATGTCACCGCAGCCACCCTGCAGCCCCTCCATCATCATCACACTGTGCCTTAAGGAACAGGACCCCAAGTGCCATCACGGCCACCCCATGTCCCCTGTCCACCACCAGTGTGCTTTAAGAAATAGGATTCCTGACTCCCAAGTGCCACCACAGCCATCTCACAATCCCACTTTCATCACTGTGCCTTAAGTGAGGGGCTCCTGACCCCAAGTGCCACTCACCACAGCCACCTCACATCCCTGCTGTCACCACGCTCTGCTGTAAGGGATGTGTCTCCTGACCCCAAATGCCACCAAAGCCACTCCATGTCCCCTCTTTACCACCAGCGTCCCTTCAAAACTGTGTCTCCTGACCCCAGAGTGCTGCCAAAGCCACCCCACATCCTCATCATCACCCAGCTGTGCCTTAAGGGGTGGAGTTTCTCATCCCAAAGTGCCACCGCAGTCACCCCGCAGCCCCTCTATCACTATTTTGTGTCTTAAGGGACAGGTGTCCTGACTCCCAAGTGCCCCTTCATGGTGTCCCCAACCCCCAGGGTGCCTGTCCCCATCCCTAAAATCTCCAGAGTGGGTGCAAACCCCGCCCATCCCAAAAAGGACCAATTCCCTCTGAGCGTAGGAGTAAACCCCGCCCCAGCCAGTAGCAAACCCCGCCCCTGGAGCAATAGGCTCCGCCCCGGACGGCATTAAGCCCCACCCACTCACATGTGTAGCAAGCCCCGCCTCCTCCCCGCAACAGGCCCCACCCCCTTTACCCAAGCCCCGCCTCCCCCATGGTTGCCCATCGATGCAGCGGTGGGGCGAGGCCATGGGGCGTGGCCGGGTTGTGGCCACTGTCCCGGTGCGTCTATGAGTGTTTATTTATTGGAGATGTTTATTTATTGGGGTATTTATTGCAGAAGATCTATTCTTGTATGAACGAATAAAAGCCTTTCTCCAGCCCCCCGCCCCGCCCGTGCTGCACCCCGGTGGGGACGGGGGAGAACGGCTCCGTGTGGAATCTGGGATGTTCCCATCAGCAGGGACCAGAGGGTACATTCCACATTCTGAGCTCAGGATGGAATTTGGGATGTTCCCTCCCGTGCCATCAGCAGGGACCAGAGGGGACATTCCACATTCTGAGCTCAGGATGGAATTTGGGATGCTCCCATCAATGCCATCAGCAGGGACCAGAGGGAACATTCCACATTCTGAGCTCAGGATGGAATTTGGGATGTTTCCATCAATGCCATCAGCAGGGACCAGAGGGAACATTCCACATTCTGAGCTCAGGATGGAATTTGGGATGTTCCTGCCAGTGCCATCAGCAGGGACCAGAGGGAACGGCTCCAAGCCGAGCTCAATGTGGGAGTTGGGGTGCTCCCCTCTCTCCCACCTGGGCCCAGGTATCCTCACCCCAGGGACAGGCGCCCCCCACCTTGGCAGCCCCTCCCTGGGCACTACTTTGGGGTGCCCAGGATCATGTGGAGGGTTCCGGGCTGTGGCAGGAAGCCGATGGCTTGCAGGGAGCGCAGCGCGGCCGTGTTGTGGGGCAGCGCAAAGCAGTAGATGGGGAAGCCGCGGGCGTGCAGCTCCCGGCCCAGCGTGGCCAGCAGGACCCCGGTGAGGCCGTGCCCGCGCCAGGCGGGCACCGTGTAGCCGTGGCGCAGGCAGCCCTGGCCGTCCAGCAGGCTCCAGGACACCGGGCGGCCCCGCGGGTCCAGCAGGCAGGCGGAGGGCAGCGTCTGCACCAGCCCCAGCAGGAACGCCCGGCTGCGGGCATTGCCCCCCAGGGCCCAGGTGGCATTCAACAGCGGGACGTGGGATGGGGACACACGTGCCAGGCGCAGGCCCGGGGGCATCCTGCAACAGGGCATGGCAGAGTGGGGAATGCTGAAGGCTGTTCCCAGCCGGGATAGCAATTGGGATGGGATTGGGAACCTCTGTGCCACCCAAAGGTGGAATCTGGAACTCTTGTTTCCCCTAGGGATGGGATTGGATAGACCCCCGTGCAACCCAGGGATGGGATTGGGAACCTTATGCCATTCAGGAGTGGGATTGGGGACCCCTGTGCCACCCAGGGACGTGGTCAGTGAACCCTTTCATGTCACCCAGTGATCCCTGTGCCACTCAGGCAAGTATTCAGGGACCCCTGTGCCACCCACAGGTGTTCTCAGTGATCCCACTCATGTCACCCTGTGCCTCTCAGGGATGTGCTCGGGGACTCCTGTGCCACCAAGGGAGGTGACCATGACCCCCTTGTGCTACCCAGAAATGTGATGGGTCTCCATGTCCCACCCAGGGATGTGACTGGTCCCACAGTGCCCACGTCCCCCCAGTGTCCCATGTCCCCCCAGTGCCCCTCACTCACTGCCTGCGGGGCTGGGGGGGCTCGGGGCTCATCAGCGCCCGGTACCGGATGGTCTCCACCTTCAGCCCCCTGGCACTGGCCACCTCCTGCACGGCCTCGTCCAGCCCGTCCTGCATCCCTGGGACCCCCAGTCAGCCAGACAGGGAACCCAGTGGAGGGTAGGGGAGCCCTGTGTCCCCCCCAGTGCCATCCTTACCCAGAATCTGGAAGGCTCTTTCCCGGGTCACCGCCTCAGTGCCCTCCAGCAGTGCCTGCAGGGCTCCCTTGTCCCGGTAGAACACAGACAGCTGGTTGGTGTAGTAGTCCCTGGGGTCCCTGTGGTCCTGGGGGGGACATGGAGCTGAGGGTGGCACCCCAATTCCCAGGCCCATGGGTGTGAGGTGCTGCTGCCAGGGCAGGGGCAGCCGTGGCAGCACCTCTGGGCGCAGGCGGGTGAGGACAATGCCGAAATAGGGCCAGGAGTCCACCAGCACCTCGTGGGAGGCCGGGTTCCCCCTGGCCACCGTCATCACAGTCCCCAGGACCTGCACGATAAGGTTGTTGTCACCAACAGGACAGGGGAGAGGGGACAGAGGGATCCTTGTCACCACCAGGGCAGGTGGGGAGGCAGAGGAGTCCCAGGGTCCTCATCACTGGCAAGGCAGGGGAGAGGGGACAGCAGACAGGGACAGAGGGGTCCCGGGAATCAGCAACACTGACAGGGCGAGGGTGAGGGGACAAAGGAGTCCCCAGGGTCCTCACCACCAGCAGAGAGGGAGGGAGGGAGGGAGGGAGAGACAGAGGGGACCCCAAGGACTCTGTCACCAGAAGGACAGGGCAGAGGGGACAGAGGGATCCTCGGGGTCCCTGTCACCGGCAGGGTGGTGGGCAGGCTCTTCCACAGGGTCTCCTCCAGGAGCTGCAGCTGAGCTGGGCACCTCAGGATCCGCATGGCTCCGTGACCGTCGGGCAGGCGGTGACACCGAGGATCCGTGGGGAGCTACTGGCACTGGGGCAATGTCCCAGAGTGTCCCAGCTGAGCACCCATCCCCAGGCGGCCCCAGGGCTGGCCTGGTGCCCAGTGTTCAGCAGGATGGACCCTGCCCACTGCCCCCCAAGGCAGGGGGCACTCGCTGGCCCGTGACAGCTGGTGGTAACCATTGTCACCGAGTGCCACACAGTCCCCAGAGTCCCACTCCACGGCCCTCTGGAACCCACAGACCCAGGACTGTTGCAGGGTGAGTGCTGGAGGAGCTGGGGACTGTGGGGAAAGGGGTGGGAACAGGGACAGGGGCCATGCCTGGTGGTCCTGTCCCCCTGTTACTGAGGGTCTCCCGGCAGGACAATGAAGATCCTGACGTGCCCAGCCCAGCTCCAGTGCCTGGAGGGGATCCTGAGGAAGAGCCTGCCCCTCGCCCTGCCGGTGATGGGGGCCCCACTGTCACCCCTACCCTGTGCCATGCCAGAGACCCCAAAGCTACCCCCACCCTGCCAGTGACAGGGACCCAGCTGTCACCCCTGCACTGTGCCATGACTGGGACACCAGTGTCACTCATCTGTTGCTGTGATGGGGACCCCAATATCCCCCTTGCCCTGTGCTGTGAGGGGGACCCCAATACCCTCCCTCCCCTTTGCCCTGCTGGTGATGGGGACCCCTGTGTCATTAGGGACCCTTTACTACCCTGTCCCCCCCACCTGTCCCCCTCCCCTCAGCTCTGACCCCA
>VXAX01007083.1:30985-65358 GCA_013399835.1 Leptocoma aspasia | reverse complement strand
GACGGACGGACGGACAGACGGACGGACAGACGGACGGACGGACAGCGGCGGGGCCTCACCTGGGCTCGGGCAGGACGATCCTCTTGCTGGCGCGGGCGGCGGGCGCGGCGCGGCTCTTCTCCATGGCCATCAGGTAACTCACGTCCGCCAGCACCGCCTCNCGGCGGGAGCGGAGCGCGGAACGGGGCGCGGCCGCACCGGGCGCGGGGCGGGACAGCGGGGCTGGGCGGGGACAGCGCCGCTGCCACGCCCGCCCGGGAGGGGCCGTGACACCGGCTGTGGCACTGGCGGTGTGTGTGTGACACTTGTGTGTGTGTGACGCTGGGTGTGACACGGGATGTGTGCCACTGGATGCCTGTGTGCCACCAGGTGCGTGTGGCGGCGTGGCGGTGTGACACCACGGGTGTGACGCCGTCTCTGAGTGTGTGACACTGTGAGAGACAGCACGGGTGTGTGCGACAGTGGCTCTGTGTGTGCGTGACACCGCGTGTGTCGTTCCACATCACACAGTGTGTGACCACATGTGCCATGGGTGACAGCAGGTGCGACCGTGCGCGTGTGACACCGTGTGCAGGCTCTCTGTCCCCGGGGCCGGGAGGGGACACCTGGAGGGGACAGGCAGGGGGTCGGGGCGCTGAGATTCACTTGGCTCTGGTGCATCGCCGGGGAAAGCACGTGGTGGCACTTGGGGACCGGGGCACCGGGAGTGTTACAGTGGCCTCAGCCACCTGTGGAGGATGATGTCACCTGCCATGTGCCTCGCCATGCAAATGTCACAGCCCAGCCGTCGCGGGGACCTGGGCCGTGACATCCCCGTAGGGTGGGGGACACTAAATGTTACCCTGGTGGCCCAGGAATGCACTGGGAGAGGGCAGGTTTCCCAAGGGACGTGGAGGGCAAGAGCCCCACTGGCCTCTGGAGGACCTGTGGCCCTGGCAGGAGGTGGATGAGACACAGGGACAGCTGCCACCACCCACCAGGAGACAGTGGGGACACCGGGACAGCTGCCACCACCGAGGGCACTCCAGTTTCCTCTCGAGCAGCTGAGAAAGCCCTGGTGCTGGGGACAGCGGGGACACAGGAGGTCCCAGCCCTGGCCTTGTCCCCTCCGCTTCCCTCACAGACAAACGGGCAGAGCTCACACTAATGGATTTTAGTTGGTCTTTTTTTTTCCTTTACTTTTTTTTTTTATTCCAAAAAATCAACCCCTGAGAAACAAAGTATTTCCCTTGGGAGGCTGGGGTTTTCCCTCCTCCCACAACAGCTCACCCAGCCTGGTGGAATTATGGTATGAGCAAAGAGCCTCTCTAAAAATCCAGGATGGGAGAAAGCTCAGGAAGCAAAAAAACCCAAAATAAAATAAAATAATAAAATAAAAAAGAAAACCAAACCCACTTGCCAAGTAGGTGCCCTCCCTCTGCCCCAGCCAAGAATGCCCAACCCCAGCTGAGAGAGTGCAAGACTTGGTTTGCTTTTACCCTTAATGCTTACATTTAATTTTAAAGCACAAACATCAGAGATGGACTCTAAATCGCCAACAAAAAAATAGATATTTACAATATTTCTCCGGGGAAGGGAGGGAAGGAGGAAGGGAGGGAAGGGGGGATTGAAACAAAACAAAACCACAACCAAACCCTTAAACAAGTGACTTTGCTTGCAGGAGTTGTCTTTAGGGAGCAGGCTGGGTTGGTTTTAAATCACTAAGTGATTTTTATTATATATAATTCTCTTTTTTCCTTCCTCGTGGCTTTGCACCACGCCGGGGTGGTGAGGAGGGTCGCACGCCGGAGTCTCTGTGGCTGGAGGGGGGGACACGGCGGGCAGGGGGTGCTGTCCCCGCGCAGGAGGGACCACCTCGCCCCTCTCAACCCCAGCTCTGGAAATTTTCTTTCGCGTTGCAAAACTCAAAAGGAATCCAAAGGAAAAAGAAGTTTTAATTCTTCCGATGTCTTTCCCGGGAGCCACCGCCGAGAGAGGCCGAGGCCGAAGGCTGCTCCTCTCGCCTGGGGGGGTTTCCTGCTCCGAGCCCGCTTCGGCCACACTGCCCCTTGTCCCAGGCACTGCGGGATTGCCCCTCGTGTCCCCCTGCCGGGGACAGTCCCCGCGGGCCGCCTCTCCTCCTTTATTGCTTCTGAAGCAGCAGAGGGGGTGCGGGCTGCCCCCCGGGGACCCCTGCGGGGCTGGGGACCGCTGGTGGCACGGAGGGGACACCCCAGATTGTGCTATCGGTATGCTGCCAGGGAGAGAGCAGGGTGCTGACACCGGGGGGACAGTGAGGGAGAGCGTCCAGGCACAGGCAGGACAGGGAGGGAAATAAAATAGTGACTCAGAAAAAGAAGATTCCAACCTTTTTTCCTTTTTTTTTTTTTCTTGTCTTTTTTTTTTTTTGTTTTTTTTTTTTTAAAGTGCAAAAAGCTCTCTGCTGCCCTAGAGAGAGGTTCTTTGGACCAACCATTCATTGCAAAGGAAAATCGGCAGCGAAAAGGGGGTGGGGGAGAAGGAGAGGCCGATGCCAGTTCGGTCCCAGGCCGCGGAGCAGCCCTCGCCCCTCCGGCCCCAGAGTGCTTGTGGTGCCTGCCGGGAGCTGGGGAGGAAGAGGAGGCAGCTCCTGTCCCCTCCCCGTGCTCACTCACCCCTGGCTGATGCTTCCCGAGTCCTCCCTGAGCTCTGGTGTACCTGTGGGTTCTCCCCTGCTCCATCCCCTCGGACAGACGAGTTATCCCCTAGCCCCTGCTCCTGGGACACCCCGGCCACAGGGCTCCTGCCCTGGGTGCCCAAAGAACCGCCCGATGTGTGGGAGGAGGAGGGGGATGGATAGCAGTCCCTGCAGCCAGACGAGGGGGAGGGGAAGGGGGAAGGAGCGCAGGGAA
Source organism: Leptocoma aspasia (assembly GCA_013399835.1). Lineage (NCBI taxonomy): Eukaryota > Metazoa > Chordata > Aves > Passeriformes > Nectariniidae > Leptocoma > Leptocoma aspasia. The sequence goes on along the minus strand of VXAX01007083.1, from coordinate 62,488 downwards.
GCGCCGAGCTGGTGGTGGCACAGAGGGGGACGGGGTGTTCTGGCTCTGCTCCCCCTCCTTTGGAGAGACCTCGACCCTCAAGCTTTGTGCTACCAGGGAAGTGACAAATGTTTCACGGCAAGGAGATGATGGGGAGGAGGGGAAAAGCTGGGGGGAGAGGGTGCCCCATTTCTCTGCACAGAGGCCTCTGTTACAGCCCCCGCCTCAGGAGCGGCCAGCCTCCGGGCCGAGGCTCCCTGCCACGTGCCCGTTCCTCCTCTGGTACTGGCCAGCCTGGCGGGGCATCTTCCTCGGCAGAAGTCCCGGGGAAGGAGGAGGAGGAAGGACAGTGGAGCAAGGCCAGCGATGGCCCTGCCTGCCGAGTCAGGTGGGAGGCAGCAGCAGGACGCGCAGGGCAAGGGGGAGAGGTGGAGGAGCGGCTCTCCGAGAGGGGTGGCATGGGCTCTTTTCCTTCTCCTCAGTCTGCCCCAGGGAGGGTCTCTAGCTGATTTTTTGGATCAACTTCTCATCGGACAGGCAGTAGAGGCTGTTGATGGACAGGTCCGAGATGAAGTGCTCACAGGCTTTGCGGGTGATCTGTTTGCAACCCCGCAGGTCGATGAGGGTGACGTTGGAGATGCGGCGCAGGTACAGCAAGGCCTGGTCCGTCAGCTTATTGCAGCCTGCGGGCAGAGCAGAGCACAGGGAGCGTGAGGGGGACACCTCCAGCAGGAGGAATGGCAAATCCAGGAGGCACCTGGGGCGGGGCACGCACCTGCCATGTTGAGCTCGGTGAGGGAGTTGCGTGTGGAGGAGCCCACGGCGGTGAGGAGGTTGGCCGACTGGTCCGTGAGGTGGTTGCAGTGGCTGAGGTCGAGGCGGGAGAGCAGGGGCATATGGCGGATGATCAGGCGCAGCGTGGCGTCCGTGATGTCCAGCCCGGCGAGCCGGAAGTCGATCATGTTGCGGAGTTTGCTGCGATTGTCCTGACCTGCACAGGCACAGGGAGAAACAGTGTGGACAGACTGCACCGGGGACCTTGCCTTGTCCAGCCCAGCCAGCCCCAGGGCAGCAGCAGCTTACTGGGTTTGTCTGTTGGAGGCGTGAGTAAGTCCCGGATCTGAGGGTCCTTGATTCCTACTGCCCACCGAAGATCGAGGGTCCTGAGAAGGGGGCAGCTGGAGGTACTGAGAGCACAGACTGCAGACCAGGAACAGCCCGCTAGGATGAGGTCTTTCAGGCCTGGCAGAAGGGAGGCAGGTAACAAGTTAGACGGGTTTGGTTGGCTCCCAGGCATCCCAGATCTCCACCATCTTTTTCCAGGCACATAAGGAAGCAGGTCCCCTCCCCGCCTGGGGTGGGACACTTGCTGAGTGATGGGACCCAGGCACTCAGGCGCTCCCAGGCTTGCAGGGTGTCTCTCCCCATGACCCAGCCCTCGGGAAAGCCTCGGAGCAGGCTGGTGGCAGAGGAAGGGCCCCCTCCCCAGCCCACACTCACCTGGCAGCCTGTTGACGAGCCATGTAAGCTGTTTTTTTGAGATATTGGTCCAGCTGAGGTCAAGACTGACCGGCTGCCTTTTGATGATGCCGCTCAGCGCCTGGGGGGTGATGGACTTGCACCTGCTCAAGTCTATCTTTGTCCACAATCTCTTGTCACAGCACCTGGAGATAAGGAAAAGGCTGAAAGTTGAGTCCCAAGAGTCCCATGGGATAATAGACAGCCAGCAGGTTGCCTGGCTTCCACAAGGAGCCCAGCCCTGGTGCAGCCCCAGCCACAGAACAAGGTTGTTCCTCCTGGTTTCCATAGGTTTCCCCAAACATGGGAGGCTGCCGAAGGTGTCGGGCCACCCAGCGCAGCCCCAGCAGGGTTCTGCTGTCACAAAATAAAACTGCAAGTTGCAGCTGTAGGCTTACTTGCCCATTCTGGGTGTTTCTCCTGATCTTAAGGATCCTTACTTCCAGCAGACAAAACACTGTGTGTCCCACCCTAGAGCCCCAGCAGAGCTTGCTCCTTTGCCAAGAGCAAACTCTTCCTCTCCCATGGGAGTTTGTGGAGAGCCAGGACCCAATGGCAGCTTAGCTGAGCCCCTGAAGGTACAGGCGAGGGGACACTCCTCCACCACACCACTGCCACCAGCTGCTGATCAAAGCAGGCAATCCCTGCTGCTCGGCTGTTAGAAACCCCCCAGTCTCCATTCCTGTCTGTTCCCAAGCCCTCCATGCACAGCTGTCCCTGTGCCAGCATTGTCTTTGGGCCTGCTCTCCCCCGAGGCGTTTCCAGCCAGCAAAGCCATCCCGCCTCAGCCTGCCTTCCCTGCCTGCTGGGAGGCGAGGCAGCAAGGGAGGCCAAGAAGGGCAACCACCATCAGGGTGATGGGCGAGGGAAGGGCACTAGCACCTCAGCAGGGGACAGCTGAGGGGACAGGAGGAAGGCAGAAGGGAACAACAGAGATGGGTACACACATGGCAGAGGCACCAGGGCTGGCTACAACAATACTGCCTGGTTCTGGGAAGTGCTGGGAAGGCACCGAAGCCAGATCCTTCCCCCTGCTCCCTCTGGGTGGCTGCCACAGATGTACCCCCAGCCCCAGGACGTGTCCCCACACTCACCACTTGTACCAGGTCTTGCACACCCGCATGCACTCGCAGAGCTCCCTGCGGGTGAGGTAGCGGAACACGGACATCCAGACCTCCCTCTGGACGCAGCTCTCCTCGCCCTCCTGCGCCCGGCCCCCGCGCCCGTTCAGCCGGGCCGCCCCCCCCTCCTCCGCGTTCTCATCCTCCTCCTCATCTTCCTCCTCCTCCTCCTCGGCGGCCGCCTCCTCGTCGCCCCCGCTCCGCAGGGGCATCCTGGCGGGCGCGTGGCGCACGACCACGCGCGGCGAGTGCTGCAGGTTGGCCGAGGAGGCCGTGATGGCTTGGAGCTTGGGGACAATCGAAGTGCCGTGGACATCTTTGGTGGGGCGCTGAAGCGTCACGGTGAGGTAGGAGCCGTGCAGCTTGGCCTTCTCCACCTCTGACAGCTCCTTCTTGCCGCTGGGGTTGTTCTCCTTCTCCCGCACCATGGTTCTCTCCGTGGCCTGGAGCCGCAGCAGCTGCCGGCGCTTGAAGCGCTCGTCCCGGCTGGCGCTGTGGTGGTCGCTGGGCCCGGCCCCCGGGGACGAGCGTGTCACCACCCCGCGGGGGGACGCAGGGTCGTGGATCAGCTGCAGCATCGGGGTGGGCGAGTTGGGAGGGGGGGTCAGGGGCTCCTCGCAGCTCCGCAGGGGCCGCAGCACCTTGGCTTGCGCCGTGTCGTCGTCGCTCTCCTCCACCTTCCGCTTCTGCGGGGAACGGGGTGGCTGGTTAGCGGGAACAGGGCCTGGGGAAAGCTTTTCCCTTCTCTTCTTCCCCAGGGAAACACCACGGTGCTGGCAGGACCTGCACCAGCAGCGCCCAGTGAAATCATGGAATGGTTTGGGTTAGATAGGGACACCTACTAGATCAGGTTGCTCCAAGCCCAATCCAGCCTGGGCTTGAACACTTAGAAGGATGGGGCATCCACAGCTTCTTTGGTCAATCTCTGCCAGAGTCTCACCACCCTCACAGTAAGTGATTTCTTCCTCACAGCTCACCTAAGTACCATGAGGACCAGAGTCCACCCACACCAGCAACAAGCATTTTCCTAATCCCTTCTTAAAAGGGGCATCTCTTGAGGTTGGGGGTGGCTTCCACTCTGTGCCTAACAGTCCAGTGCCTCTTACAGTGAAACATCTCAGGATCTCATTGCAGCAGGATGTGCCCAGGCCTCCAGGTGCTGCACCCCCCCATGATTTTCATTCTCACTGGTCACTGCCCACCCCAGCCCATGCTAGTTGAACACATCCCTGGCAGGAAGCAGTGGGAGGGATGGAGGACACAGATCCTGCCTTGCCACAGCACAGCTCCTTACCTGGCCCTTCTCTGCATCGTCACCCTGGTAGCACTTGGGGCACTCCCAGCAGTTGGGGAGCTCATCATTGAGCAGCCCTTCCCCATCCATCTGCAACGAGAGGAGGGGGTTAGCAGCAGCCCAGCCCCACAGCAGAGCCCCCCCCTTTGCCCAGCACGTGCCCTGCTCACCTGCAGGCAGCCAGGGTGAACGATCTCATTGCAGATACAGCACTCCATGAGCTTCTTCTCAAAGTCCTGCGAGTCCTCGTTCTGATCCACCTCCCCGCAAAGTGCACACGTGACCGAGTGAGGCAACCTGGGCTACAAAGGAAAGTAGGGCTGACACCAGGGCACGGTGGGACAGCGTTCCTCCTGTCCTTCCCTACTACCTGAAGCATGGAGAAGCAACCAGCTATCCCCCAGGAATCCAACTCGGACTCACCGCCAAGCACTGCCGGAGGACGCAGGACTGCTTCATGCGGCCGGGCCCGCCGAACTTCTTCATGTCCCTGCAGTAGTGGCACATGCCACACTCGCCCTGCATGCAGGCCTTGCATTTCCGGCACCGCACCCGCCTCCGCCGGGCGCCCGACACGATGGGAGACACCGTGGACCTGACGGGAGTCGGGCGCGGTGCTGGCTTCATGGTGTGAGGCTTGGTGATGGGGATGGTGGGCAGGCGCACCCGCAGCCGGGCCTGGAGCTTTAGCTGGCAACAGGGAGAGAGGGAATGGGGTGAGGAGAGGGAAGCGCTGCGTTCCGCTGGGATCTGGAAGGCTCTGATCCCTGGATCCTGCACTACAATGTCAGACACTGTGCCAAAGAGCAGCTCTGCTCCCTCAGCACTCCGCAGCTGAAGGCGCCTGGATCAGCGCTGACCTGGCACTTCTCCTGGAGCACACTCCCTAATCCCTCACACCACCCCACACCAACAGCTCCCCTTCATCTCACCCCCCGTTAGGGCTCAAATGGGTCTAAAAAGGGCTGCTGAGTCCCAAAAGCATCCCACAGCATTCATGCTTTCTTACTGAGGCAATGAATGAACAGGTTCACCCAGGCTGTCCTCTCTGTGTCACTCTGCCAACCGCACAAGGGGACAGCTCTGGTCGCTCTTTTCCAAGCTCGAGGCACACTGGGAACACCCACACCTTCCTTGTTTACAGTGCAGGTAGGACAGCACAGCTCTCCAGCTGTCACCCTGCATCCCATCAGCCCTCACAGGAAATCTGCTGGCTGCAGCATCCTTCTGGGATTGGCCGTGCTGGGTTGTGCACCACAGCTGATGGGCTTGGGGAAAGGCAGGCTCCCAAGGATGGGGCTGGGGATGTGCCAAGCCTCTGAGTGCTGTATCCAAAGCATGCACACATCTCCAGGTCACTTCTCCCAGAAAAGCTGCTCAAGATGCTTGTGCTGCACAAGGATCACACTGGATCGCCTGGGCAGGGCGGGCAAGCAGACACAGGCAGCTCCAAAGGGCAATCTGAGAGGCTCATTTGTGTCCAGACTCCCAAACAGGGTGTTACCCACCCTTCCCAGCATGATGGGGTCCTGCTCTTCCCATAGCCTGCCTGTGAGCCCATCTTCTGGCAGGAAGGAAGAAGTGGCCTCTGGGAGCCATCCTGGCAGGCCACAGGAAGGCAGCCTGCGGAGGGGAAGTCCGGCTGCTCCGTGCCTCCATCTGCCCAGCAAGCTCAGCCCGGGCTGCAGCCCAGCTGTGAGCCCTGGGCTATGAGCACAGCTGGACAGGGAAAGGCAGGGATGCATGGAAAGGTCCCACTGCTGAAGAGCTGGCTGCTATCCACAGGGAGAGACTCCCAGGAGAGAGCTGCCTTGCTTGGGGTTGTAAGACACAATCCTACAACAGGGACAGGGACACAAAGGACACATTTGCCTCACAGTGAGGGGCTGGACTGCTCTTGACCATCAACCCCACACCTCACTCACCTCTGCCACAGTGAGACCTTCCCTGACACACAACATTCCTTAGGCCTCTATCAATCCAGAGAGCTCCTGGGAGAGCAGGATCACCCCCTCCTCCAACAACAAGGCTCCCTGTTCTCCAACCACAACCAAAGGGCTGGAGAACACAGAGCAGCCAAGGCTGATCTGGTTACCACCCATCAGCTGAACTGGGATAACCGGCACGGTGGGAGATCTCCGGGTTTGCCCGCGGTGCCGTGGAGGTGGCTGCACCCCACATCCCACTTTGGCACTGCTCCCAAGGCGGGTATGGAAGCGGTGCCACCACACCCCAGGCCTGGGAAACGACTCAACATGTGATGCCAGGCTGGGTCCCCCCCTCGCAGCTCCTACCTTATCTCTCTTGGGCCACTGGACAATGGGGACGCCTGTAAGTGCCAGTTTGGGGTCGCTGTTCGCGTATTCTTCCAACAGCAGCTAATGGAGAGAGAGGAGGGGGGGAACACAGCAGAGAGACAAAAAGCACAGGTGTGAGCAGAGGGAAACACAGCTCCCGCCAGCGAAGCAGGCTCCGACCAGATGCCAAGGCCAGCGTGCTTCAAAGGCGGCTGGGAAGGAGCCCTCCTCTCCCCACGCCTGCCAGCAACCATCCCTCCTCCCCACATGAGACAGACAAGCTCTGTCGAGTCGATCTGCACCAGCGCTTTCATCAACTGCATTTCAGCCCCGAGGCCCCGCGCTGGGCGGTGGTAGAGGTGGAGAGCGCCAAGATTTGGCAGTCTGGGGGGGATTTTGGGACGAGGATTCATCAGCATTGCCCCCCCAGCTGTTCCCCAAGCACGAGGCAGCCTGGAGGGTGCAGCAGCAGCAGCAGCAGGATGTGATGCCCCAGCACCCCCTCCGTGGCCTGGCACAAGCTGCCGGTAGCCGAGAGCTGCTCCCCCACACTGCCTCGGGGTTTGGCTTTGACTTGGAGGGAGAGATCCCTGGGCACCGCCAGGACTGGCACGGACTGGCACGCTGCCCCCTGGCACAGCAGCCCCTCGCTCCCGCGCTCACCCCGGTCCTTTCAGCACCCTCCGGTGCAGCCCCCTCCCAACATCCACTCCCCACCGAATTTGCCGGTTGCAAAGGTGCTTTATTTACTTGACGTTGCCATGGTTACACAGGCAGGAGCCTCCTGCCGGCATCCCGGTGGGCGGTGCTTCCCGCTGCCAGGCAGGGCCAGGGCAGGGGGTGCCCGGCGTGCCCCCCGCCCGGTTTTCCGGGTGTCTGGGGAGGCAGGAAGCCGCAGTCTCCCCTGGGCTCCCCGGCAGCGCAGCGTGCCGCCTTCAGACCTTCCGCCTCCCCACGAGCGCACGCCGAGGGAAAGGTCAGGGCTCGGAGCTCCCACACGGACATCCGTGGGACCGCAGCGTCCGCCTGCCCGCGGCACCGGGGACGGGGCGGGGGTGGGGGCGGCTCAGGCACGCTCCCCGCCAAGGAGCCGAGGGACTGCGGGGGCTCCCGGGTCCTGCGGCTGCATCTGGCTCAGAGCCGGGGTGGGCGACAGCCCGCTGGTCCCCTGTGCCCCGTGGCGCTGTGGCCGGGGGGACGCGGTGGAGGGGACCCTGCGCACACGCGGCCGGAGCGCCTCGGCAGCGGTGCCGGCAAGAACGCCCCGGGGACGGGAGAGGTGAGCCCAAGCACCGGCCAGGGACCCCTCCGGGGAAACAGGGGTCGCCCCGAGGTCCCCCTCCCACCCTGTCCGGGACGGGAGCGTCCCCGCGTCCCCTCCCCGCGCCGCAAGCATTGCCAGCTGCCTGACCTTGCGCCTCTGGAGCTGCCGAGACTCTGGGGTGAAGTTTGCCGAGCCCTCTTTGTTTCGGTGCCCGTACTGCGAGGGCTGGGGCCCCCTCCCCTCTCCCCGGACACCTCCGGGGGCTGGCTCAGACCCTGGCCGGACCCCCGGTGTTCGGGGACATGGCTGGGGAACAGCTGCGCCCCCCGCCCCGAGCGCCCCCGGCTCCTCCGCGCCCCCGGCAGCCGCACCGGCGGCCGCGTGCTCTTCCCGAGCCCTTGGGCAGCGGCGGCGGCGGCAGCTTCCTGAGCCGGAGACAATGCTGCTGCGTCACCCACATGCGGTTCCCAGCAATGCTTTGCAACGGGAAGATGGCAGAAGAGAAAAAGGGAGCGAGGGAGCGGAGGGCAGAGCCGCGCTGCTGCAGCGCCGGGAGGGGCCGGGACGGCGGGGATTGGCGCAGGGTCCGGGCGGCGCTGCCCACCGGCCTCCCCGGGATCCCTCCCTCCCCTCCGCCGCCGCATTCCGAGAGGCCGGGGCCGGGCTCCCCGGGGCCGGGCAGAGCGTGGCCGAGAGCCCTTACCCCGTCCCGCTCAGGCCCAGCCTCCCCGGCGCCTTTCTTTTGTCTGCTCTGAGGCGCGTTTGGGATCTGCGAGACGCCGCTGGAGCGAGCGCGCCTCTGAAATGTAGGCAAGGGTCACCCCCCTTCCTTGCAGCTGCCCCCAGGGTCTGCACCCCCACACTCTCGACCTGGAGGGACAAACATCCCGCCAGCCAACTTTAGGAGCAGCCACATTCCCAAAAGCACCGGGGACCAAACCGCTAGAGGGGGACAGATCCACACCGGGCGATCAAGGTGTCCCCAAGCAATCCCAGCCCCCCCGAGACGCCCCTCAGCTACACACCGCAATTAAAATGGAGGAAACTCCTGAAATAAAGCCAAACAGCACAGGGGAGCAGCGGCTGCTCCCACTTCGGATGCATCCAAAGCATCTGCAGGCAACTCCAGCTTTGCGTTCCCAGGATGCCAGTCGCATGCCGACCTGGCTCCGGACTGTCACCAACTATGCAACCTGTGACACCCTCGGGCCCCTGGCAAGGGCTCTCTCCACCCCGCACGCAGGAGTGTGATCAGTGCTGCCATCCCACCACGGGAGACCTTCCTGGCACAGCTCACAGGCCACCCTGAACTTCCTCACCCACCCCTAAGGACACCATCCCCATTCCTCACCAAAGTCTCTCTCTGCCTATTGCCCAGTCAGGTAGTGAGCAACACCACACCAGAGGTTTTGACATGAGGTCCTGGAGACAGGATCAGCACTTCAGGGAGAGGCTTCTCTTGTTTCTACAATCCTTGGTGCTCCAACAGCTCCATGCAGAGCGCAGATATAACCTGTTCATGCCAGGCCACAGGGGCCTGGCTTTAGACCTGCTATCAGCTGCCTCATGACCACCCTCCTATCAAATCCATCATGGAAACCAGCACACCACAGAGGGGTCAGAAATCACGGATGGAAGCAGTCAAAAGACAACAGGACCTCTCAGAAATTCCCTCTTTGTCAATGATCCTTCCAGTGACCCCCACCACGCTCAGAATTTTCAGACAATTCCTGCCACAGAGCTGAAAGCACAACATTGTCACATCCAAAGTGTCACATCCCACCGCATGATGCTCCAGGCTGAACTCGTGACAGGATACATATTTCTCCATGTGACCCAACAGACAGACACCCTGAAATCCTGATCACCACACAAGAGGCTGTGGCAAAAGGCAGCATTTTCCTGTTCCTGGTGTGCCTGGGGACACTGGATGGGCAGATCAAGGTGCCAGGCCTGCAAGTCTGGATGAGAAAACGCCACGTTCTGACCATGGGGAGCACAGACCAAAGTCCAGCTTTCCCAGCTTGGCCAGATCCCAGCTCCATCAATGACCTTACCTGGTGACACAAGGGCAAAAGTACCTGCTGCAGATTGGTGGCCACAGTTAGAAGTTTTAGCTAGAAATGTCTTAAGCCCTTCTCAGGCTTTACAAGCCAACCTCTACTAGCCATTTCCATCACCTCTGTGGAAAATGGGTTTTGAAAATAGAGCTTTGCTGTGGTTGGACAAACTTGTCCCACTTTCCCAGCCACTGCAGGCTGGGACTGAAGACCTTGGTGCCTTGAGGATGCCACTCCTGAGGGACAGAGTCCTGCAGCTCAGGATACTTCCAAATCTCCAAGGACAGCCAGCTTTAAGGAGCAAATCCTCAGGGAAATTGTCTGGGACCAAAAGGGCTGTCACCCACAGCTCATCTGCGAGGTACAGTCAGACACAGGGGCCTGGTCACACCAAAACCACAGGCACACCTTTACTACCTCCAAAACATGAACAAATTCTTTGATCAGGTCTCAAACTCCAACTGAACACCAACAACCTTTAAGGCTCTGCCTTCAAAACGCCCAACACCAGCCTCCTTTTGTCAGTTCAAGGGTGAAACACAGAGCCCACAGCTCTAGTTCCTCCAGAGCACCATACAGGGCTCAGAAACACACATGTCACATTCTCAAAGGTCATTGCACACACACAGGATGCCTGAGAAGCCAAAGAAAACCAGAAATTCAGCCCCTAACAGCACCTAGACTCTTTCAGCCAAGGCCCCAGAGCCACACCCTCTGCTCCAAACACAGCAGAGCTCTGGATTTACCCAAACATCTCACAAAAAACATCAGGAAACAGCACTTGGAAATAAAAACGATGGCAAAGACAAGGACATATGCATGGCTGTGTCTGGATGTCAGCTTTGGTACAGGCAAGCAGCTGTACAGATCACTAACACCAAGGAGGGGAGCAGAAGGTAACTTTTTAGGGACTAGAATGGATTTCTGGGGGTAGAGTGAAGCTGATCCCACTTCAGTGCTGAAACAGCTAAAACACCAAAGCTCATGGGGTCAGCTCAAAAGATGAAGGCAAATAAAATCCAAACAACCCTCACCAGCCCAAAATAACTGACTCTCATAACTCCAGGTCACACCCTGGGCAAACAACTCAAAGGAACAAAGCCAAATCCACCTGGGGCAAGGAAAAGGCTCCAACTGCCACAGAGTCCACAGCCAAAACTGGAAGTGAACTGCATCAGCAACGAGCACTCCTGCACTGACAGCCATAAGGGACCCAGCCAGGGCACAGCCACCCTCCTGCTTTCCCAACCCCAAATCCCAGGGCTGTCCCTCAGGTGTAACATCAGCCTCACTCACACAGAGGAAGAGGAGGACACCAATCCTGCCCCAGGACAGGGGTAAGGTGAGGGTAAAGCCCAGTTTCCTTGCGGGTAGTGCTTTGCACTTGCTCAGGCCTACCTTGACGTCAGCAATGAGGGCGTCCTCGTCCTCGATGCCGGTGGGAACACACTTCTTGTGCAGAGGGAGCGACTCCAGCTTGTCCACCAGGCAGCGCAGCCCCTCCAGCTCAAACTGGGTCAGGTGCACCTTCCTGCTCTTGTGAGGGCTGCCCCCGCTCGGCTCCCAAGCCTGGCCGTTTTGGGAGCCCCGGCTGGAGTCGGAAGAGTCTATGGATGGGGTCTTCTTGAGACCTGGCAGGCTGCTCCGGCAGCTCTTGCCCAGTTCATCATAGTCCATGTTGGCACCGTTGGCGATGGGGCTGGTGAGAATGGTCCTCCTGGTCACGGGGCGCCGGGATTCCTTCCCTGCTGCATCCTCATCATCCTCCTCCTCCTCCTCCTCTTCCATGTTCACCGAGTCCGAGGAGCTCAGCTCCATATCTGTCGTGACGGAGAAACAGGGAGAGCAATCACAGGAGGTGTTCCATGCTTAGTGGGATCCCCTCAGAGGGATGCTGAAGCAACAGATTTGTAAGAGGTGAAAGGAACAGAGAAGCTGGAAAAGAACAGCTGAACGCCCTTCCCATTCCTGGCTTGTTTGTGGGAATGCAAGGCACCAGACATGGAAAAAGGTCCCAGAGGAAGAAACAAATGCCTTAGACTGAATTTCATGTCCTAGACTTAATTTCATGGAATTGGGTTGGAAGGGACCTGGACTGTTATCTAGTCCAACCCCAGTGCCATGGGCCTGGACATCTTCCACTACATCATGTTGCCCAAAGCCCTGTTCAACCTCATTTTGCTTTGGAGGACTTGGGATCTCCAGCTGAGGGCTCAGGATCTTCATGCTGCCTTCATGATGTGACAAAGATGATATGGACTCACTCATGACCATGAGGTCGCTGAGCCCTCCAAGTAACTGTGTCAGCCCTTTAAACCCTGTGTGCAGAAGCCCTGGCCAGACAGAGAGAATTCCTGCCTACAGCACCATGGTGGTCACTGCAACTTCCCCCAGCTCTTCCGTGCAAGGCTCTGAACTGGTGGTGTGCTGGTTTCACAGCTGTGAGGAACCTGGGATGCTGCAGGGCCAGAGGAGGAAGCAGAAGTCTGGCTGGTTGTGACTTCACGCTCAAAAAAACCCACACCTGGCCCTCCCCTGCCTGCCATGCTGCTGAGCCAGTGCCCCAGCAGGAGGGTGTAAGAAGCCAGCTGGACAGGGGTGAGGAAGGCAAAAGGGCTGGACTTACCCATGCTGAGGGATTCCTTCTGGAAGTCCTTGGTCAGGTGGGAGCGGCTGGTGATGCAGTACACGTAGCGCTCCAGCACGTACCAACACATCTCGTAATAGAAGGGATAACGAAACTTATTTGGGACCTGCAAAACAGGCAAAAGGATCTGTCAGGGCTCTTTCCCACTGCTGCTCTCAGATGACAGATGCCACACCAGGTCTGGCCCAGTGTCCAGCACGGGTCTCCCACAGGTCCTTACCCGTGTGCGGTCCTCGATGCTGTAGATCCGGAGCTGCATAGGGATGTTGAAGCTGTGTAAGAAGTTGCCCCCAAAAACCAGTGTGTCCATGGGAGTGTACACAGCATGGATCCAACCTTGGGGAGAAAGCAGAGTTGAAAGAATCCTTCTGATCCACCTTGCATAGCTTTTTGTCACCCTGGTGTCATCCTAGATTGTTTCATAATCACATTAGGCCTAGCACCAAGGGAAACAGCCTTCCGAAGTCTGCTCCAACACTCCATACACCTTCAAAATAACTCAAGTTCCAGTCCTTATCTAAAAGGCTAAGCAATCCAGCCAAGTCCAACATCTGGGGAATTCCAGCATGGGTTTCCTTAAGGCAAAGCCACTCAGTTCAGAAGAGGTGTCAGTTGTGATAACAGGACTCAAATGAGTGTGTTGTGCAATCCCTGGTGTTTTCTGGTCCTGCTGTATGCCACAGCTCTGCAGTGGTATCAGGAGACACCCAGGAAGCTGAGGAGCTGCCTTGGGCCAGCCTCTCCTGAAGCTACACTGTTCCATGTGTCAACATGACAGGATCTGGGAAAGCCTCCTTTAATGATTAATCAAATGTGATATGAGCCAGCCACAGCTTTCCTAACACTTGGGCTGGATCCACAGTGCCATCACAGGCATGTTTTGGGAGGTGGGAAGCAAGAGGACAGAGCCACATCACATCTCCCTCTCCCAGTGACTCACGAGGGAGCTAAATCCTGCCAGTGTCCCAGGAGTTTCAGTGTTGCCACAACCCTGGCCAAGACCAGGATGTCCCTGCCCACCCCAAGGGTACCTGAGGGGATGACAAATGTGTAGCCCTGCTTGAGCTCGATGCGCTGGCACTCTGACACTCTGTCCCCAAGGAAAATGTCTCCCTGCTTCCCTGAGAGAAGCCAGTTTTCATAGAGCTCCAGGTTCTGGGGCGTGGGAGGGATCAGCCAGAAGATCTGCAAATAAAGACAACACATTCATGTAAATCATCACATAATGAACAGCTATGGCTTCTTCCCAACATCAGAATCTCCTCCTCGCCCCTCTCCCTGAGAACTTCCCAGCAAAGTAACTTGGACATCTGCCCCCACTCAAGAGGACAAGCAAGGTCCTTCCCAGCCTGACACACTGAATGCTACAGGTAGCCTGAGCTTGGCTGCTTTTTAAGGTATGATTTACATCAGTGTCAAGAGATACATAGCCCAGAAAAGCCACCAGAGTGACAAGGAGATTTACTGAGTTAGATTTACCGTGTTAGAGCTACACCTGAACTAGGGACTGGCACCTATCTGGCTCCATGCAGTACAGATAAGTTTAGGGTGGAAAGACTTCCATTTGCTATCTGGGACCTGCATCCTCAAGGATTTACACAAAAACAGACCAACAGCCACTTTCCTAAAGCACCCATAGCTGTCCCAATAGTGACTGTCCTACCTTGCCCCCTCGGTGGATGTGGTACCACACAGAAGTGCCACCAAAGTCCACGTGGAAATCTGTGTAGCAGCCCTTGACACTCATCAAACAGTACCTGGTGGAAAACAAGATGAGGAGAAGGTGAAAATGAATGGTGATCCACACTTTGGAGCAAATATGACATTCGAAGGGAATGGGCCCCCCAAACCCAGGCCAATGGCTCAGAGCAGTGTCACAAGCCACCCAGCCCCTCTTCCACACAGCTGAAGGGGATTCAATAAGTGACTGCAGTGGCCTCACAGGTGTCACCCACAAAAATAAGCTGAGAGACTGTTCCTCCACCTTCCCCTTGGCACAAACTGCTGCTCCCTTGGGCAGTTTTCGTGCAGGAGATTGTTTGCTGCCTGCCACAGCTCATGAAGTCACTTACTTCTGCACCTTTGGATACTGCATCTCCAGGATGGCATTGGTAGACTCTGTCTGACTTTCCTTCAGGTGCCTGGGCCACATGTTATCAACCCAGTCAATCAAATCCACCTACAGCAGAGAGGCAGGAGATGTGAGCAGAAAAAAAAGTGGCACAGCAAAACCTTGTGCTACCCCAGGCTGGCAAATCCCTTTTTGGCCCTTCCCCACACCCAGAAACTTCCCCACTGGGACAGTCCTACGCATAAAGCACTTAGGATCAGGTGTTCAGATGCCAGCTCTGGACTTTCATAAAAAATACACCAGACAGCATCTCCTAGGGTGGGATTCAACTCCCTAAGCTTCAAGAGAGCCAGAGATGTCGAGGTTCCCTCTGCAGTTAACAGAGAGAAGTAACTGCCTGTACACAGCTGCCACTTCCACTCTGCTCACTGCAGAGGTAGTTTGAGATGTTAATCTCATCCATCCTGCCTCCCACAGCTAATTTTCCCAGTACAAAACAGCTTCCTGCCCCTCTTTCAGCACACCTCCAATCTTGGCCTCCTCTGCCATCACAGATTTCAGCATTTTTCATCAGGAACCCTCCCTGACACACTGTGCAGAGTTCAGACTTCCACGTTTCTAACTGCTGACAGCCCATGAACAGGCCATCTCTCTGCAGAGTGACATGCCAGGGACTTGGTCATGGTCACCACAGCCCAACTGGGAGATGAGCTCCAGCAGCTTCCAGACTGACATCCCTGCTGAGCCCAGGCGTGTTCCGAGCAGCTCCTCTTTTACCACATCCCAATGCCAGGCTGCACCTTGCCTCCAGATTTCCAGGGAAAGCAGATCCCTGCAGGAGGAAGAGCCCCACTCACCGTAGCAGGTCTCTGCACCAGGTTCTCCAGTTTGGTGTGGCTGAACTCCAGGCTGATGACGTTGTAGAGTTTCTCCCGCTCCTCCTCCGGTGTTTCGTAGTAGCGCGCCCACTGCGCCATGGACATCTCGATGTCCCGCTGCGTGTTCACATCCATCACATCCACTATCCGTCTGCTCCCTGCCACAACAGACGTGTCACTGAACTGTCCCTGTGCACCATGGACTCCAGGTGAGCTCCTCAAAGATCCCAACCACACAAGCGAGTGCAGGCTGGCTCCGGACACTTACCCACGCACAGCCGCACATCATTCACGCTGAAGTCTGGATCCGGCATCCTGTGGGACAAACATCTGGCTAAAGAAACCATCAAGTGCTTCTGGCTGCACACCCTGTGACCCAGGAATTGGCACCCTGAAGGTACATCTATGCTGTTTTCGTGTTGGAGAAGGCTGTGGAACAGGATCTCTGGGGACACAGGACTGGGATGAAACACTGGGACAAACTTCTGGCCGGGGAAGCAGGCTTGGGAATAGGATGTACCTTCTCCAGAGCTGTTGTACAGTGACTTCTAACAAAGGAGCCAGCAGGACTTGAACTAAGCAATCCCAGCTCTTGTTTTAAAGGCTGCTTGTGTGAGTTCTCCCAATCTAAAGGCACGGCTGGAGCAGGACACGCAGTATATTCCACTGACACAGCAGAATCACTCCAGTGTTTGTACTGGCACCCTTCTCTGTACAAACACTGCTGTCACAGGCAGAGCAGGCTGGCAGCCATTCGAGCAGCTCTTGACCCAGAGAAATACCCAAAAGCTCAGAAGAAATCCAATTTCAGCCATACTGTAATACCCAGTATCAAATCTCTACCCTCCCAAACCACCCAGCAGTTAAACTGAGCCTGGCATGACTTCCTACCCAATTCACCCCAGCACAGAACATCCTGCACTGGATGAGATGTCACCCATCTGTTCACAGCCAGCTGAGGGAGTTTGGAGCAGTGCTGCTGGTACTAGCTCTGAAAGTTTGTGAGGGGTCATTTATTCCTCTGATCTTTGTATTAATCAACCCCAAAAAAACACTGACCCAGTTTACACTTAGAGCTGCAAACCTCAATGGATGTACTGCAGCAGTAGAGGCAGACAGCCGTTTAGAAGTTCAGAAAATCAGGTTGGAATTCTGGAAAATGCCAGAAATACTACAAATTGTTTGGCTCTCTGGCAATAGATGCCTATGTTACTAGGAAAGAAATCCAGCCAGACGTTGCATCAGAGCAGTAGTGGGACTTTCCAGACATTTGGTGTAATTCTGATCACCTACAGCCAATTCAGTCCTCTCATCTGCAGTCCAAACAGACTAAGAAGAACGGGATAACTGAGCTGGAAGATATTTCTCTCTGCCCACTGTACATAAAGAACAGCATGGACATGACACAGTCAAACCAGTCTGGCAGAGCCAGGATCAGATCCCACACAGTGTGGAGAGATGAAGGAACTGGGCCAGAGCCACCCACCACTCCCAGCACTTACTTTATCCCCAGGCCATCCGAGCTCCTGAAGATGAGCGGGTCCCTCAGGCCACCCCTCTGGATGTACTCAACTGTGAAGTCTGGTGTGGGGAGACAAGAAGAGGGAAGGTTTAGGAGAAACTCCTTCAGAGGATTATAGACATACACAGGTTGAAAAGGATCTCTGGAGATCCTAGTCCAACCCTGTTCCTCACTTTTCTACACTCCTTCAGAAATCCTGGAACTCCTTTGCAGCAGTTCTGAGAGGCAGCATGGTGTGTGCAGCTGACAAGCCTCAGACAGGGCTCCTAAGGAGGGTTTGCTTCAACAGGCTGCTCCTGACAGGTGAACAGCCTGGATTTTGGTGCTTGCTTCCCTAGGAAGCTCAGAACCAAGCAAGAGATGCCTTGCAGAAGTGCTCCTCCCTCCCAGTAAATCCTCATGAGGGGCTGTGTGATGAAAAGCCATCCCATGGAGCAGTGTGTGTGGTGAAAGGAAGAAGAGACATCCCACACAGTCCTTGAATTAAGGATCTGGTAGACATGTGGCTGCAATTACAGGTGCTGACCCAGGCAAACCCTCCCATTCCTGGCTGCCACATGTCCCAGCAAGCTGCAGACTGGCTCTGTGCTCTCCGGAGTGAGCTGCTTCCATGCCATTCCCCACACACACTCCCTGGGACCAGCAGCCCCAAGACAAACCTTTGCCTTCCATGAAGACCACGAAGGTGGAGTTGAACTTGTTGGTGGATAGCTTTTCCTCGAGGTCAAACGTCCTCTTCCCTTCAATCTCATCATCGGAGATGCCATCGTCCTCGTAACGCCGCCTCATCGTGCCACGCTGAGGAGAGAACACCAGGAAAGGAGAAGTTATGGACCAGGAAGGGAAGCTATGGATCAGGAGGAACAATCCCAACCTCATCCCAACCTAGCACAGCTCAGCCACAGCCTCTAGGGCAGCCCAGGTCCGTCCTGAACCCAAAACATACCACTGAAACATCAGCTTTGCTCCTCCTCCATCCAGATCTGTGCTAATTGGGCTGTATGAGAGACAGATAATCACTCCTAATGAATTCTAACACGGCAATAAGGGAGGAGAGGAGAGAGTTTAGTCTAACTGAGGCAAAGAACAAACAATCAGTTCCTCACTTTTACAGGTCCATCAGTATTTTGCTGCACTGGAGGTAAAGGCACTTGTGAGTTTAAATCTCTGCCAGAACACCAATGATAACAAAAAGATTCTCAAGTTTTCATCTTTGGCTGTCCCTGTACATAAAACGTGATTTATTCCCTTGTTTGTGAGGGGAAGAATAGAGTAGAAGGAACACTTTTCTTAGTGGGTCTCCTAAGCACATCTGTACAGGGATTCCTGACAGACATCCTCTTCTGGCATTGCTGGATCTGGAAGAAATTACTGTCCCCAGCTGTTGGCCACCTGGCCAGAGAGCATAGCCCTTCGTGGGAATGCTCCCTAAATCCCCTCAGATAAAAGGCAAACCTGCTCTGAATTAGCCAAGCTGCCTTCCCCTAATTAGGGATGTTCCCATTATCAAGCGTGCACACCAACTGCTGGGACAGCCAGGGACAGGATGGGGCAGGAGGTGACACAGCTGCTGGCACCTGCCTGCAGTAGGGAAGGGCAGTGTCACATCCCCAGCAACACCACCAGAATCAGCCTGTGATAACCTCACTGGAGAAAGAGGAATGACTCCCTCTTACAGAAGCACTGCTTTAAATAAAATTTTTAAAATTAATTAGATGAACCAGTGCAGGAGCACGTAGGGACACACACACAAAAAAGGCTTTTCCCCCACCTCCTCCAACATTTAATTTTAACTCCCAGTTTCAAGCAGGCTGGTGGATGCACAAGGAGTTCCCCTGCCATCAAGACAGAGTCACTCACCTATTGTTAACAGCCCATTGACGGTGCTCAGCTTCCCAGCTCCCTTCCCAAAAACCTGAGCGACTGGGACACAAACACCTCATCAGCCAGGCAGGAGCAATTGGCTGCTCCTGAATGGGACACTTCAGGCAGAGCCTTCAGGATCCTGCAACCAGGGTCTGTCCAATGGCCCCGAGGATTAAACAATCTGGGAAAGGGCTGCTGTCCTTTGTCCTAAGCCATCCACTAAAGATGAGTGGGATCTCCCCATTTTTAACAACACAAAAACTCACTTTACTTAGGCTTTTACAGAGACAGTTGTATAAAGGCAGGAAAATGAATTTTAAAAGCACAGATATATGGGGGTGGCACCTGCAGAAGTGACCTATTCCTTGTGAACACTTGGAATTTCACACTGCTAAGGCTGTTGTGCACACACCAAAAACTGGAACTCCCAAATGCTCACTCTGCCTTTAAACTGAGACTGGCTCTTCCAAGGGGATGCATCAGAACTTGAAATTAGAGATGTAGAGGTGCTGTGACTATGTTATAATGTATGATTAACACCACCTCATAAAGCACTATTCCTTAAAAATCATGGAATCCACGAAGCCTGCATAGTACTCAGCTGTAAAATGAGGGCACAGAGCAGAGAGGGTTTTGCCCTGTGCAAGAATTAGGAACAATGAGCCAACCTCACGCTCAGCTTTTCCTGGAGAGCCCAGCATTTGGGGAAAGGCCCATTTCATCCTATTCCTTACTAAACCACACCAGGGAAGTTCAAGGCATACCTATGCCAGGCAAGGATGTGAATCACCTTCCAGCATGACCAACGTTTCACTTTTCCCAATCCGAGGCAAGTCTAGGACTACAGGTCCTAGCAGGCAGCTCTCAGTCAGCTCATTAATCAGAGGATGTGCACAAGGAAGAGGAGGATTCGGCAGTCCACGGTCTCACCTGCTTTGGGATCACGTGGGTGGTGGCTCACTGCAGGACCAGGCTGTTTTTGACCTGCTCCCTTACTCCAGACACTCACTTTTAGGGGGAAAAGCAGCTCTTTTGCCTTTGCTGGATTCAAAACCTCACTTTTTGGGGGAAAAGGTTTGGCATGGAAAATCTGGCAAGAAGAGGCTATGTCCAAACCAATCCCTTAACAGATTATATTTGATAATATAATAACTAAGTAATATAACTCCCTTGGCTACCCTTAACTAGGAGCAGGGGTTACTGCACTGGGTTGGAACTCAGGTGAGTCCCATTTGAGGATGAACCTCGGGATATCCGGGCTGGAATGCAGCTCCAATCACAGACACGATGACCAGGCATTGTCTGTCCTTCTGGAAGTGGCACCAAGCCAGGCTCTGGATTGTGTAGAGCAGCTCATTCAACAGAAATGTGACCACATGGCTGGGCCTGATTTGGATCCTATTGGTGCCATGGGTGGATGCTGGAGATGCACTGTGGGATCAGGGAACTGTTCTGATTCTTTCCCCAGATCTCCTTCACAGCACAGCCTCCAAAGCAAACAGGTTGGAACCTTCAACCCAAACCACTCCACGATAAGGCAGCCACACCACAGAAGTGCAAACACCAGGAAACAGGCAGGAACACCTTAAACTTGAATCCCTTTGCAATGAGGAAAAGGGGATGCAAAACACAGAAAGAAGGGGATTGTGTCCTCCAGCCGAGCAAATTCCAAAGTCTATTGCTCCTGTCATCACAAAGCATCAGCAACAAACCCCCTCCAGCTCCCAGGCAGATCAGCTTTGCCTGTTCCTGTGGGCAGGGAAGAGTCTGGCCTCCTAATTGGCCCAGCATGGAGGAGAGTGGGATCCCAGCCATGGCTGAGGACCCAAAAGCACAAGGCAAACAGCTCCCATCCCATCGGACCCAGCCAGGGCCACACTGCTTTCATGTCATTGTTGTCTTGGGAGGGTGAGGAAAAACAGTATTTCAGGGGCCCACAGCAGGCAGGAGGAAGGAAAAGGCTTCTGTGCTTCCAGGCATGTGTTATGGGAGAAGCAGCATCTGCGGGAGTTTTCCCCTCCTGGAGGCTGCAGCTTCTTGACAGCACAGTGGCACAAACCACAGACCCCATGTCCCCACACTGGGTCTCTGTACGAGGACAGATGTGCTCAGTGGATGCTCCAAGACCCCCTTTCTTCTCTGATGTGCCACACAGGGAATTACTGCCTGGATAAATAACTGGCTACAGGTGACACCCGCAAAGCCATGACAAGCTAATGCCACCCTCACCTCCCCACTATGACACACACAGAGCTGTGCAAATCCTTCTGACAGCACAGAGTTTGACCTCTTCCCAGGAAGAGCTGGCTACCCTTGTCCCACAGCCTGTGCTAGGGACAGGGCTTGGCTGAGTGTCCCTTCCCAGCACATTCCTACAGCCCATCCAGAGAACATCAGCAACTCACAGTCCTGAGCTCTTAGACTAGAACTGCTTCTTCCTGGGAGTGACTCCACTATTGGGAGCCCTTCTAGTACCAACCAGTTCAGCCAGGGACACACAGCTTCCCAAAATGAGATCAGCAGATGTCCCCAGAACTGCCACCTGTGACAATGTTCTGGGTGAAGCTCAGCTCCAGTGAAGCAAGGGCACAGAGTCAGGCACATTACATTATCTGTCAGACATCCTCAGCATTCAGTATTAAGCAGCAATATTTAAATATCACTTTGTTTTCCCAACTTTCTCTTAAGATTCAGGCATTTTTCATCCTGCTCAGAGTTTTACTAAGGAAGAACTGACAAGTGGTCCAAACCTTTTCTCTCTGTGTCAGGCAGGGTCAAGAAAAAAGGCAGTTTATTCATCCTCCAAGACCAGACAGCCAGCAATTCCCACTAAGATAGCTATCCTTTACCACTCCTTTCTGACCCTCCTGGGTACCATTCAATTAACAGAGAAAAAGGAAGCATGAATATTAATCCTGCTGACAGCTATCCCTTCTATTCTCATTCTTTCACCTGCTTTCTCCTTCACCCAAGGATTCCAGGGAAAGTGCCTCATGAAGCTCCACAGCAGCAATTTCCAAAACCCTTCCTTGGAAACCTCTTTCCATCAGCAAGGGCTGCCTCCATGGAGCACAGCTCCCTCTAACAGCAAAGGAGCTGACAGTCAGCTGAAGAGAGCCAGAAAACTCCTCTCCTGTGAGGTTTTTTTTGAGGGAAGAATGAGTACAAGGTCACAGTTGAAGAAAAGAACAAGCCGTCCTTTTGCTGAAAGAGCCTCATGTATTTAAAGAGCGAAACCAACACACACCACAGTATTTCAGTCACTTCCTGTCCTGTCTGCTGCCATCCCCTCCCTCAGCTCCATCTCCCAGTTGCCAGGAACCTCTTCCTGCTATGCCACCGCTCCTTCCTCCTCAGGAGACCAGAGCACCCCTTGTTTTTCCTCTCCCTGTTTGTTGTCTTTCCAGAACAGCTTGCCCATGTGAAGCCTCCCACAATCCTCTTCTACTCCTCTGACATGAAGAATGCAGGGAAGTTTCACCTCCATTTCCAATCCCAAACTCCCTGGGATTGGGAGGTTGCAGGTTTTAACTTCTCCCTGGCTCCCAGTGTATCCACAGAACAGTGTGACTTATCAGTGCATTTCCTCCTCACCCCATCCCTTTGCAGGTTTACTCTGCTGAAATGCACCTGAATTGATAATAAATCAACCAGCTCAACTCTCCTCAGTTACAGAATTTAACTTCTCACATATTTTTACAGCAAACAACTGTGGCTCTTGTCTAGATAAACCCAGACCTGCAGCATTCAAATCTCTTGATGAATGTTCTGATCTCGAGTGAGTACTTGAGGGAAGTCCAGAATTCTGCCTCTGAGATCTCATGCTGAGACTCTCCAGCAATTTTAGCAGTGGCAAAGTGGGAAGAACAACTTCCATTTCTCCAGGCAGGCACAAGGCAGCCTGACAGGAGGATGGACAAGCAGGGAAGCAGTCAGGCTGTGATCAGACAGACCCAGGGCACAGCAGGTGCCAATGCCAGAACGGGCTATGCAGGGAAGATCCTCCCTTGCCAGTGTTTCCAGATAGAGTGTGAAGAACCAAGGCACCAAGATTATGACACCCAATCAGCAGCCTGCCAGGTCACTGCTTATCTTAAGCACAAGAGCTTTTCCTTTCTATATCCCTGTCCCCTCCAAGCCTGCACCTCCCACTTCAGCTCCTGGGCTGGGCTCTAAGCTCTGAGCACCAGCACAGCACAGAGGCAGCAGGTTCCTGCCCTCTGTGCCTCTCCCACCTTCACTCCTGGACTCCCCGCTCCTCCAGATATGGGAGGCACCACTTAGGATCTAAAGAACAGGCACAATCCCCTCGAGAGACCCAGGACAAGAGGAACCACTGAGCTTAACTCAGGTTTAATGCCCCTCACCACCTCTCATTTCTCTCAAAACCTGGAGTGCTGAATGGGCGTATCCCAGGCGGCACACCCCTGGACAAAGACAGACTCAAAGCACCAGGCAGAGGAGCAAATAGGATCTACACAAAACTGGAGCCCTTCCAGGCTTCCCAGCTCCAGGAGGGATTCCTATCACAACCAAGGCTGGCAGCAATTCAGAATGACCGGGGAGAACGCTTTGGTTTGCACTTTTGGGTTACAAAATTGAATGTACACAAGGAGTAATTGGGGAATTGGAGCAAGGCAGGTGGGCAGGGAGCACGGAGGGGCCAAGGAGAGCTCCACAGCTGCTCTCACACCACACACTGACCAGCCACAGCAGCAAAACCACGAGGCAGAGGAACATGCTAGATCAGATCACAGATGGGCAGCTCTGGCAGCACTCCCAAAAAGGAAGCGCTGCTCCTACAAAAGGATACAGCTCCTCACTCCAGTCACCTGCAGCCTGTCACACACAGCCACTGTCCCAACGGGCTTTGATGGCACTGCCAACCTCCAGACTGCCCATTTCCACCACCAGCCATGGCATCTGGACAAATCCTGCCTGGATTCCATGAAAGCCTGGAGAAACTCTTGAAGTACCATCAAACCCTCCACACCATTTCAAGGCTGAACACTGACCCTCATTGCTAAAAGCCATCCTTTGACATTCAGCCCTCCTATTTCTGGATAAAACCCCTTGAATTACATCCCACCCCTTCCCAATCAGAAGAAATCCAAGGAAAAAACCCTGCCTGGAGCCCTTTCCCTGTCAGGTGTCCCCAGCATGTGCCCTATGCAGTCAGGTAGATGAGCAGTACCAGCTCTGCTCCTCCTTTTGCTTTGTGCAGGAAGGCAACAGAATGTCCCCCAAATGGAACAAAAATAGACCAAACTGCTCCAAAAAAGGCTGGCTTGAAAATTATACACATTTAATCCATATTCCCACCACTGAGCCCACACAGACCAGGAAGCAGAGACCCAGAACAAGGGACAGACAGAGCCATATGCACTCAGAGGTGCAGCTGATCCAGCAGTAGCAGGTCAGCCCTGAGTGACTTCATTCCTTGCTGGGGACTTCTCGGTCTCTCAGTGTGCTGGTCACAGGACTAGCTTGGGGCTTTTTTTTATCAGGGACATGCTCACCCTCCAAATTTCTCAGCATCCCAACCCAGCTCTGCCAAAACCTGTTGCCAGTTCTGTTCCATCGCCCAGCCTGAGCAAAACTGGACCACAGGAGCACTGGGATAACAAAAACACAGGAAGCTTTGAGGTTTGCACTGCAATTCCTTCTCAGCTGATGCTATTTTTTAAAGGGAACAGCAGCAGGCTGGCTGCATTGCAGGCTATAGGGCTGAGGATGCTCAGGGAGAGGGAAAACAACCCAGGGCCATTGGGAAAAACATGGACAATGTGGGAATCCAGCTACAAGAAAGGATATTTCCTCTGGACTCTGTGCTGTTCCACCATCCCTGCACACACTCCCTCCCCCTCTCCTCCATAAGGAGGCCAGCACTCGTCCCTTCCTTACTCCAAATGGGGCAAAGGGGCTCAGTGACACATGGAAATATTTATGCACAGCAAATTAAAGACACTGAGGCAGCCTGACCTTAAAGGAGCACGCACTGCCAGCCCTCTCCTTTCCACTTCTAGCTGCCTCAGCTCAATCCCAAGATTACAGCTCCCAGGAGTCAGGGGTACATGGAAGAACTGGGAGGACTTTTCTCAAGTGGTATTTTCTCCCAAACTCTCTCAGGACTGGCTAAAACACAACAGGTTTGTACACTCAGCCCCCAGCCATGAGGACCAGCATGAACAAAGCTCATGGAGCCTCCTCCTTGAACTAAAAGGGTGTGGGGGAAGCTTTATTAAAACTTTCATGTACAGAGCAATGGCTAAAATATGGAAAATCTGCTACCCTGCAACCCTGAGCAGATCTCAGTCCAAAATTTTCTCTGGTTCCTAGAACTTCCAGAGGGATTCAGAATCCCTGGAAAGCCAGCTCATTGCTGTGCACTCCCAGTGCTGTTGCTACAGCAACAGAGATGCACAAGCATGGACACAGAACGGGACAGAACCCCTGTCCAAGAGCTCCATCTCCCCTCCCCCCACCATGGATTCCCAGGATACACGGAACCACCTCAAGTGGCAGAAAGCAACACCCACAGCCAGCTATGAATGTTCCCCACCTGGTTGCCAAGAACTGGGAAAAGAGGTAAACAGGGAGCATCAGCAACACAGGGAGTGCAGGCCACTGTGGGAAGGGAAAACAACAGCAAAGTTCCTCACAGCCCCCTAAAGGCTTGGCCGCCCCTTCCTCCTCTGGAATCAGCAACACTCTTCCCTCAGCAGCAGCACCTCAGATCTCACCCTGAAGGGAGTTGCTTCCTTTATACATTTTCAAAGAACAAGATTAATGCAGCACCTTGTTTCTCCACCTTCTGACCATATCACCATTTTCCCACAAGAAGTGCCCTTGCTCCCCCAAACCCAGCCAGTGACCTGTAAATCTGGGTGGCTCTGACATAACTAAAAAGGCCCTGAGGGCACAGGAACTAATCTCCTGACTTGTCAGTGTCACCTCCACCTGGGATAACCCTGGGAAAACTTATTCCTGGTTATTATAGGAACATAAATGAAGCCTGCAGAGATTGTTTAGTAACTCACAGGTAACTTGAAGTGCTTCTGTGGTGTTTGGCTCCTTGCTTAGTCAGCACTGCAGCTTCCAGGACACAGTCAGAGCACAGCCAGGCTTGGGACAGTAAGAATCCAGCAAATATTTACCTCCTGCATCCCTCTCTGCTGACAGGGAACAGCATCTACTTGGTTTCAGGGACATATTCTCCCAGGGACCAGCACATTCATGCATCTGGCAGGATCTAAATGCTCACAGGGATTTCTAAAGCTTTCCAAGAATAGCCTTCAGTTGCTGCTAGCTTCCACCAAACCCTGCCCAGACCAAATCTGAACAGCCCCTGAATTATTTAAAGTTCATTTATTACACCTGGGTCATTTGGTATGACTCATTTCTAGTGCCTCCAGTTTGAGGCATGTGGGAGAGATTAATTACATCCCTTGCCCAGGTCCTGTCTAGACTGGGCAGCTGAGGTGTGTCCAGCAGACCAGGGACATTTGGCCAGGCTGGGTTTCACACAGGGCACAGAGGAACTCCAGGAAGGAGCTTGGCTTGACAGGAATTGCCAGTGTCACATTTCAAACGTGGGGAAGAGGGAGCAGGTGATGTAAAAACATCCAAATTCTCACCCAGTGCCTGAGGTTCATCCCATGCTCAACTTCTGCAGGGAGCAACACAGGCAGGGTCAGCCCAGCACACTCACATGAGTCCCAAATCAGTGGGAGCAGCCCTGGGAAAGCCAGTATGCAGCAGGACTGGCCTCTGTCACCCCGCAGTACCTGGGGGTCACAAACACCAGCAATCTCCAGGGATCATTACTTGGAAGTGAGCAGCTTTCTAGGACAAACAAGAAGTTGGGTTGAACCTGATGGGATTGCTCCTCGCATCCCACTGTTGGGATACTCAAGATGGAGCAACACAAGGAAGGCAGGAAGCTGCATCCTCCTCTTTCCTATCTCACCTGACACAGGCAGCCCACAGCCTGCTCTGCCTGACATCCCTCTCTCAGCCTTGAGGCCACTTATCCCTCAATCTATTCCTACCCAGTGAGAAAAACTGTCACAAGTGTCCTGTCAACATGTGTGGGCCTTTCTGGCCCCATGACTTTTGTCCTCAACTATCACCCCATCCATTCTGCAGAAAGGATACAAACAAGTTGGAAACCACAAGATTCCAGCTGCTGGGACTCTGGGCACTGGCCAGAGCCAGCAGTGCCATCCAGTTAGGCATGGGCTGAGCTGGGATCACTCCACAGCATGCAGGGCTGTAAGAAAAACCTTGTCCTGCACACTGCCCAGGCTTCATCTCCCAGTTGATGGCTCCACATGCTGCAAAGCCCATCTGAACTCTCCCAGGGGATAGCATGGACACTGACATGTAAGGGCAGATTTGGTAACTGCTGTTTACAGGAGAGGCCTTGGCTTCTGGCTGGTAGGGACATGCAGAGCCTCCTCTCAAATTTCACACAAGGATCTGACCAGAGAGCAGGGCAGTGCTAAGGCAGGACACAGACTGCCTCAGGCCATGGGATAGAGCACCTGGCTCCCCTCTCACCTCCCTAATTCTCCAGCACCCACAGCACTTAAGTCTCCTGCTCCACGAGCCCATTTCTCTTCATGGGTGTCACAACCCCTGCCACAGGCAAAATGAGGGTGACACTGCACCCAGACAGGGATGGCCACTCGGGGCCAACACCCCAGCAGGAGCTGTGGCTCAGCCCACAGAGCCCCAAGGAGGGTGAGGCTCCTCCTCAGGCTCTCTCCAGCAGCAGAGCCAGTTTAAGAAGTTCCTACCCCACCCTGTCTCCTCATCTCAGACTTCCAGCCCTGTCAGGTCTGCTCACTACCCCAGCACAGACAACAGCTGGGATTAGATGCCTCCCCACTGCCAACTTCCATCCAGGGCATGAGCCACAATTCCCTGAGGCAGCGCTCACCTTAAGGCCATCAGCTCCTGGGGCACTAACTGAGGGAGAGAGAAAACCTCTTCAACCAGCTCTGCCACCCGGGCCATCCTAACTGGGAACCACACCCTGAGATACAGACTGCTGGGAAGGCTGTGATGAGCAGGATTTGTCCTTTGGATAATGGCACTCCCCTGCTGTGCTCCCAAGTCATTCCGAAGTGATCCAACGCTGCTGCCCTTCATTTCTCACCCTGAACATTGTCACTGCAAGCACACAGCAGCACTGTGGTAATGTGCTAATCCCAGCTTGCAATTCACAGGGCCTTGCTAGGCTCAGTTCACAGCACAGGCCTGCCAAAATGAGCCCTGGAGCAGGCAGAAGGTGAGATTTCCTCACACTTGCAGCACCCAGGAATACAGCAGGACTGCTCTGCAGAAGGGCAGGCAGCCTCTGTGAGCAGCGGGCCAATGGATCTTTTTCTCCAGAGCCTTTAAGGAGTCCAGGCTCCTCCTGGGGAGCCCAACAGCCTGGTGTGACATGAGCTGGGTGCAACCACCCAGTGACAGCCAGCAAAGATTTCCAAGTCTCTGAGAGGGACTGTGGCATTGTTAGTGCCAGGGCTGGACTGTCACTCAGGCTCAGGACACAATAGAGCATTTCAGCTCCTTGGTTAAAACACGCAACTCCAGCTTGAAATGCTGGCACCTCAGCCCAAGCCCCAAGAACTGCCTCGTTACTCACGCACAATTAGCAGGAAACTACTCCACAGTGCCTGCAAGTCCCATCTCCACTGCTCACAGCCTCTGGGTGACGAACATGGATATCCCATAACTTGCTCCTCTGTGTCCTCTCCACACCCTGCATCACCCACTGCCTGTGTGAGCCTCCCAGAGCTCACCAGGACACAGCTTCTCCCACAAATGGTTTTGGATGGGTGCAAGACATCCTCCCAGTGATATCCCTGAGTCCAGAGCAACTCACCCAGGCCTGTGTTATCCTGGGAGTCATGGATGCAGAGCCTGGACCAGGAAGCAAGTACAGTCAGGGCAGTGCAACCCACCTAATCAAAGTGTCATTGTGCCACACAGGCACGTGTGACCCGGCAGAGAATTCCTGTAGGAACATGACCACACCTGAAGCAGAGGTGCATGTTTCCTCCAAACCCAGATCTTCCACCAACACTGATAAATTCATTCAAAAAACAGACACACATCAGATTTTTGTTGAAGCAGAGGAAGGCAACATTAGTGCAAACCAAATAAAATTACCCAGAACACTCAAAACTTCCTCTATGTCCCGACAGAAACTAGTCAGGAAGAAGATGCTGTCAGTGTGATTACCTGACACGCCAGAGAACAAACTGCCTCTGCCATCTCAGGTGGTACCATCAAACCACACAATTAATTCAGCTCCACCACCACCATAAACTCTTCTAGTCCAGGTTGTTTGGCTGGTAGGACTACTATCACACCTGGATTGGTTTTTTAAAGTACATTTATATTTTACTAGTTGAGCCCCAGTCACACACCAGAAACACAGCTGACAGCAGCAGAAACACACTGTAGCACCAGCTCACTGCTTCCCTACTTGGAACCTCTCATTTAGGCCTACTAACCCAGCTCCCAAATCCAAGGCATATGTGGGATATTCGAGTAAGTCAAATCATGCTCTACAGAAGAAAAATAATCATCTTTTAAGGGTCCTTCAGCAAGAGAGTGTCACTGACACAGCAGGAGCACATAATGAGTTGGAAGTTTCCAGGAAAAGCATGGCAGGAGGTAGGAGTTAAGCCTCACCCACCACACAGGGGTCATGCCTCCTCCTCTGGGCCTCAGGCCAGCCCAGACAACACATCAGGCCACATGAGTCCAGGTGAGCCTCACCTTGCTGCCCATGTGCCTTCCCAAACCCCTTAAGCACGGAGCTCATCAGCCTGCAGGCATTTATCCAGCTTAGCACATTCTGCTGGAGCCCAGCCCACCTGCACCAGGACACCAACTCCTCCTGGCTTTTATTTGAGAGATGAAAAGCATTTTCAAACTGACAAGTTCCTGGCTGATAGCCCCCTTCACCTGCCATATCTTTATCCAGATGTTTTGGGTTGGCACCACTTCACTCCCCAGTCAAACCAGCACCTTGAGCTGCATCCTGCACAGCTGTGGGAATAAATGTGTCAGGATGAGGGAGGAGGTGGGACTGCTGCTGATGCCAAATTAAAACATCCACCAAAGCACTTGGGAACTCCCCAGCACCCAGAACTGCTCATCTTGAGGATGAAGCTTAATGCCAAGAACCACATAGCCTCACACCAAATGATTCCAGAGAATTAAAGGATAAGATTTACCTTTAAGGGCAGCACCTTGAAGGTGAAGGTGCAGGTACTGCTGTGACTCAGAGAGGGACTCCACCACAGAGCTGCCACCTGCCTCAAAACAGTGTGGGAGACACAGCAGCTTCCCTCCTTCCCTGGGATCTCTGGGAATATCACCTCAGACTCTAAGAGCAGCTGCTCCCAAGCTGTTCCCAGTTACAGCCCAATGCCCAGACCATTGGATTCATGCAGTCCCAGCACAAATACCAGAGCTCCTGACAGGGCCTGACTGGGACCTGAGTGCTGGAACAGCTCCCTTCAAAAGAAAACACTGGGAAGGGACACAGGCACAGGAAAACTAAAACACAGTGTTTCAGGTCCTCTGCTTTTCACAGAAAAAACCTGTTGTGACACAAACTACACTGACACCAGTTTCATGTTCCTACCCCAAAGCTCCTTCCCCAGCCTCAGCCTCCAACCCCCTTTCCAGAGCTCAGCAGCCAAATTCCCTTCATTAGGACAAACCTGGTGACACAAAAGGACCCACAAAGTGGCCTAAGCCCAGCCCACACCTCTGCCCAGGTTGCACCCATCCTCCACCGGCCTGTTTGGGTTGTTTAGGAAAAGCCTTTCCCTTCTCCAGCTGCAACAGAACCCAGACCGGAACAGGACTGTTCCAAGGCCACTACTGACCAGTCTTTGGCTGTAACGGATCCGTTCTTCCTCGGGCTCCATCTCCGACTCCTCGGAAGAGAGCGAGAAGGACACGCCAGGACTGCTGTCGTCGTCCTCTTCCTCCTTGGGAGCCAGAGGCAAACAGTGAAGAAGGGCACAGGGACACCCAAACCCCTCACTTCCCTTCTCCTTTTGGGGCCAACCCCACCCTGCTCTGGGGGTGGACAGAACCCAGTGGATGAGCCCACCCCAACTTTTAAGGTTCCTTAGAATAAATGCCAGGGTAAATGACTTCACCAGCTCTTCTGTAACACAACAGGAGCTGCAGGTATCCCACCTGGCTCCACATGACCACCAGCAGCTCCACTGGCCCACAGTGGGATAAAAAGCAGGGAAGGTGCTGTCAAACCCTGGCTTCTCCAAAATTAAACACTGGAGAGCCAACTCCTCCAAACAACACAACCGTTGTCCTCGGGATATCCTGTA
Source organism: Leptocoma aspasia (assembly GCA_013399835.1). NCBI lineage: Eukaryota > Metazoa > Chordata > Aves > Passeriformes > Nectariniidae > Leptocoma > Leptocoma aspasia. The sequence goes on along the minus strand of VXAX01007083.1, from coordinate 31,585 downwards.
TGGTGGCACCTGGGAGAAACTACACTAGTACAGGGCATCTCCCATGATCAGGGAAGGTGTATGGGATCTCTCCTACATACAGCACCCAAGCAGGGAAGCAGTTAGGAATCTAAGTCCTGGCTGGAGGAGACCTAAATGCTGAGCTCTCCAAATGTGCCACCTTGAGATACCACACACCAACCTCGGAAAACCTTCCAGGGCGTCAGATGGCACCTACAGTTTTTTTTTTTTAAAGGAACAGAAACCAACCAAAGCCTGGGTATGGCACGGCTCTTAATCCCCAGGACTATGCCTAAGCCAGACCTTCGGGGGGGAGAATCGGGGAATGGGATCGGGGAAGGGGATCCGCCACCCCGTGTAGTGTTACAGAATCGCTACGACCACGTAGGGAGAACTCTCTCCATCCTGTTCCTCCCCGACACCCCGCTCGGACAGCAGAGCATTCCCAGTCCCGCCAGCACCTTCCGCACCCCTGCCTCCCTCGGAACCACGGCACCGGGATCCCGGCTCGGCCGAGGGAGGCAGTTTCCCCACACTTGCTGAACTCTTGTTTATAAACAACCGGACAACCGGAGCGCAGCGCGCCCGCCCCGTGGCGGG
>VXAX01007083.1:0-11506 GCA_013399835.1 Leptocoma aspasia | reverse complement strand
TTTTTTTTTAATTTGACTAAATTTAAATTATACGATTTTTAGGAAATATTATGTTATTCAGATCCCGCCTCCAAACACTGAATACACATTGCTTTTAAAAAAAAAATCTCATAAATTTGGATGTGCTAAATATTTAAATAATTGATAGCATTTTATGTGCGGGTCTTGAAAGCATAATCTTCATGCAGATATACAGGTAATGAAAGTGCTTCCTTCACAGCTGCCCTTGTTCTCTCAAACACTGCATTCACCCTCATTTTGTGTTGCCAAAAAGTGCTCTATCTGGCACTTTTTCCCTCCATACCACAGACAATTTTTTTTTTGGTTAATTTTTTTCCCCAAAGCCTTGAATAGGCTAAAAATTGCCTTTCTGTGCCATGTCCCCTCCTCACACACAGATGCCAGCTGCTGCATTCAGCCAGGAGGTTGCTGCCATTTATTTGCATCTCCGAAAAGCAGAGCTGAGCGGCACTGGGGTACATGCTGAGAGAGCAGAACTGAATAGGAAAGCTATTTTTACAGCCTAAGATTGCAAAATTCACAATTTGGCAACACAAAATGAGGGTGAATGCAGTGTTTGAGAGAACAAGGGCAGCTGTGAAGGAAGCACTTTCATTACCTGTCTCTGTATATCTGCATGAAGATTATTCCTTCAAAACCCGCACATAAAATGCTATCAATTATTTAAATATTTAGCACATCCAAATTTATGTGATTTTTTTTTAAAAGCAATGTGTATTCAGTGTTTGGAGGCAGGATCTAAATAACATAATATTTCCTCAAAATCGTATAATTTAAATTTAGTCAAATTAAAAAAAAAACTGATATAAGTGCTTACTTTTAGGGAACTAACAAACATGGTATAAAAGTTTAATAGAAAGCCATTAGGCAGTATAGCTTTTGGTTCCTTTCCCACATAGTAGCTGATATTTGCTGCCAAAAGAAAGATTCCTTTCAAAGTAGATTTTCTAAAATTTGCTATAAATATATATACATATTCTATGTAGAGAATATATACAGAATTTACTTAGAATTAATTTAGAATATAAAGGGATGAGGTGACTCANATTCTATATAGAGAATATATATAGAATTTATTTAGAATTAATTTAGAATATATATAATATATTCTAAAAGTTGCTATAAATATAAATATATTTGCTATAAATATATTAGCAAACATAAATATTTGCTAAATATTATTCCTCCAAAACCTCCTTGCCCATCCAGGCTGGACGTTTACCTCGTTGACTCCTCTTTTGGCAATGACAATACAAACAAAATTTCACTGTGTGAAAATTTCAGAGCTTCCTTTCTGAAAAAGCAGCAGAAGTTACAGGAGTGTGCTACCAAACCAAGCACCAGCATGGAGTCAACCATTGCATTCAATAAAACACGATTTCTAAATGCACACAGTCGTTTTTGTTTGCTTTTCTGTTCAGAGAATTTCACTGGGTGCATTTTTTGCCTCCTGCAATAACGTGCTTTACACACGAAGCCAAACCACACTCTCCTCCAAAGTGAAATCTGAATTGAGATGAAAATTAAAAGTTTAAATGTTCCTCTTACCTCGTTTTGGAGGTCTCGTATCATTCTGCTCTTCCTTTCCATTTCAGTCTTCAAAAAGTTAATCTACAATTTTAAAGAAATGCTGGGTGGGAGTTGTTGAGATGTAATTGTAAACACTAATTATTTTTCATGCTTTTAAAAGTTTTGGGAAAAAAACAACCACCAAACCAAAAAACTTTGCTTACATACCAAATTGGCATAGGCCACAGTCAAGTATTTGCTAAATCTACAAACATTTAGCATATTTACTAAAAAACTTATAATCAAAAGAAGAAAACTGCTGTATGTAAATAGGCTTACTTTTGTTTTGGACCAGAAGACATAATGCTTATTTTTCACAAGGCAGTTCAATGTGATCACCAAAGAACTGAGGATTTTTAAAATGATATTAACTGGTTTTCTAACAAAACTATTTTCCCCTCTAAGAACATATCTATCAGAGCAGGTTTCTAACAGGTTTTTTTTTTTTTTAATGCTACAGTGTTGGTCCTAATTAGATAAAGACCTTGCTTCTAGTCAGACCCACCTGTGGAATAAAGTGTGTCACACATTTAAAAGAATTCAAATATGGTCTTTAGATCCTACTTAAGTCAATGATTTTACTTAGAAAGTAGAAATTCCAGTCACAAGGCTTGAGACTGAATTTAATCAAACACAGTTTAAAAAATTCTTTTTACAAATGAGTTTTTTCAGGGCTTGTAAAAGAGAACTTCTTTAACAAACTCTTCCAAAGTTCTGTCTAAGTGCTTTGATTATTTATCCAGTGTTTGTGGATTGATTTCACATCCACCTGCTGGCAGAGAATGGTGCTTTATTCAGCACCTGCCCAGCAATGACATCCACAAATACTGAAATTTAGAACATGTATAGATAATAAATATGAAGCTTTTGCACTACAGAAAATAAAGGTCATAATCAAAATATCAGATCAAGATGGATGGGGAGAAACACAATACAGCTATTTATGGTGGTTATTTTGTTTTTTCAGCTGTTCAAAGGAATTGTCAGCTACCTACCATTAAATACAGAAAAAAAAATAATATAAAATAAAATAATAAAACTGACCTCCATTAAAGAGTGCTCCCTTTCTTAGACCTATCTCTCAGGAATATTAATATTCCTTCAAGGTGCTTCACTTCTATGAATATATTATATATNACCTTCCACTTGAATTCATTGTGCTGCTAATAAATATATAATTTACTATATATTTATAATATTAATTTATATTTAATAATGAAGTCAATAGGAATGCATCCAATGCACCTGAAAAAATGTCAAATTTCAACTAGTGTGTTCTGAATGCTTATCAGAGACCACTAGCCACTAATTTTTTTCTTATTTCAGAACTATAATGAAGGAGGTGATTCTACTCTGCTCCTGTGAAACCCCACCTGGAGCAGCGTGGGATTAAATGACCTTTAAGGTCCATTCAACCCCGTAACATTCTGTGACTCTAGGATTCAATATAGACAATTTATAGATTGTCTCAGCACAAAAGGATCTTAAGTGCAGTTTGTTTCTCTTTTTTCTGGATATATGCTGTCCTGGCTAGAAAGACCACCAAAATATGCTTTCCTTTTCAAACTCAATACAGCCTTCAGATTATTTCTTTTCACTCATGACACTCATGACGAGGATAAAAGTTCTTTTTTTTTTTTCTCTAGACAAAAATACAAATACCAAAAATATATACATTGTGTGGTACACAAGAACAAAAAGTATCTTTACTCTCAGACTTTTGAGCAACGATGGGAAAAACGTGTTTTCAAAAATCAGATTAACTGAAAGAAGCCTGCAATAGGATTAGTTTGGCCCACAATCCATGCTGTTTTTAATTAGAAGATAGGAAAACCTACACTCTCACATTTTGTTCACCAAGGGCATAAAGCCACCCACAAACTTTAGTCATATGAAATAAGGCACTGTAAATATTTGTTGAATTTAATAATTATATTTAAATGTCTGTCTTGGACAAACCCTTGCTTTGTGACCCTGGAAGACAGCAAAATCTTAGTAAATAAATCAGTAGCTACCCAATATGAAATATAAAATAGATCTGTAAACACTTCCAGCAGGTTGTTTTCAAGCCCAGAGTTCAAATCATAAAAACACTTAAGATTTGAAGGAACCTCTGGAGATTATCTGGTCAACTTATGCTCAGTTGTATCCATGTTATAGGAATATTAATAACCAACATATGAAAAATTTCCTTCTTTCATCTTAGCAAACATGATTCTACCTTCTTTTCCCCTGCAGTAGCAAAATGTGTCTATTTATGCTCCAAAACATTACATTGCTACATGAAAGTCAAAACAATTGTGCACTTTGTCCAGAAACAGAATTTCAATAAAGCATGAAATCTTAATGGGACTTAATAATACCTTCTATAGTGATAATTCTATATAATTCTATAGTTCTACTATGTTAAAATCAGACACTCTACAGTCTATTTTGCTGCTGAAAATCCATAGTAATTCCTAAAAAGTCAATGGATGTATGACAGTCTATATCAATATACATGGGACGTGAGGTTCCATAAAGGTCATCTCACCACCTAAATTTCCTGTCTAAAGTCTCCAAAAGTGTATAAACATCCCTAAATTTCACAGAAAGGAAGGAAGACGTGAATCTCAGTATTTTAGAACATCAAAACTTTTCCCAGCTCCTTTCTTCTGAAGCTTGCAGGCTACCAACACATATGTGAAATACATGGTTTTTTTTACAAAGTTTTTTGAGCTAATAAATTCTCAAGGCAAGATTAGGAAAAAAAAAACAAACCAGAAGAAAAACAAAAATAAGGAAAGAAAGAGAATCACTCACAGTAGCCTGCTGCTTCTCTGCTTTCTCAGCTGCCTCATTCAGCTGCTTTTGAAAAACTTCCTGGAGAGATTTCATGTCTCTAGTTTATTGAAAACACAGAACACAAACTTCAACACAAATGTCCATTAGGAAATGATTCTTCAGATTCAAAAAAAAAAAAAATGGACCTGACAGTTTTTAGCCAGGGAATGGAAAGAGAAGGAAGGAAGTGAGGGTCTTACCTTTGGTTTTGCCCCAGTTCCAGAAGTTTCTGCACATCATTTTTCGTTGATGCTTCATCATTTTTTAAAGACTGATAGCAACAAAAAAAACCTCTATTAAAGAGATCCTTTTTATTAATAATCTGTGAAAGTATTTGGCCCTCATTCAGAGTAGAATGCCAACAAAGTAGAAGATCAACAAAAAAACCAAAATAATAATTATTCACGTATTTAATGATTTTAAAAAAAGAAACATGTTTTCTGTAATTAAAAGACATCAATAAGAAAATGTTGAGGTAAGTAAATAACCTTATAGAAACTGAGACAGAGTCTAACCTGGAGGTTTACTTTAATTCCCTCAAGTTCTTTAGAAGTCTTTAGCAGTTGATGCAGTATGTTGCTCCTCTCCTTAAAGACTTCTTTCAGCTGTCTTTCCAGGTCTTCATAGCCCTGTCTAACACAAAAAATAAAAGCATGAGATAATCTCAAAACGTGAGTCAATGCAACTGAAAACATATCTTAGTTCATCCAAATTTAAATTCCAACACCCTGTATAGATTTCAAATTGGACTGTGTCCCCTTGCTCACCTATACAACTTAATTTTTCCTAATACAGATAAATAGAATGTACAATGAAATACAGATAAACAGATAAATAGAATATACAATGAAATGATGTTCTGGTGAGCAAATGGCCAGATTAAAACACTGCAAATGATGGATTGCCTGTGATGAACAGGATTCATAAAGGGATGTATTTAGCATAAGTGATAGTGTGAGATTTTTCTTACCTTAAAACATACACCATACAAGAAAGAAAGCAAAACTTTGGAAGTATGAAGTTTTGAGACATCACTAAGAACAATTCAGATTTATCATGACTTGGTAAATGAAACACAGGACCCCTTTAACACAAGTGCCTTAGTATAAAGTACAGATTAATAAAAAAACAATTCAGATTTATCATGACTGGGTAAATGAAACACAGGACCCCTTTAACACAAGTGCCTTAGTATAAAGTATAGATTAATAAAAAAACAATTCAGATTTATCATGACTGGGTAAATGAAGCACAGGACCCCTTTAACACAAGTGCCTTAGTATAAAGTATAGATTAATAAAAGTCAGGTGTTAGTGGCTGTGCTAGATCATAAGTGCTTTTCCAAAACAAGCAGCCTAGCTCCAGGTGATAAGCAAGTAGCAGATGCTATGCCCAACACTAAGTGGTCTTGGAGGAAAATGCCTGCCAAGGAATAACAGGTTTTAAAAAATTAAAAGGCATATAAACCCAATGCAGACTTCTTTAAAGAAAAAACCCTCCACATTCGGATCAACCCATACAACTGGTGTTTTTGTTCAAAGTTACATTTTGCTTCCACACTTCTTGTTTTGCCTGCTTTCCTAATAAGCCCATCATTTAGGAACCTAGTTGGTCGTGCCAAATTCTAGCATTATTCATTCTTTCCTGCAGAGCAGCACTGAATAGGCAGACTGTACAGATCCCTCTTCCATTTCCTTGACAATTTCTGGGATATTCACTTCCTTGTGAGCTGGAGAGTCATTTGAATGCAGAGCACTGCCACTTCTCTGTGTAGCACTGTTAGCACCAGGATGTAATTTCATTTATTAAAACAGAGTGCAATTCCTGTAACCCCTAGGAGCCTCCATCAGAATGAAGGCCAGAAAAAACATTTGACATGTGCAAAGCTGTTGCAAGAACATATTATAAGTTTTTCTGTATGCAAACCTGCAAAAAAAATCTTCCCATGGGAAAATATTCTTTTTACTGTCTTTTACTCTATAGAAGTTTTTATAAACAAAATCTCTGATGTGTGTTCAAAAACATTTAAATTACTCTGCCTGTCTCCTGATATGAGAGATAAGAGTTCTTTTCCTCTCAAACTATGAAGTAAAAAGTTATTATCTCTAATTGTGTAAACTATTCTAACATTCCTTAGATGAAGCTTGAAGCAAGAGCTTCAGATGCTCCTTGCTGAGCAGATAATAACCCAAATCCTCTGAATTATAGAGTCATGTTAACAAATCATATTTAACCTTCTGATATTATTGTCAAGAGTCCTTTGTTAATAAACAAACCACAGCAACACAAAGCGGACCTGCAGGCTGGGTTTTCTTTTTCTGTGTCAGTAATAATGTATTTCCTTATAGCTGCACAATCTTACTACATATCTGATACAAAGTCACAAGATATTTCTACTCCTCCACCTTCCCCCCGAAATAACTGTATTTTCTTTGTTCAGTCCTGGGGCAGACCATCAATACCCCATATTCTCTTCCGACAGCTTTTGCTCAATTAAATTTAAAGATCTGCTTACACTGGTAGGCAAAGATAAAACCTGTGCAGCCACTGCACTGCACTGCACTGCTACAAAATAATCCTGCTAGAAAGGTCTGGTATTTTCGGATATTTTGAGTGTCTGTTTAGCTCTACAGAGTCAGGCAGTGTGAAGGCCTTGCTCCCCAAAATAGGGGCAGAGCAGCTTGCCAGGCAACCATCTGCACATCATTTACTTTGAAATCCATGAGCTGTCCACCTCTGCAGCAAGTCCTGCGTTCACTCCTTTCAGTGCCTCTTTCAGCGCCTTTTTCAGCACAAACTTGTACAAAAATAAATCCTCATGATGGAAAAGTCTGCCCTGCAAAGTTCATATTTTGCCTTAGCTAATTTCTCATGGTGAGATATTGTATCCTGCTTTTTGACAAGAAAAACTAGTCCTGCAAATCTACCTTGCTGGGTCCAACCAATTAATTAGCCATAGGTTTACAACAAGTATTAACTGCCAGAGCCAGAACTGCCTTCTGCTGAAAGAGATTAAAGCATAATCTCTTTCCAGTGAATAGCATGCTGACAGCATTGCATATTTTAAATTATAAATTTTAAATAAATGCATATTCCTGTATGTGCTGTTGAAAAATTACTCAAGCTTCTATACAGCCAGTTAAAAACCAAGTGACTGCTGAAGAGGGTAGACCAGGAATTCCATAAATCTCCAACTCTCCAACAGAGTTTCAGACTCCTTTTTTAAAGGGATGACCAATCTGGTACCAAAACTCACTTTGCAACACATACTAAACTTGGGTGGAATTTTAACTGGAATTTCTCTCCCATTGATCATTTTCATCTCTTAATTACATAAGAACATAAACCACCACAGGCCACAACACTGTGCTCTTATGAAAAGAAACACTCCTCAGAATTATGATTTCAACTTCTTGATATTCTTTCCAACTAGTTTTTGAAAGTTGAGGGGGGGATTTGAATTTATTAGGTTTTTTTTACAATTATCCGGGATTAGCTATGCTTCATTTCTCATACTGGTAACATCTGCTCAAGGAGATAAGGACTCATATTTAGGGCTCTACACTAAATACCTTGACTCCCATGAATGTTCAGGCAGTTTTTAAGCTTTCCATATCTCTTTTCAGTGCAGGTTAATCTGCACAAGCTCATGCAAGATGCAAACCTGCATCTACAGCAGCTTCCTCTCCATTTTAACTCTTCTTCCAAGGATGCATCACTCTTTAATGAGCATAAAATTATTAATCCAAATTAATTCACATGACTGCTAGCGAAAGTTTTCTTAGACCTTTTCTTAAATCAGAAGAATTGAATCACAATTTATTCCTTCCATGCTATACTCCAAAGCACATCAGCTTGGCTCATCTGGACCAGCACTGGGGAACCCCTAACCAGAAATGTCACCAAAAAAAGTACCCTCCTTGTGCCAATAAAAATCCATTCTGAAGTAAGGAAGTTACTGGATAATTGAAGCAATTTCCTGATTTCTCCCTGCATTCAGACATTTTTCTGTTCAGAGATTTTTCAGTTATTATTTGCCTGTGTATGCAGCTCCTGCTGTCCCTTACTTCGACTGTGTAGCATACACACTATTTTTTTCTTTTCTTTTTACATCTCAGTGAACAATTAAGCCTTAAAACACGCATTGCTTCTGCAAAAGGCTGCTTTGATGTGCCCATTTTACAGGAGGAGGCAGCATAAAGGAAAAAGCCACATTTCCCTGAAAAATGTGCATGCATATATCCTCCAAGAACATGCTTTATTAGACTCATTACTATTTATTACACACTTATTTCTGCGTGATTATTCTAGCACAGCAGAGAAATACCATAGTCAAAATTTGGGCTTGATTTACTGATGAGGAACGGGAAGCTGAGCAGTCTAAACAGCAGTCTCATGATAGATCTGCTCTGTACCCAACATTAATTTCTCATCAGTGTACATCAAGACAATGGGATAACGTGTCCCAGCTTTATCTTTTCTTTGCTGAACATATTATCCTGACAACACAGACAATATACTATCTCTGAGCAAGTGAGCAGAATGCATTAGCTTATCACAACACTGCATGGTCAGATCAGGTTTATTTTTAAGCTGCAATAGATTTAGTTCATATTTTCTCACACTTTCACAGAAAGGAATTATTGAAGATTGCAGCAACTTTTTATACATTTACTGGCATTGAGATAACACTACAATATCTTGCAGTAAAAAAATAAAAGCAAGCTCTGCATCTATATTCAGATATAGAATCCCAACTGAGATGAGGTTGTTCAAGCGTTTTTAATTTTTTTGCACTCTGTAAGGGAAAACGTTAGGCATTCTCGGTTTCAGCTGCTTGCCTTTCTTTACAATGAAATATCGAGTCTACCTGGTTTAACTGCTCTGTACATAAAGCTTACATTTGTCACTGCCTTGTTACATCCCACAAGCTGCGGGTCAAGTTACATAGGAGCAGCATCTCTTTGCCAGCATAAAAAAAAACCCCAAAAAACCAAACAAGCCAGAAAAAAAAAACCAACCAAAAATACCACAACCAACCAACTAAACTAAAAACCTCCAAAAACCAAAACCAAAACCAAACCAAACAAAAACACCAAAAAAAAACCCAAAAAAAAAACCCCACCAAAACCCCCCAAAAACCCCCAAAAACCCCACAACACCAAAACAAAGGAAAACCCCACCAAGAGATCATTCAATCCTGAGCCGATCCGGATCGGGAGCGAGATAAGCTAAGAATCAGAGACGATCTTTGCTGCGAACTTAATAGCCCAGTAAAGCCTGAAACGAGTATTATGAAAACCCACATTTTGAAAAGCGCTGAATCGGGGGAAAAGGACACAAAGCAGCGGCACTCTGAGGGAAAGCAGCCGTCGGTGCTCACCTGGAGCCGAGGAGCAGAGCAGGGAGCAGAGGCAGCACGCAGCAGGCAGCGAGGAATTTCATCCCGGCCCTTCTCCGCGCCAGCCTCGCCTCGCCCGGGGGGCGGACGGACAGACAGCCAGACAGCCAGACGGACAGACAGCCAGACGGCGTGAGGAAAAGGAGATGCCGAGCGGGGCTGGAGCTCCGGGGGTTGGTGGATGGCCGAGGCAGGGCAGGGCAGGGCGGGCGAGCGGCCGCCGCCAGCCCCGAGCCCGCCCGGCGGCTGCGGCAGGACGCGCCCCTTTAGGGCCGGCCCAGGAGGGATTACGGCGTGATGCTGGAAGATTCATCCCCAAGGAACGGCGGGCCACGGCCTAGNCTGCGGTAAAAACAGCACCGGTGTTTTTTGCGGTTTGGTGTCTTTATGTGGTGCGGCTGTAAATGAGACGGGATACAGAGGCAGGAGCTGCTCCAGTAGGTGACAAGCCCCAGAGCAGCTGCATTGTCACTGCACGTAGCCAGGTGTCATTTCTGCAAAGCAGGAACTCTGAAGCTTCTATTTCAATCAGGTGTTCGTTCACCCCGTATGGAGTTGGAGGTAGGAGCAGGAATAGCTTCCAGAATAGGATTTAGAACAATGTCATCTCTAAAAGCCCTTCATCACCTGAAACAATGGACAAGACCTTCGAAGAAATAAATAACCTTTTCCTGTTTCCTGTGTTTGTATTCTCCCAATCCTAATAATAAATTACATAAATTAGCACTGGTTAAAAATGTTTTCAGTGTGTAGATAATTGCCTACCTTAACACAAGTTCATCTGATGGCAAATCATATGAAAGTATAACATTTAAACCGAAGTAATCTTCCTCTGCAACACCGCAAAACCCCAATCAAACAAACTTGTCTGCAAGAGCATGAAGTGTGGTCATCACAAGAAAGATATCTGGTCACCCATGGGCTTCTCTGCTCTTACAAAAGGCATCCAGACATTACATTATACATCACAAGCATAACATTAAAAATTTCCTTAGTTTAAACTGGTTAGTCATTGCATTCAGCTGTTTATTGTGGAGTAATTTTGTATTCCATTCCAGAAATTCACTGCTTGAAATGAATGGAAGACTTTTTAAAATTAGTATTGTCCCTTAATAAGATATGCACATGGTGAATACAAATCAAATTAATAAATTACATCCTTCAATAGCAAACTGAGAGTGATGGGAGGTAAAAGAAAAAAAAATGACAAAGTGATATACACAGCCAAAAAGGAACAAAATAATTAATTTCTGACTTCCTGTGTTCCAACTCTAGTATCTTTTTTCAGCACACCTGGCAGCACGTTCTCTTCAATCATATTAATTTAAACCTGTATTTATTGTTATTTTGATGCTATGTACCAGCTTGAATGAACAGTCATGTTACCATGGATACTTACGATAGCATAGTAAAAAGGTCATAAAAAGAACAGTTAGCTTGTCATTTTCTCTTCTAGAAAAAGCCAACCTTTCCATTCTACCAGGCACTACACAGTCATGTATCAGCAGCTAATACTTCTTTCATCTTCCTTTTATGTGCAATTCATGCAGGGTGCAGCAGAGGGGAAGGTCCTGCTGCATTAAGGCAGTAAAGAATGCTGAGTGATCTTAAGTAACCTTGTGAAATTTTGCAACTTGAGGAACTATTTTTTAATTCTGTTACTGCTCTGCCTCTGGATCACAGCCTCCTCCA
>VXAX01007082.1:59984-85372 GCA_013399835.1 Leptocoma aspasia | reverse complement strand
GCCACCTAAGCATAGATTGGGACAACCACCCCCAATCAAATGGCCAGGTAGAGAAAATTAAAACTTTGATTAATTAATTTAATCATTTAATTAAAAGAAAATCAAACAGCAAATTGTGAGACTGGGGCAAGAATCTAATTTATCCTGGCCCCAAATTAATCCACTAGCACTGTTGCAAACTCAAATTAAACCTAGAGCCAAAGAAAAGTTGAGTCCCTTTGAAATGCTTTATTTAAAAGGGGATGTCCACCCACATTGGGGAAGTGACATTAGCCACCTATATGGTGGCTTTGCTTAAGCAAACAGCTCAGAGAAATTGAAAAACATGTGGCTGGAACTCGAAGCAGGGAGCTAGATGGACCAGTACGTAACATACAGCCTGGAAATTATGTACATGTTGAGTCTCTTACAGAAAGGACTCTGGAACCACAGTGGGAAGGGCCATTCCAGGTGCTTCTCACCACTTTCAGCACGATTAAGATCAAGGAACAGAATGCTTGGATCCACCACTCTCGAGTGAAGAAGGCCCCTGGAGCCCCTTGGAAAGTGACACCAGAAGACAATGAACTGAAACTAAAACTTATTCAGGCAAAATGAGCATATTGCAGCCAGGGGTAGTTTGTAATTTCATTTGCAGAATTGTTTTGTGTATAAATTGTAATTGAAGTCTTAGAATTAGAGAGTACCTCTATCCAAAACGATGCTGAATGACCTTGGTCCAGGCTTTTATTCAGTATACTAGATCCATGGGAGAACCTTCTGAGATAAAAGAATGCACAGGAATCAGGTACATGAGGAGCAGGAGTGGCAGAAACGGGAACTGTGGACACTTCAAGGGATCAGAGGAAAGGAAATCAGGGTAGGATGCTGGGTGGTCAAGGGGACCACTCATGAGAGACCAAATCAAATTAGTGTTTCAGCTTCTGCTGTATACAGGCACCCAGAGGTTTGTGATAACCTAAGTAAATCAGATTGTTGGCATGATTTCACATTACACCAGTACTCAAGCAGTTCAAACCCGAACCAAACTTGATAGAATAGACCCATATGTAGTAAAATATGGGTCAGTAACAACTGTTGTTTAATCCAGAGTGCTCTCTCAAACGTGTCAAATTGCTAATGCACATGAACATCTCAGAAATGCAACCAGACTGCTCCTCTTTCCTAAGGACATCCTTTGAGGGCTGGACAATGTAGTTACAGAGACAAGTACCCCTCAGGAGAAGAATAAGAAGGGATTCAACTGAGAGATTAGAGACAAGATTGGGAGTTTTAAATGAAATTGATTCAGAAATACTAATGAACAAGCTGGCCACTGCAGCAGGTGGTCTAGCAAAACTAAAACAGCCCCTGCAGTCATCCCTATTGGCATTAGGAAGTAGCCAGTGGCAGATTTCAAAAGTGTTACCAAAGTAGAAAAGGCCGGGGACCAAGACCACAAGTTAATCATAGATGCACCTAGAACGGATCAAGATAACCTGTCTCTAGCTTTCAGCTGCATACAAGCACAGTTGTGGATGCAGGCAACAGCAGCTTTGATCATAAGGGAAGGGGGTGAAGGTGATTTTCCAGCTGAGATGTGATTGATTTCAAAAGAAAATTTCAATCCTGGTGGACTATGGTAAATTTTATTTATGCTAATGTGGCCACTGCCTTTGTGCTTTCTATACGTAATGCCACTGGTTGTGTTATCCACCCCCTCATTGCACTAGGATTAAATCATGAAAAAACGGTGCTTTACCCCTCAGAACATAGGGTGTGGGCACGAAAAGTGAATGAAAATGGCAAATGGTGAACTAAGAATCCTGTGTTACCCGAGAACAACTAGGATTCATTTGTGAAAGCAATACCATTGATGCTCGAGATGTGTGTCTTGACACTGAACAAAGTATTTGCCACTCCCAGATTCATCCAGTAACTAATCAGAAAACTGTGCTTGTGTATACTGGGGAAAGTTGTGTATGCTAAAGAACTGCTTGTGCTTTTGTAAAAATCGATAACAACGATGTTATTTTGCCTTGTAGAAATCATTCTATTTATCGACTTTTCATATTTAGCACCAGTGACATCCCACCAGCTGATCAAAACCTAATTGAGTCTTGAAGAAAATCCAGAAAAGCTGAAAGAAAACCCTAATTATTGTATACAAAAGAAATGACCAGAGTTCTACAAGGAATAAAGGAAGATGCAGATCATCACTGGTGAGATGTAATATTTAGATGGTTAAGATTTTCAATACGTTATGTCATGCCATTGTAGTTTTATTAATATTAGTTAGAGTAAATTGGGTGTTATCTTTTATATTACTAATTTAGAATTAGAGAATACTACAGCGGATGGTTGTGTTACATGGTAAAGCACTAAAGAACACCTATTATCATAGAAATTTGTACTGAGTAAAAGAATTTACTCATTTTCTAAAGACAGGGGGGAATGAAACAGGGCTAGAAATTTGACTTGGGGTAGAAACCAATTTTGGATTTAGCCGAAGTGTGCTGTTTAAAACTTACTGTGCACAAAGGCCAGCAAAAAGCACAGAGAAGATTCAAGGCTGCTTAAGAAAGGAATGTGAACTTCCAAGCTAAACAGGAGATAAGAAGGCCCCCCCCTGAACCTTGGAGCAAGATAAAGCCAAAGTTGAAGCTGCAGGAGATGCAAGATAGAGCCAAAGCTGAGGCTGCAAGAGATGGTCAAGATGACCCTCTGTACAAGGACTGATAACTAACTGTAACTAGTAAAATGAGTATGAATGAACCTATTGTGAAACCCTATGTGTATGCACAAATAAGGGGGATAAAAGAGACTCGGGAATTTTCGGGGGTGAGCATGTCTTTTAGGAGAATACTCCATATGTGCCCAGCGTTGAATAAAGATACATACCTACTTCCAAACTTTTACAAATTGTGGAGTCATGGAGTTTTTCCCGCAAATCACCCATAGTACCACATAGGCCCTTACCACAAATGGCCTGGCAGTGGCAATCTGGCCTTCTGGTCCCTCAAATTTGACATGGTGCACACTTCTCAGGCTGTCACTACTTCCTCCAATGCCTGATAAAATCCCTGGAGCAGATGCCAGCGTCCAGTCTGGAGGCCATCTGGAGCGTCCTATGATGGTCATGTCCACTCCTGTGTCTATTATTCCTGAGAGGGTAATTTTCTTGCTGTTTAACTCAAACGTACATGTTAGTTTGGGTCTACCATGACTGATAATTTGAGTCCACACAACTAGGGACTCTTCAGTGTCACTTTCAGGGAGTATAATTGCTTGGGTGTTTGTCAACTCTTAGGGGATAAAGCTGGGTGGATCAGGGCACATGGCTAGGACAGTGATTTCCTGTTGAGAGGTGACTGATAATACAGACGGGAGGACAGAAATACCTTCAGTGTTGGACCTGCACTTCACCAAACTTAATAGCGCCTGGGGCTGATCTTGAGGCCCCAAATGTCCCGTGGAGACAGCTTGGTAGAGTAATCCATTAGAATGACTGACCTGGCACTTACCAGGTCCAACTTGGCATCTGAGGGCACGCAATGGCGTGCTGGAGGTCTGGGCCACTGGTTCATCAGTGATGACCAGCATCAACGGCTGAACATTTGTATCATCTGCTGGATGTCTCCTGACAGGTGGCCATGGTTCTGTTGACTAGGACAAGATCTCTCAGATTGGTGGAACTTTCCTGTTTCTCCAAGTCCTAGGAGTGGGTTTTGCTCCCTGCTGGGGGCAATCCCTTGCAAAGTGCACAATCTGGCCACATGTCCTTAAGCCTGATGTTGTTGCCTTTTGGGATTGTCCTGCATATCAGTTAATGCTCCTGCATATCAGTTAATGCTTCTGCAACCCCTTGCCCTATTGCCTGCACCTGGAGAGTTGCAGAGTGCTTTGGAGTGCTCAGGTGATTACAAACCTCAAGCATTTGAGTCAATGTAGGTTCAGGATCTAGTGGTAAAGCTCTCAGAACTTTCCTGCACTCCTGATTAGCATTTGGAATGGCCAGTTTTTTGAGCAACTCCTCCTTAGCTTTTTCCTGCAGGACTTGTCTCTTAATAGTCAGTTGGAGCCTGTCAATAAATTTCATGTAGGGCTCACTTGGGCCTTGCTTAATGTGCATGAAATCTAAGGATGGTTGGCTACTGTCAGGCATATGTATTAAGGCCTTTCTGGCTGCATCTTTAATATAATTTAGAACCAACCTTGGAAGGTGGTGTGCCTGATCTTCTGGTTGACTGTAAGCCCCTTGTCTTGCCAGATGGTTGACGGTCAAGGCATTGACTCTCATGACTATGCTTGGTCCCCAGCATAGTCATTTAGCAGCTGATTTAGTAGTCTCTTTCACCCCCCTTCCCAAAGGGTGTACTCAGTGTGGGACAACAACATTGTCATGATGTATTTCATACCATAGGGTACCAGCATGTGTGCTGAAAAGGTAGCTAACATTAGGTTATTAAAATCTGGTGAATTCCTTCAATATTCTCTAGCAGTCTTATATACTTCTTTTACCTCCCTGTACACTAATGGCTCCTACTTTGGATTTTGATTTGCACCCCTTCAATACTGGACTGGGAAGGCAGTAAATTTTGACACAAGTTTCCAATTCCCCTCCTTTATCATGGCCTTGCGTACCTTTTCCCAGGGATTTTCAGTGACTTCCAGTCCATCTGGGCTAAGGTCTTCCTTGGAGGAGGATGGTGAGGAGGAAGAAGAGGAGGAGGAGGAGGGAGAAGAACAACTGGATGCAAGAAAGACTTTTTTTATTGTTACTGGATTTGTGGCAGTAGTGGTTATGTTCTGGTGTAGGCTTCTGAGCAGGCTTCGGTGTGGGTCTTGGCATGGATTTCATTGGCACCACCATGTTGGAGGGGGGCTCTTCTGGAACCCTGATAGGCGGGGTTCTGGCTTTCCAAGAAGGGGTGTGGCTAAAGGACTCAGTTCCAGGTTCCCTGAGAGAGGTGTGGCTTGAGATTGGAGGAGCGTTTCCCAGAGTGGCAAGGGGTATTAAGGGAGGAGACTTGGGGAGGAGCCTTGGGGAGGACAACTGACTGACTAGGTTAGGCACCGGGACAAGATGGTGATCAGTATGATTGCCGGTGGTGTTAAAAGAGGGATGAGGAGAAGGCATTGGAATAGGTGGCAAAGAATGATGGAAGCTCAAAATGGTGTGGCCATTGCCATTTTGAACCCCATATGGAGGGATGGGAGGACACAGGGTGACAGAGGACAAATTAATGCTGGGTCCAAGAGCTGTAACCACAGCATTATCAACCCCATGCCTTCCCTGGGGCAGTCAGAGGGGCTAAAAGGATAGGGGCATGAAAGGGCAGGAGTTGCTTGCAGTATGGGTTCCCTTGCATTGGGCAGTACCCTTAGTGGACTCTGCTCTCGTGTCCCAGTCCCAGGGACAAAGGGTTCAGGGGTAATCAAGGAGAGGCTCAAGGGATCAGGGAAAGTGAGGTTCACAACGGCAGGGGTAGGATTCAACATGGAGGTGAAACTCAATGCAAAAGGGTTATTTGATGCAAAAGGATTAAGGGAAGGATTGGGAACCAAGGAGGAAAGGTTTTGGAGGGAATTGATGGGGTTTTCAGGGGAATCAGACTTATCTAGTTTAATAATATCATAAAAAGTCCAAAGTACGAGAAATAAATATAATGCCCCAGAGTCCCTTTTTGTGCTCAAATAATAAATTTTATCCCCGACAGAATCCCAAAACCCTACAAAACACATATCATACATAAACCCTTTAACAGAAGGAAAATGATAAAAAATCCACTTAATAATTCCCTTAAGTTCCCCTTTGACAAATCCCTTCCTGTGTTTAACCAGAAGCCCCTTAAGACATCCATACAAGTCTTGCTCCACAATGGATAATCCCAGTCCAATGGCTAACCAACAAGAAACTACGCTTCCGCCCGTGGACTCACCTGCACTCCAATGCAGGGCAGGTCATGACCCTCATACCACTTCAGCAGTCCCCAGCTGCCCAACAGTGATTTTTCTAAAAGTTCCATGGGGTCAGCTGACTGGACCAGCTCTCTGCTGCCAGAGATCAGCTGGTCCCCCTTGCAGCCAAGCCCAATAAAACTTGGGCTTCTGTCCTTGGGTTGTGGCTTTCCCAACTGGGAGCTTATGTCCAGTGATGGTTGTCCAGCAGGTCCACCGCTGGAGACCCTTTCAGGACCCTCATTTAAGGAGTCCCTTGTTCAGGCACCACTCTGTCATGCCGCACTGCCTACTGCTTGCGAGGACAGAGATTATGCAGAATGTAAGTGTGTGATGTTATCTATGGTTATTTATTTCTTTTGCCTGGATGTTGACCTCTGTGTATACAATATTTGTGCACTGTGCATTTGGAATACCAGAATTTAGCCTGTCAGGGAAGCTTATCCATTTAGCATATTGTCATGATATGGAAGTAAATTTCCTCCTTTTCTTTTTCAATAAAGCAAAGTTTCTTAACCATCAACCTAAACTGAGACCATTTTAACACTGTTTTTGTGATTCCCTTGTGTTAAAGCCAGTAGGATTGCACCCTATGTAGCCCAAAGGTTGTGAGCCTTGCCCCAGCTTTGGGAATACTAAGCACAAGCCCACAACTTGGTCCCAGAGAACGATTCTGGGGTAATCAAAGCAGCCAAGCATGTGTCAGGTACAATGTAATTGTTATCAGTTTAAACTCACACTGCACAATGATTGAGGACGGACCTCAGAAAAACAGATTAACATATCTTGTCTCTGTATGACCAATTTTTTTTTTCTGCCCTCGGTGTAAGCTCAGCCTGAAAAACACAAGATTATTCGTTTTGCATGTTTAAACCAAAAACCAGATAATACTTCATTGAATGGTCTGGCTAGTGATTCTTTGTTAGCCTCAAAATCAGACCTGATTTTTCAATTTCTTATGGGATATTTCTGGTTTCTTTTGTTTCTTTCCATCAATGGATTTTTTTTTTCTAAGCTGTATTTCTTAGTTCATTACAAGTTTGACCTAACTCTGCAAGATGCAAGAAAATTACATTTGAGACATTTCTATTACTTTACCAGAAAGAGTGATAAGGATTGGAAGTTCCCCAGGTTCTAATTTCTATCTATTTTGAAAAAAAGGTGCGATATTACCTTTTCTGCAAGTCACTGGGGACTTCACTGACTGTCATGACTTCTCAAAAGACATAAAATGTCCGCCAAATAAAATAACAAAATTAAAAAATTTTAAGTGCTCAACCAGGGAAAAATTAGTAGCTCTGTGTTGAAATACATATACAGGGCAATATTTATTTTTGTCTTCAAATTATTTGAAGAATGCCACTCACAGAAGTGGACAAAATTAGGACTTGAAATTAAGTGTTGTATTTTATGGATCTATGAAATTATTCCAAAAGGTGTAAGATCTCTTCTGTTTTAATTTTAATTTTAGTCCACCTTTAAAGGAAAAAAAAAAATAGATGTTGGGCTTAATTTCTCTTTGGTATAAGATATGCAAAATCATTGGATTAACTCAAGGGACTAATTTTCTTTCTATCACACCTACAAATCATATAAATGAGTGAAAGAAAACTGCACTTTGGTGAACTAACAGCTCCTGATGAGTGAATAAAAAGATGATGAAGTCAGCTTTTCACTGAGAAGCCTCTCAAGGCAATATAGCATTGAGGCTGGTGTCAGTCACTATTCAAAGCTATCGACATAATTCGTTTTTTCAAATTGAGGCCTCTTTTCTCTCTTTAACCTACTTTAACCTTCTCTTAGAAGGAATATAATCAGGAGTTAATGCAATGTGACATATTGGAAAGGCGTATTGGAAAAGAAAAAATCAACATTTCCTGTGACAGAAACTTTTTGTTTCCTTTTGTTATTTAGATAGCTGAAAAAAGAAGAGTGAAGAGATCACAAATGGTCACGCTAAACAGAGTCTGAACAGAACACCCAAATGGAAGAAACATCTCCTGTAAGAAGACTTAAAATGCAGCAAAGAAACACATGTATATACAAAGCTGTCTGGATCTGTCAGGACTGACTCTGGCTGATACGTATTACTTATCTTGATTACTGACAATGACAGCACTCCATTCTCAGAGAGCACATAGCAATTTTACTGCTCCCCCAATAAAAGTGCAGACCACTCTGTGAACTCCTAGTGCATGTTCCCAGACAGCACTTTATGAGCAAAGAGGGATATAAAATTTATAGGAGAGTTGAACTCAAGAACATTAAAATGATTCTTCCTAAGTTTGTACAGCAACCAGTGCACAGCCTAATCTACTACACTGTTTTACAAAGCAGAAATGGGACTAAAATACTGTGAAAGACTGTATGACTTTGTTGTTATAAGTTTACTGGCAGAAACTTTCCTTTATGCTTCAATTATTTTCGTGTTTCTGTGTGACCCCTCTACAGCAAGGAGGGGTTACAGTATTTCAGCATTAAGAATGACATGCAAACACATCCAAGTTAAAAGACAAAGGTGCTACAAGAATATGTGAAAGTAGACTAGTTGCAGGCCAAAAGGGACTAGAAATGGGAAGAAAGCTGAACTCTCAAAGAAAGGCTATTCTGAAACCATCTTCAAGTAGAAATATTAGAGACAAAACAAACTAACTAGTTTTAAAGAGATTGGTCACCAAATGGAATAATTTGTAGTATTCTGTGCATAATCCCCGTTGCCTGTGTCCAATGGTTATATCCATACACTTCCATCTTACTGTTACCACACTGCAGTATCTTTGTAGCAATCCAGTTGTGTTCACAGTGTTCTACAAGGTACCTAAACCACAAATACGCTGCATGCTTACCCAGCTAATTTTGTCATTCATCCCATGATGATTTACTTTTTTTTATATGATGGAATCTGACTCTAACAGTATATACATGCAGTGGTCTCTCTTGTATTTTTTTCTGAGCTTTTGCATACTTCCCTTTGCATATGTATTCCTTATGGACAAGATAGAGAAATAATGGATGTGAGGTTGGTTCTTTGTGACACCACTATACATGACAGAGTCAGGGTGAGTCTATCCAATCTTTGCAATAAGTAATGAACGAAGTCCTATGGCATGCATTCATTGAGTCTTTGTGGAAGAAAACAGTCCTGTCAGTAGAAAAGCTGCATACCTTTTCCTATGCTGTGTTGGCGGAGAAGCCAGACAGATCACATTCATGTGAGGTGAAATCTCCTCATCCTTTATAATCTAAACTCCTGAGTGATTTTGTCTGTCTGCCTTTTCCTTCCATTATTTCAGACTTGTCTCATGTGCAGGCAGAAAAGTTGCACATTTGCCACTATAATACTGTGGTTATTTGAACACCATGTGAAAAATAGAGGATGTCTCCTGGCATTTTCCAACATGGTTCAACAGGGTGAGGGGCCCTGCAAAGTTATTCCCTGCTGCCATACAGAAAATTTTTCAATAGAATAACTTGGCTGCTTGTGGATAGCAAGCTGAGAACTTGTATAGGCTAGGGTGTCACTGATAAAATAAACAACCATTTCTTAGGAGAAAGTGCAAAGATCTAGCTAGTCAAATAGCAAGAGGACACACAGGCAGTTTATCCTAGTTTTTATGACCAGTCACTGTGGTACTTGAAACCAATGTTATTACACTACTTTTGATGTTCTGGAGGTTTACTCTGAATACCAGAGATGTGTTACAATAGACTCCACAATTCTACCATGTTAGATTCAGTGCAAGCTGATATGGGAAATGTATATGTATATGAAAATTCAGAATTTTAGAAGCATATAATATGCTTCTAAATGGTCCTTCTATGTGGGTAGAAGAGAAAGAGAAATATATATAGCTTATTTAGCAATTCTGTAAAAGTAGAGAAACAACTTGTAACAGAACATGTAAGAATTTAGCTGCTAGGTAGAGACCATAAAGATAAGAAAACTCAATAAAGCAAGACTCAAGTATTGTGGAAACCTGATAAAGCAGAACCTTTTGCTTAAGGAGCCAGCAAGAACCAGGCTCCTGGTCTTGGCCAGGACAAACTGACCTGGGAGTTAGCCAAACCTCCACCAAGCCTGCCCAGAGATGAGGTCAAGCAGAGAACACCCAAGAAAGACCTCTTACTTCATCAAGAAGACTCCTGCCCATGACCCCTTGGGGGCGTGGCACCACAGAAGACTAATTATAATATGAAGCACAAGGAGGTGGTGAGTAGGTGGGGAATGAGCGGGGAGGGAGGTGTGGGCTTGTGTAGTTAAATTAATACACATTAATTTTGATTAATGTGTATTTAAACCTGAAACCTGCCTTGACCAGATATGCATGTATGGTGGAAATATCCCCCATGCATCCCAGCTGGAATAAAACATACCTGCTTTACAATTTTAATTGTAAAGCCCTTATTCACCAACTCCAAGCCTATCAGTGTTGATTATTGTGGTATGTGCCTGGGCTATACATTAATATTAATGTTCCCAAAAATATTTTTTAGAAATAATACCCTTGTTTTATAAGTTACTAGTAAGTTCATTGTCTTCTTCTTACATGATCAACATGTTTTGTTCTAAAATGTATTTATGGTAAGGCTTAAGGGAAAATATTGTAAAATGGTCGAAGGAGGAGGTTTTGGAGATTGGAGGTTTGATTTTGTGGGAAAAAAATTCCATTGGGGGATCAAATGTGAACATTAAAGTGCTGTTAATTAATTTAAATTTGTATTTAGTATTAACCATAAAAAGCAAGGTTTTAAAGTCCCGTGTCATCTAATTTCTTTGGACTAGCTGTTTACATTTGTGCTCATTGTTGCATTGCTGTATGTCTAAGCCTTCTTGCAAAGGCGGCAAGGGGTGAACAATCTAAGAGGGGTAGAGATCTTCATTTTTATAAAGCCTCTTTGGGAGAAAATTTCAGCTTTTAGTCACCCTAAAGTATCTCATGTTCTCAATGCCTTATTGTATGGGAGAACAATGAATAATCCATCTGTAATTAGCTATGTTATGATCTTTCTATTACCCTAATACATTTTTTTTTTAGAGCAAAGAGAGAATTCCTCTTTCTTTCTTCCTCACCGATATATAGCGTTGTTAAAAAGCAGATGGAATATTTTTCTAACCTTTCTCTATACCTTCTGCTGGAGGCAAGCGTATTGTGTAACAAATTACTTGTGGCTCTGGGATGGATGAATTTGCAAGTGTAATATGCTCTAGACTGAATAAAAATGAAACCATTGAAAAATGCTACCAAAAGAATTATGATGTTCTAATGCACTAACTTAAAATACAGCATTCTTTTTTCAAGGAAATGTTTGCATGTACATACAAAGACCAATATATTTTTGCATATTATATACAGAGAGAGAGGATGGAAGGACACAAGATAAGTGTGAACTTTTTGAAATCAAATCTAGTACCACTGATTACAGCAGTTACTCATTTGGCCCAAGGTGAGCTATTTAGCAAACTAGCATCAGAAAGGCCTAAGTGATGAAGCAGAATATATCTTATGAGCATTAATGTGAATAACATTACCAACAATGTTAGCTGGGTAATAGCTCAGAAAATAAGTAATTTTCATAATTCTTTTTCTGGATACATAATGCACGTTACAGAATCAAATTATGGGACTAATGTATGAGAGAAGTGAAATACTCTGCCCAAGAAGCATAGAAAAGCTCATACTTAATTATGAGGCCTTAAAAAAAAAGAAAGGTGGGGGTAAAGAAAAAGGAAAATGTTGTTGGATGTGACAAGAAACTGCTTAATTTCTGAATTAGAATATATGTGAATCACACAATGTGTCACAAGTTGATTTTGTGGTAAGTGAAAGCAAAACCCCATCTGAAATCTACATGTGGGGGTTTTTTAACCCTTGAGCTGTAGCTATTTTGATATAATACTTCTTTGAAAAAAGTGAAACTGCATGTGCTAAGTACTGTCTCACTTCCCACACACATACATGACAAGTCTTCCAGAAAGAACTGATATCAATACTTATCATTGTCATTACCTAGCATTTCCTATTACAGAAGGTTCTTCAGCATGTCATATACGTTATTAATTTTTATGTTTGACCTGAAAGCATATTCACTATATATTTCTCTACAGGTTGTGTCATGTAAAGTGTTTTGACATTGCTCCCATAAAAATCTTCTTAACAATCAAACGTATACTTTGGAATATTTTGTTTAAAAATGTATAAAAATTAGTTATATGTTTAAATCTTGTTAATCGGTGTTGGAAACTGAAAAGACAAGCAAACTCTTGAAAAGATAAGACAGAAAAGACTTTTCCCTCTAGCAGTGTTGGAAACAATGACATCCCCTTGTTGCATGGTATCTGGTAAATATTTTACAGGCGGGCAATGCAATTGAGTTTCATTTCCTTGAACACAACAGATAGAAATAAGACACAGGGTATCATACAGACTCCCTGAAAGTTATCTTCTTTAAAACTTGAGCAAATTGCTTCTTCTGAGCTTTCTCATTAAGAAAGTAGAAATAACACCTTAATACACTTTGTACAAGAATTTGAAGTATTTCACACACTGCACACATTGCAGTTTCACTTATTGTTCCTTGCCACCAGAATTGCTTCTATTTTTAAAATCTGTTTATTTTTAATTTTTTTTATTTCGTAAAAAGCTATTTTATTGTCTCTTTATTCTAGTTATTATGGGAAGTCTTTCCTGAGACTGTGGTTTAATCCCAGAAGGCAGCTACTATGCCCACACAGCTACTCACTCACTACCTCCTCAAAGAAGTTGGGAAGAAATTCCACAAACCATCTTTTAGTAGGGTACGAATGCAGCCCTGCCAGGGGGATCAGTTGAGTTGGTCCACCTCAGAGCATCTGTTTGCAGTTAAGACTTTCTCCTTAGTAACTCCTCTAGGAATTGTAGCCCTTGTCTTATTGGGTGAGTGAATATTCATTCTGGGCCATCTTCTTAAATCAGTCATGCAGTGCCAATTCTGTTTGACATCACTAATCTTTATTCAAATGTAGACGGAGCTTTCATTAGTTGAATTGGTTTATTTGGTTAACTAGTTCATAAATAAATCTCATTTAAATGTATTTTTTGTTTCAGTTTTATAAGCCTCCATTTTACTTAGTTAGCAGAATGTCAATAGAGGAATTGTTATGGAGGCATGAGTGTACTTCTTTTCCTCCAGGAATTAAATGGGTAAAGGAGAAGTGGGTTAACATGACTGCAGAAGTAGAGAGAAAAGAACAATGTCACAAAAACAATTGTGATGGTAGAGGCAAAGAGACTATGTGTGCCATTCTGGGGACATGTCTAATCCAGGTATAGAAAAATTTAGAAAACAGCAAAATATAGATGTGTCAAAAGCAACACTGAAAAGAGAAAGGGAGCAGAGTATCTCTTAGAACAGAAGACTGAAATAATGGTGCAACACACAAAAAAACCCCCATCCAACCCCCTGCATTGTCCAAATCAAAAATAAATCACGGGAACAGACCCAAGGAATTGGGCTGGTGACATCTGGGGAGGATCTGATTGAAATTATTTAGAACATGAACCAGAAGACAGGGATGTCCAACACCTTATAAAGAAATGGAGAACCCAAATCTCCAAGGTGGTCAACTCCATAGTGCTGTCCATATTGAGATATGTCCATATTGACATATGTCCGTGAACAGGATCAGAACTTACTGAACTACTAGCTAAATTCTCCTGTAAAAAGGAGGGGAATAGAAAATGAGTATTTAAGGAGAGTTTCTGTGATGTGCGTGGATTGGATAATTTTAAGTAATGAAGAAGTGACTGGATTCTGTGATGTCCTCCATTTCTTGTGATTTCTGATCTACACATTATCATTTGTCTTAAGCTGCTTTCCTGTTCTTATACTGAATTCAGGAAAGGAAATATATAAGAACAGTTTTCTTACTGAGACTAATTTAGAGGAAAGTGGTGTCTCAGTGAAATTTTACATTAATAGATCTTGTGGATATGATGTAATACTCTTTAGAAGTACTTTGCATGTATATTTAGAAAACCTTTCCTGAAAGAATTTGGGTATAATTTAAAATGGATACACAGTCTTATGTTCATTAGAGGACTTCTGGTTAACATGGTTTGTAAGCAACAGAAAAAAGAAAGCACATAAGAAGACGGGTAACAGTCCAGGTATAACTTTGTCAGGATGCACAATATTAAATCTGTTACTTGCTTAATTTTCTGTATTTTATATATAGAGATTTTATATTTATTAAAAGACATTTCCGTGTCATTTCAGATGTGAAACAAAATTGCATCTTGTAGGTGGAATTGTAGCTGTATATGTATATGTATATATATATTCTTTTATGTACAAGTGTCAATATGAAATCTACAATAAAAGAATTCATATTTAGATTTGGTTGTTGGCTAGACTTATCATTGAAATACATAGAGAGCTCTAATCATGTATAACTCACAGGTCATACACCAGTCTTAGAGAAATAGATATGAATAACATAAATTATTGAAAAAAATTCTTTTACATAAAGAAACCAAAATTCCTTTGAATTGAAAAGGTATAACATGGCATAAATGAAATGAAGTATGGAGAGATGTGACATCCTAATGAAAATTGGCACCATTTGAATACCCTTTAAAAGGCCTTAGAAGAAACAAAAGGAGCAGCAAAGCATATATGTAAACAGATATATAAACAGAAACAGGAGTTGGTTGGTGTCAGTGGGAGCAATTAGCAGATGCCCACCTTAGGATCCAGGTGGGTTTTTGCTGGTGGGGACAGGGGGAAAAGAGGCAGGCATGCCCAGCCGATCCCCCGATTGTGTAAAGATGAGGCAAGAACCTGTAAAAGGATTTGGGCAGGTGACAGAGCCACACGTCTGGGGAGAAGGCACTGCAAGGGCCTGCTAAGGAAAGCTCCAATTGCCATTGGGGAAGTGGGCAAAGGAAAGAAAGCCCCAGTCCAAGGGGGAATCTCCCTTCTTTCAGGACAGCCCAACCCAAACACGCCCATGCTTCTAGGCCTGTCTTATGTCCCATTTTTCAGGACTGAGCATGGGCAAATCACCTGCTCCTCAAGAGCCACCCTTGAGTTTTAGCCTTGGCCTCCAGAGCCAGAGGCAACCTCTTGCTGTTACTAGATGATAAATTTCGTATACCTAGTTAGCTAACACAATGCTTCTTTCCAAAAGCTACTGGCCTATGAAAACTGCACAATGCTCATTGTGGAAGAACAAGACCTGGAAGCTCACCAATCTCAGTATCTCAGTGTCCTGCGAACTGATCCAGGTCATCTAGACCTTTGGAGTTTATAACTACCATGGACATCAAGAAAGATCCCCAGGACAGAAGACCATATACATAAAGAGGAGGGGAAATATGTTAATGATTTTGGGGAAATTATTATCATATGTATATTTAGTGTGGGACATGCAATGTATATGTATGTAGAATACAGTTTCTGTAAACAGAAACTTCACCCTACTGAGCATGCCCAGCTTTGGGAGGTGCAATTTCCCTGTGCATCCAGCTGAATAAAGAATGCCTGCTTCTTAATGCTGCATTTTTGTTAAGGAGTTTTCTAATTTCACTGATTTTTTGGTAACATTGTTGCTGATGTGAGCACTGTGAATGCAGCAAATGTTCTGCCTAAGAAGGTTGGCTATGGGCTCTCCAGCAACCAAGGGCACAGACATCCCTGTCTGATGGACACATCTGAATGTCAAAATGGAAGTCTGTTTAATGGAAGTCTTTAGATTTAGATTATATATAATTGCTTATAGTTGAAGAATTAATGAAAACTTTTTTCAGGCTTGTTTTGTTTCTCATATATTACCTATGTGAAGCACTTATATAAGGAGAGTAAAATACTTTGACATTTCCACAAATGACTTTACTGTGACTTTACTAAACATTCTTCCCCTTCACAAAGGGAATGCATGACTGGAGTGCTGCAATAGAGGCCAGAAGGTCTTCAAATGGAACAAGGAAGGAAGGAGTAGTGCTGGAGTACCTTTGTACATTAGAGAATGTTTTTCCTGTGTAGAGCTTGAGGACAGTGACAATACGGTTAAGTGTGTATGGGTAGGAATCAGGGGAAAGGCCAGCCAGGCAGATATCCTGGTGGGAGTCTGTTATAGGCCACATAACCTGGATAAACTCTACTATGAGTAGTTGACTGATGTTTCAAAATAGCATTGTTGTAGGCTTCAACCTGCCAGATACCTGCTGGATACTCAACATAGTAGAGAGGAGGCAATCTAAGAGGTTTCTGGAGTGTGTGGAAGAGAACTTCCTGACCTCCCGATAGGGAGGTACCCCACAGGCACTGACCCTACTAGGGACAGTGCCCCACTGGACCTGCTGGTTACAAACAGACAAGAGTTGGTTGGAGATGTGGTGGTCAGGGGCTGTCTGGGGCACAGCCACCAGGAAATGAGGGACTTTCCAGTACTTGGTGAAGGAAGGAGAGAGGTCTACCCTGAACTTCTGAAGGGTGCACTTTGGCCTATTCAGGTCACTGTTTTGAAGAGTACCTTGAAAAGTAGCCCATAAAATCACAAGGGGCCCAGGAAGGCTGGAATCTTGAAGGCAGAGGAGCAGATTGTGCTTTTCATGATGAAAGATGAACTGATGGGAAAGCAGATTGGACTGGCTGAGCAAGGATCTTTCCCAGAAAGTCAGGGGAAAAGGAGTGTGCATGACCTTTAGATAAAAGGGACAGGAAAGACAGGAAGTGTTCATGGATGTTATTAGGTCATGTAGAAAGAAAGTTTTTACACTGCTTTCTTTAAGACATTTTTAGCAAAAGCATAGCCATTTTATGTCTGACTTTTTTTTCACTTTCCGTGAGTCAATCATTATTTTATTTGCTCTTTAGCAGTAACTATCAATCTGATTTGATGTGACCCTATCCATGAGTTACAGCATATGCCTATGAGAGAAAAGAACATAAGTCCATTATACTAACTACAAACAAAATAAGAAATAAAATACTTAAAAATTATTGAAATGTAAATGCATTTCTAAGAGCAATATGTGAAGGTTTCAGGGCTTGCCTGATGTTCAGAAACATGAGTATGCATTGCTAATATTGTTTTCATGCATTTTAAGCCCATAAACTCAAGATGTTCTATCTTTATATAATAAAAATATAATGAAAAGTCATGTTCTACTTATATGAAAATTTATACTTTATCTTCAAAATAACATATCTTTTCAGAGTTCAGGTTGGAAAAAGAAATTTCCTGTATTCAACAGGTTATACCTAGCTTTTTTAGACAATTATTTGGCTAACATTCCAGTATTTTCTAAACTGTTTCATTAACTTGAAAAATTTTTCATTTATATTTGAATGCCTACCATGTGTTCCAGTACTTATTGTTACACAGCCTTGAATGACTTTTTAGTTGTCATTTATACAAGGTCTTCTCAGCTATATAAAGAGTAAAATCTTATTAAATAGTTAATTTGCAGGTTTAAGTTTGGTTTTACTGTGCTGTACTCTCTTCCAGTGCGTAATTTGCATTGAACAATAGAAAATTTAGTGGCTTCCACATAGTGTCTGCTTCTCCACCACAGAAGTATACACTATAAAAAAAACTGATTAAAATTATCTACAATGAGAAATGTATGTGATAAACCACTTACTACAACTGCATTATCAAAGCCAATAGGGCCATGATGCTATAGAAAGTCAATAACAGGCCATAGAGGATGATTACATTATGGCAACTCTGTAACAGGGTTTTAGACACTGCCTTAACAATCAGAAGACAATTTATTAAGTAATGCAGGCAGAAGTATTTTAAACTCTGAAGCTCCTTTTTGTATTGTTTCTTGTTTTGCATAAGTAACAATATATATGATATTAATTAACAAGCATTGGAATGTTTCATAATTGCTAATAAGCATGATACTCCATTAGGAAAAAGACATAGGTTTTGTATGTACTTTTATGATTATGTATTTCTATAGAATTTTACATTCTTCCTTCATTTAATCTTCTACAAGATTAATCCAAATACATTGTTTTATGTAAGGTCGCATTTTAAAAAGCTTTTATATCAAGTGGACCATGACTGCTCAATATACGTATGAAAACTGTAGATATTGTTCATTACTGAGAAGGAGTACTAATTGCTCTAATAGAAAGACACTCTTATTTTTTTTCCTACTAAAACCAAAACTAAACCCCCTCGTATATCTACAAAGGGGCTAGCAAGAAATTACCCTGTAAAACCATAAAGCAATACTTTCTATTCATTCCACATACAACCTCCCATTAAAATTAGAAACAGCATTTCAGCTCCTGGATCCTGACACGTTATGTGGAGTGAAACTCTAAGAGGTATGTTCTGTATTCATTCTGTGTGCAAAATTGCCACAGATCTCAGCAGAGGAAAATAAATGAGTTTAGGATTTACCCTGCTGGTATAGTAAGTCAGGCTAGTAAGTAATTTAGAAACATCCCAGGCCCTTGAGCATCAGTGGAATTAAGACAAGGGCAACTTTCTAGTAACCTCAGGGGAGAAAGTTACCCCTATCTTAAGCTTATGCAGATGCCTATATAATAGATGCCTATTCCTAAGCATAATCACACTTTCACTTTGGTTCAAATGCTGCATATTTGTCTCAGAGGGATATAAATGGACTGAGCATGCACAATATACCAGTGAAATATCAGGCAATGGAACTGGAAAATGAGCATTCTTCTCTACTAGCTAAGGGACCGGTACTTTCAGTTCTTCAAAGCTTTCTAGTACTTCCCAAATGACAGCCCAAAAATACAGTTAATGAGAATTAATATCTGCCATAACAGAAACAGGTATTGTTAAGCAGACTCCTCTTTTTCTTCCCTCAGTGATGAATCTCTGAGGAGCATTATTTAGAGACTACAAAAAACCTTGGAAATAACTTGTAGGAATTTATGTTTATGTGCGCAAACAACTCCAAGCTTTAAAGGTGAGTATTCTCTAGCTGTTTTAGCCACGTTTGATCATTGTCACAACCTCAAACTACAGTAACTCTTACTAATATAATCTAATATAAAACTAATAATCTGCTATTAGTTGGCCTTGATCAGTAATCTTTCCTAGCAGTCAAATTACTAATATGTCAAATTGTCAGTTTAACTTAAAAGTAGCATAAGAATTTTGACCTATCACTTGGACTGCTTCTTGGAGCAAGAAGTAAATCAAATGAGTAGGGATATCTCTAGATAAAAGAGTGGCAGTAATACAGTCTGGTAGGGAAATTAGTGTCAAAAATACGTCATTCACACGTGTTGAAAACTTCACCTCTGCATTTGAGAAGCATCCAAGCACAAAATATAAAACTACTATCAATTTTTACTTCGAAATGTATTATTATCGATTCCACCAAGGTCTCCAAATGCTTTACTGTATGTCAGATCCTGAATCAAGTCCTTGAACTGCTGAGCTTTCTTGAACTTTAAAAGAGAAAAGAGATTTAAAAAAAAAGTCTGTGAATTAAAGAGCTTCTCAAAGATACAAGGAGGTGATATTTTCTCTGACGTATACTCATTTCAGAGGAAACATCTTTCTATGGTCAACACTGGAAATAAACATGTAGCTACTGAAAACCTAATGAAAACCTATTGTAAGTTTGCCCTTTTTAAAGATACTATCTAATAGCATCTCTGTCTTCTTCTTCTTCTTCTTCTTCTTCTTCTTCTTCTTCTTCTTCTTCTTCTTCTTCTTCTTCTTCTTCTTCTTCTTCTTCTTCTTCTTCTTCTGTTGTTCTAGAAAATAAATGTAGCAATGAATAAAACCCTCTTTATTAGTTTGTATTCCTTTTAATGCCTCTAACTCTTCTGTTTCAGTTTATATTCAATTTCTACTTCTATTCAGCTAGCTAATGATCATCTTTTATTAAGGAAGAATTTATTTTCAACCCGTAGTCTGACATTTTTTTTCATATATTTCAATCTACTTTTAAAGCTGTAACTTGTAAAGCTATGATTTTTGAAAATCCTTCTTGAAGGAAAATGAATAATAAGTATGTGTTGTATTTTTGATAGAAAAGTTATATGAGTACACAATACGTGCTAGAGAAATATACAATAACTTCAGTATTGGCTGTGTGGTATTCTGAAGACCTGAAGTAAAATTTGGTTTATTTTACTTTCCTAAAGAGTTTAGATTTCCTATTTGGAAACTTCATTTGACTCTTCCCTGCTCAAAATAGTCAAAAAGTATAAAAAACAACCTGTAATTATGCTAACAAGACCAAGAAAGCCTTCATCACTTTTTCCTTCATCTCAGCTTGCTCTTTTCTTTCTTTGTACTCCCATAGCACCCATTTGAATTACTTGGCAAACTGTGAAATGAAAATCAAAATTGACAGCATCTAGAAAAGAACACTCTACCCTTGCATACTTTTCATCCAAATGCATATTTTAAATTACAAAAACAACTACCAGGATATTAATAAAAGTAGAAGCTTTAATGATCCACTTGTGTTTAGGTGAGACCCAAAAAGCTTCCTAGCCTTCAAGTACATTTGATATGAAATATGTTTTTGTGTCCTGCTCTTATTAGAGTCTCTCAACATGAATACATTGTCTTAAAACCTGATTTCTTGCCATCAAATGCAGTCACTTGACATGGTGACGGAGTCTCTTTGGCCCAGGCTAGCTCTCTTGCTGCAGCACCACGCCAAGTGTGGGCTGCCCCAGGTAGCCATGAGATCTCAAATGTGGTCAAACCCAGGGGTGCGGCTGTAGGGCACTAAACGCTCTATGGCACTTAGGATCACCCAACACACTGAGGGCAGAGGCAAAGGACTGGGGAGAAGTTTTCTGTATAGTTTCCAAGGTGTAGTTTATTCCCCCGAAAGGGTCAGGGACAAAAGACGCCAAGCAATACAATGCAGGAACTGATATAAGGGGGTGGTAACATAGGGTGGATACAATTTTGAACCAATGGCAAAGAACTTAGGGAGGAGCATAGGGTGAGGAATACAATACCTAAACCAATGGGAAAACACATGGGACGGGAACAACTTACATAAACCAATAGAACTTAGGAAATACAATATTGATGTAGAACTTTCCAGAGTAAAGGGCAGGTACAAGGCATGACTGACAAGCTTAGGGAGGAGGAACAGGGAGCATTCTGGATAAATGGGTTGGTTTAAGGGAAGATAGACAAAGGTGGTAGGACAGCATAACTTAAAGACAGACTAACTGCAGGGGATTCTGGGCAGTCCATTAGTGATAATAGCATAAAATAGACGGGCGGTAACAGAACAGGTCATTAAGGGTAAAACCAACAAAACACACAGCAGCAGTCACTAATGTGATTTTTGGTTTGTATTAATCAGATTTGATAGAGATTCTGTCTCAATATAATTTGACTTTACAAATGTTCTGGTAACAGCTCACTGATACTATTAGAACTGAGAAGAAGAGAATTGAATCTACATGGGTAAGGAAGTGCCAGCTTAAATAAACACAGACTTTTGAAAATATGTATTTGGTTAAAGACCCAAAACTCTTTTCCATTTCTTTGGGGTACAGACTATGTTATATTATGTTCTCACATTTGCAGGTTAGAGGAAAGTAATGTAAATTTCTTTTTTTTTTTCAATTGTATTGAAGATGAACAGAATTCAAATGTGTTGATGATGGCACATCTGCAGCAGAAGTAGTGTCTTGGACCCTTTGCACTTAGATATATACACTTGCTGTATTTTCCTCCCTCAAGAATGGATTTACCTAATAGACTTTTTTCCTTCCCTCATGTCTGGGTTAGCAATAGGACAAAAAAAAAGATGTGGATGGCCAAAAAGAACGAATCCGCTTGTGAATTCAAAAAGTATATCATGTTCCGGGTGCCAGGAGCACTTCTGTTAGATGTCAGCTCTGTATAGCATAGTTTAATGGTGCAATGGGATAGAACATAGTTAAAATCCTTCAAAATAAAACATCTGAGTAGGTTTGAGCTCCTAAAGAAAATTAAGTTATATGTAAGATGGGTAGGGTTTTTTGTTGTTTCTTTCTTATTTTGATGGTTTTTTTTCTGAACTGAGCACATAAGGGTGGACTCATCATTAAAAATAAAGAACTTCACCTCTGCATTTCTGTGTCAGGTTCAGAGTCTTACTTTCAGATATAAGGCCACTACTACTTTTAGAAGGGAAGTTCAGCAAAACTGTTGATAAGATAAAACAGAGTATGTTGATCAAGCCTTTTTCTTCCATTTAGTAAAATTTCTTCAGAAAATCTTCATCCTCCTTTTGCTTAGTAACATTTGAAAAAATGTCCCACAATTCAAAATGTTAGGCCTCCAGTTATTTGAAAGTAGCACTACTTGTTAGGCGTTGAATATATTCATACAACATTTTTCTTTATTCTTTAATCTTTATTAAAACCTTAAAATTAAATTTATTTATGTCATTGTTTTCTTACCAATTAAATCTCTAACTACAGTTAGGCAATTTTTGAACAAAAAGACCCTGAAATGATAATCACATCAAACTAATTTTATTTGAAGAACTAAATTCTGCTACTCTTTCTCTTTACATAACCTTTCTTATACATCAGTCCCAGAGAGCATATCAAGAAAAGAAATAATTTAATAAATTTTATTATAGCTTCATCTTGCATAGATGATGGGCCATAGGTCAAACTACCCTACTATTTAAAAGCATATCCGAGAATTAATCCAATATTCTTGACTGGCAAAATATCAGTCTTCCTTTACTTTTGCACTGGTGGCAATTAGTAAAATCAATACCCTAAGAAAAAAGCCTATTATCTCTCCCTACTCCTTTTCAGAAATTCATAAACAATAAGATCTGTCGAAGAGATTGTTCTCTGTATGCATACAGTTTTAGAGGTAAGTAAATTACTACTTATTTTGTAGGAAGTAAAAAATATAGATTAATACCTAAAACTAACTGGCACGGAAAGAGTTACTCTTTTGCAAGCACTTAGAATTCTGCAGATGCTTCTAATAATTCATCAGTTAGGCTTCAGAAGTGGACTACTTGTCTGGGGGATATTAAATACTTCTTTGTCAGCAAACATCACAAACCTCATAGGAGAGAAATAACCCAGCAGCTGGGAGTAAATAAGCATGAGTTTGTTAAGTTGGGACAATATATTCAGTGGTTTATCTCCATTTTCCTTCTCTCACATATAGGAGGTGCTATGGAAAAAACCCCTAAATTTTATTGGACTGGGTTCATAAATAGACATAGATATCTATGGCAAGAACTATGCTGATCCGCAACACCTATGGAGAAGAAATATAGTGAATGGTTTATACCTATATCCAGTGAGGATCAAGAAACCATTTCTTAACTCACCCTGAGGGAATATGAAGTTCTTGTTGGAGTTTTTAATATCATTTGCAATATGTAATATGTAATTTGTAATATGAAAATATTTTCCAAGGAGATGGCCATGTAAGCCTAAATTCAACCTTCCATTTGATGAGGTCAAAATTACTAATTAAAAATGCTGTATCCAGCAGGTATCTAGTCAGTGCTATCTTATCACATTCTCTCACTTTCCCCCTCCCTGCTTTATGAATGCTGAATACTTTCCTGATAGCTGCGAAGAATCATCCATCCAGCATGGTGGAGCATACTCCTGCCCAAGAGGTGGCTAAACCATTTTGTGAAGCAGTAGATTTGAATCTTCTTAGGAAAAACAGAACCTGAAGTGAAACATCCTACTCTGCAGTTCTCTAACACATTTTGTTCTTCAATAAATAAATAGAATAGAAAATTTTCTTATTTTGTGTTTTATATAGTGACAGTAAGCAATATATTTTCTGAAGTGTTGTCTCATACCTGATATATTAGATGAGCTCTGAGTCAAGTGCGATGCCTAACTTTTGGATTCTGTCAGATGTAGGTAAAGGAGTTGCTAGACTGTTCAGTCATGCCTACAGCAGCACACATCTAAACAGAGCCATAATGCTAAAGAAGAATGAAGGAAGTCTGCCAGTTTCAGTTTGAAACTGGGCAGAAACACCAATTTTGTGCTAGTGGTTTTGGTTCGCCAATTCTAGAATTTCACAATTTTGAATGTTTTCTAATCAATGCACCACTGAGTGTGGTGGGTTCAGTGCTGGCAGATTGCCAGTTGACTCATCTTCTGCTGTGAGATAGTATCAGGAGAAAAGCAAGGCAGGCTCAAAACCTCAAGAAAGCATAAAGGAAGTTTATTAGGAATAACTAAAAAGAAAGAGGGGGAAAAAAAAAAACCAACACAACCCCTTCAGGACACATGTCCTCCCCCTTACAAACCATTTCTTTCCCACTGTCAATACAAAGAAACAAAACAAAACATTTCAGTCAGTTCACCACCTATAAAATAGTCTTTCCTCAACTCTCTCAGGAAGGGAAGTCCCTCTTATTCATGTTATGGAAAACTTTTCCACAAGAAAAAAGAACAGTACTTTTGTGGCTCTCTCAATGGTTTTCACAAGCACCTTGTGGAAATGGGAAGGGCTTCACTTGCTTCGTGAAGCCCTTCCCATTTCCACAGCCTTCTTGGGGCTGTGTTTATGGGCTATGTCCACTTTGAGGTTTCTTGTTTAAAAATGGACTGTTCAACAGAGCGAAGGTTCTCATTATCTTCTCAAAGGGTCATCTTGGGAGAACAGAGGTCATCATCTTCTCTCCTGGAGCTGCACAAGGCTCATCCTCTCTCTTGTCCTTCTCTGTTCCATCTTCTCATGGGACCTCAGCTACTTCATCGTCTGCTGACTCCAACATGGATCTTTTTTCCTTGCTCAAATTGAACTTTTCATTTCCCCACAATCTCATGTATTACATAAAAACAAGAGTCCTTTTCTTTTCCATAATTCACAAAAAGTTTTCAGTTTTCTCCTCTTCCCTCTCATCTAGGTGGACTTCTTCCTTCACTGACCGCAATGTCTCACTTTTGCTTTCTTTACATCACTTCTATCTGCTGCCTTTCTTTCACTGGAAAGATGATTGCAGCACTGAAGGGGTCAACAATTTTGTCCAGGCCTGAGATGGTCATGTGACCCCCTGCGCGGGAACCAGGGCAGGGAAGTCTCTTTCTCTCTCTCAGATGATTTCTGGCATCCCATGGGGTAAAAATCCCCCACAAATGTCCCTGGGCTGCTCGGGGGAGAGGGGGGACTCTGCTGGACCCCGGCCTTGTGGGGGAGTGAGGTGGTAAAATCAGCCTGATGTTCACAAGGCTTTTCAGTCCCCCGCGGCACACAACCCTCCCCTTCCTCTCTCTCTCTCTGCCCGGCTACTGATGAGATTGCCAGGTTTTCCAGCAGACAGCCCCAAGAAGGGGGAAGGCCTGGCAGGGCCCGGCCCCCTACAGGGCCTCTGGGCCCGGACCTACTTTCTTTGCTGCCCACAGGGAAAGAGGAAGTTGCCGGGTTTTTCCTGCTTAACATAAGTATTTCACAGAGATGTGTCCATTTCGTCACTCTTCAAGACACGCCCCTT
>VXAX01007082.1:33248-59633 GCA_013399835.1 Leptocoma aspasia | reverse complement strand
GGAAGGAAGGAAGGAAGGAAGGAAGGAAGGAAGGAAGGAAGCTAGCTTTTTATCTGATTAAAATTTCAGTGCTGTAGGTGAAGGGTGTTAGAGAGGAGCCCTGCTCCTTCTCAGGTTGTATGCCTGAGTTTCTTTCACAAATAAACCCAGAGTGTAACTGGAGAATACTACAATACCATGCACAGTGTGTAATCACATCCTAGGGACTGGCTCATCCATAAAAGAAATCCTCACCTTTAGGGAAACACATCTTAAGTGGGATTTTCAGGCTTAAAAATTAGACACTGGTGCCTGTGAACACAAAGATCTTATCTGGGTTTGTATCTACAGTATAAGTGTTACTCAGTAACTGTTAGCATCTAATAAAAGAATTCACTTTTGAATTTTTAGAAATGCCAAACCAAATTCTATTCTTCATTTATTTTCTTACACTATTAATTATTATCAAATGCAAAATGTGTTGGAGGCTATTGACTAAAAAGGGCAGTAGCACAAAATTTTAAGTTCGGTGCTGATTTACTACCAAATGTTTAAAGAAATTTAATTCAGCTTAATAAAGTGAAAAAAAATTCTCCATATTGAATTTGCCTTCAAGGACAGACCAGAAAGGGTGATAGAGGGATTGCCTTCTATGCAAAAAACTTTGACTGCAAAGAGCTGTAGTTGAAAAATGATGATGAATGAATGGACAGGTCAGGGTAAAATTTAGGGGCCAAAACAACAAAGACTTCATGGCTCGTTTTTACTACATGTTACCTGAGTAAGGGTTAACTGCATCTTGCTTGCAGACTCTGTTCCTGCTGAAAGGCTTCAATGTGCTTGACATGCTGGAAAAAAGGCAAGAAGTAAGCAGTCCCGGGGATTCCTGGAGTTTGCTGAGGATAATTTTTAATCCAAGAGATAGACCATAAGATTGGAGGATAGAAATTACTAGGCTTGTTGCTTATCAACACACATGAACTAATTAAAGAGGTCAAAATTGGTTGAGCGTGGGCTTAAAGTATCATGACCTGCTGAAATTCACGTGTTTGAAGCACATGGGCCAGGTGAAGGCTAGGCAGGACACTGAACTTTCAAAGAACATGTTATCAATTGTTCAAGGAAAGGGACCCCCTGTAAAACTGGTCTTAAGATAAAAAGGGCTGAATAGAGCTTGCAGCTCTTTAAGAACTTTGTTCTTAAAACACGAGGACTCTCATTCTCATTCCCAAGTATTCCCAAGTATAAGAATAAAACACAGGCAGAGGCAACTGTGACATATGTCCCATGAACTATGTAGGGCAAGGAAAAGGAATGACAGGAGACAGCTGAAGTTTAATTTGGCAAGAGATGCTAAGAATAATAAGAGTTTTGGTCAGGAAATGAAGATATAAAAAAATATGTCTGATGAATAGGCTGTGAGAACTCATGACAATTGATAGGGAGAAGGCTGAAATACTCTACAGGATTTTTTATCCTGTTTTCAAGGGTGCTATCTCTTCCCATATCGTAAGTTCCTTAACATTAAGGTAGAGACAGGACAACAAGCAACAATCATATGAAATTTATTCTTTCTTGCTAATAGCTAAAAAATCCTAGAGGAATCTGGAAAATGTTTAACCTGCCACACAACCTCAGTTCCCTGTTAGCAAAATAGCTCGTTTCTCTCTGTTTCTGTCTTGAGCAGTATGGAAGAAAATAATTATTTAGAGCCCAGGAAGGAATTTGGACTATGCAATACTGGTCTGTGTCCTTCTGAAATGGTTTCCCTTAATACCTAAAGATTTGTTATAACTGATTGGAAAAATTAATTATAGGCTTTTCAGTAGATACTAAAATGTCTCTACAGGAAAAAAATAATCTCTTTTAATTAAGATTAAAAAAAGGGGAAAAAAAGTAAAAAATAGAAAAATCTAACTACCTGCTTCAAGTTTACCTAGATTGAAATATTGCACATATTCCAGCCAAAATGCTATGTTTGAATTTGGGTTTGTCATACCCATTCAATGTTTCCTTCTGCTGACAAAATGCTTGATAGAATCCGTGTTTCATTTGTGTCATTCTTTTCTTCTCTCCTAAGGTCTAGTCATCCTGCAGCTGGACTACAGCTACTGTGATATAATGCAGACTTCAGCGCCCTGAACTACTGCAAGGCATCAGTGTATCCCAGAATTTATGAGCTGGCTGAGGAGCATCTGTTATAAAGAAGAATGTGGTTTTGTGGCACCCAAATGACAGCCAGATCACACCTAATACTGCAACTTCACTGAACAGTAAATAAAGTTGGACCATTCTGGGATACAGGGTTTTAAAGACACATTGAACAAGAAGAAATAAAGTATTTTTTATTTCACGACTCTCAATATTTCCTCTCAGTGGACACAAAGGAAGGCAAAATTGCTTTGCATATCTTTGATACCTCCAAATGCCTCTAGGATCCATACATTTTAGAGAGTATGTGAAATTAACTAATAACTTTATTATTCACTTGTTATAATACATGCCTAATTAAAGCTGGAAAAAATAAAAAAAATACCATTATGGGCTTTCAAACAAAAAATATATTTGGAATGAATAGGGGGAAAACAGTTGAGCACCCTAGTTGTAAAAATGTACATTAGGTTGAATTCTTTATGGGAAAAAATTATGTACTTCAAAGCATGTTGAGCAATTAAATTTTTCCTACAGGAGAGGATACACCCATCACAGAAGTTATCTACTGAGAATTTTTCATCTATTGAGATGAAGATAATATTTTAAATATATTCAGTAGCTCAGTTGTTTTAATACATGGATGAAATGAAGGCTGCACTGCTAGTAAGTATGCAGTAAGTTTCTGCAGAGAATATAAGGTTATTGAAAATCATTAAGATAAATGGGTCTACTGAAAGGATAAAAATTTTATTTAGTTTAGCATCTTCTTAAAATTGTTCTCAATTAATTTGCACATATAAATACAGATACAGAAAATAAATAAGAAAAAAAGATATATAGACAAAGAAAAATATACAATGAAAATAAGTAAAACAGGTTTGGAGGGAAATTAAATATATATCTGCAAATGGACTACATTAAAACAATATAACTTGGGGGTTTGAACAAATATAGTGATACATAGAAGGCAAAAAAACCCCAATAACAACAACAAAAAAGCAAAAAACCACAAAACCTCCCCAAAAAATCAAACTAAAAACCTCCAAAAAACCGATCCCAAACAAAACCAAAATGATAAAGAAGCAGTAAAATAGGTGTATTACCCTTTTGCAGGTAATTCTCCTTTAAACTGCTGAAATGTATTTAATATCTGTTTGGAGATATCTTTGGAATTAAGAAATTATTTTACTTACATATGTTAAAGTAAACTGGGATAGATAATTCTGAGAAAAACAACTCTTTTATATATTGTGTTTTCTAATGTTCTTCACTTTGTTTTTTTTTTTTTATGTTTTATTTGGTGTAGAAGACAGCCCATGGCCTCCTCCAGATGACACTGGAAAGGCCGGGATTGTTTCACTTTGATTTGACTGGGGTGGGACAGGTGTAGAAATGTGGTGATATAAGTCTAGTTTGACTGCTGCTTTTACAGAAAGCATGAAAATATTGTATTTAGTAACCAGGGAAATGTTAATGCAAATTCAGGAGCCCCATAATTGTTGACACAGTAACCTTAAATATAATACAAAAATTAGGAGTTATGTCCCTGTCCTGGTTTAGGGCGAATCTAGGAGAAAACCTCCAAAAGGGGCCCCCCCAGAAAGCAAACCCTCGCAGCCCCTCCCCCCAGCCAGCTCAGGAAAAAATTTCCTCGCAGAGAAGTGCAAGAAACCTGTTTATTTAACAGGCAAGGCACTTGCCAGCACAAAAACAAAAGGAACAATACCAGGTGACAAAACTCCTCTCTGAAGAGATGACCAATTCAGAAAGTCTCTCCTGTAGGTGGTCGCTCTGTTATCAGTCCCTCCGGTGCTTGGAAAGGCTGCTGCCCTGAGTGGGCCCCGGTGGGCCGCAAAGTGCGAGCTCTTGGTGCTTCCCCGGGTCCCCAGTGCTGAGCAAGTTCGAACAGTCCCAAGAAAAGGGAAAGAAAAACAGTCCAGGGCAAACTTCTCTGCCTCAGCTAGCTAAACTAACTAAAAAGCAAAAGGAGAGCCCTGTTCCACTCTGTCCGTGCCCAGACACTACAGTCCTGACAGAATGTGGAGGAGGGAGTGCAGTCTCTGATAACAAACTCCGTGCTTCTTCTTCTCCCCACCTTCGCTCTCTGACCCAGTCTTGAAGGCACAGAATATAATATCTAGCATAAACAGAACAGATGATTGGGGATGCAATCATCATAAAGTAACCCTAGGACAGTCCCTAAGTGCCACCTTCACAGGTGTAGATTTGTCCTCTGAATCAAAATATGGAAAAAGTGAAGACCTGAAAAAGAGCCATGAGCAAATTGAAAGCTGTTTGTTGCCCAGAGACTGAAGCAACAAAGGGACCCTCATGGTTGGTGTGTACTACAGGCCCGTGATAAATGGCAGGAGGTTGAGAAAGCCTTCTTGCTTCAGCTGCAGGAGGCATCAGGCTCCAGTCTCTTTACCCTGCTGGGAGACTTCAGCCACCCAGACAAACTTCTATCAAGTCTGTGATTTTATTTTGAGAGTTTTTTGGCATTTAGTTTGCAAATCTTTTTCCTGTAAGTCAATACAAAATCAGTAAGTAGTAAGAAGCATCTGATACTGGAAAAATCAAGCAATAATTTACTAAATTCCAGCCAGAGAATATCATGCTTATTATAGAAATGATGCTGTCACAATCTTTCTCAACCATGACTTCACTCTATCTTCACAATATAAATTTGCTTTCAACTGGAAACTAGGAATTGACTATCAGAAATATAAATGAGAATGGCTAGTAATATCAGTTATGTCATGCTGTATGATTAAGAAAGGTCTAATAAAACTAGCTTTTGAACTGCTAATGAAGACATCTTTCTGTTTAAATCAGGAGCAATAACCTCAAACCTTTAATTC
This sequence comes from Leptocoma aspasia, assembly GCA_013399835.1. Taxonomy (NCBI): domain Eukaryota; kingdom Metazoa; phylum Chordata; class Aves; order Passeriformes; family Nectariniidae; genus Leptocoma; species Leptocoma aspasia. The sequence continues at coordinate 54,639 of VXAX01007082.1, read as the reverse complement.
CAAACGATATTAAATCTTTTTCTGCTTTTGTCTCTCTGGGAACATAGCTAAAAACCTTTCAGAAAAAATTGTATTTTGGTATGCATGTACAAAATATCATCTATCTATGTAACATTTTTCATTTGTGTGGATGAATTCACGCCTAGTTGTATTTGCATTGTTAAATCTTTACCACCTATAGATCTGTGTAGAAGAGACATACCTACAAAAAGTACAAGGACAAGCAAAGAGAAATGAGAATATGAAGTAAGAAGGCTAGGATTGCCTGTCTCTATATTTCATAAATTATTTTATCTTAATAAAATAATAAATAATAATTAATAAAATATTTGGGGTGGGGTTTATTTTATTTTTCTGATTTAACTTTTGTTTGAAGGTCCCTCTGAAAGTGTCATCATCTGTGCTGTGGAGCATTTTCTAGAGGTATCTATGAAAGCAAACCTCTGGGATTTGGAGTTCTTTCTTCTTGTTATTCTGCCTTCTTCCTGTCATCTACACATCATCAGCAAAGCACAGGTATCCCCTATTTGTCTGATTTTAATCCATATATTAATTTTTGGTGTGAAGAATGACTCCTACCTTCTCAGGTCATCCTTGTTTAACTGAATATATCACAATGTATTTAAAATACCCAAAATAAGCTTTTCCAACATCATTCTTTCAGAACATTTTTTCTTGATATTATTGTTCTGCTAGTAAACAGAACTGATTAGCTTTCCCTTCAATATCAAATTTTATTTTTATAAGGTTTAGTTCAAGGTAAATACTAAATATGCAATTTTCAAGTTAAGTGAATTCTCTCAGTCATTCAAATTTGAATTTTGAATTTTGGAGACTAGTGGGGGATAAATATTTGTTAGGAACTAACTAAAATCAGAACACAACATTTATTCCTCCAAAACAAAAGAGATTTTCAATTTTAGTCATTCAGGGCAGGAAGCTAGTTATTTAAATGTGCTACATTTCCTAATCATCAGTGCAAACTGTAAGTTAGACAGAATAACTAAAAAGGAAGAAAAAAATACATAGTTTCCAAGGTTAGATAATACTTCATGTTGCAAATGGTGCATGTGTAGGACTTTTATTAGGCATTTAATATAGCAGGATCCTACTGTTCCATCTGATCATTACCAGTTAAATAAAGGATGCTAATGTTAAGACTGAGTACTAATTAGCGCTATCTACTTTATGATGACATGCCAGCCTACCAGCAGCAAATGAGTTGTGAAGATGATATTCAAATAAAACAATCCAGTTGTCTCATAAAGCCTTAAGGCCGGTATTTAGACAGGTTCTTGTGATCATAAGAACGCTGAACACACAAAGGAAGAGCAAACAGAGTGTGATCTAGCCATAAAATACATACTTAAACAGAAATTGTTTTGGGAAACATGTTTGGGAAGTTTTATGATCCACCTCAAAGTGAATTGAACACATATTAGTGCTTAAATATAAAAAGAAAAAAATTTAACTAGCTGTATATTGGGCTGAATTTTACTGCATTAGGCTGTTTGACATGGAGTCTACCAAGATGTGTCACAGCTTCCTTACATACACTTCATAAAACCAATTATAGACTTTTAGAATGGCTTGGGTTGGAAGGGACCTTAGAAATCATCTCATTCCAACTCCCCTGCCAAGGGCAGGGACACCTTTCATTAGACCAGGCTGCTCAGAGCCCCATCCAACCTGGCCTTGAACACTTACAGGGTTGGGACATCCACGGTTTCTCTGGGCAACCTGTGCCAGGGCCTCATCACCCTAACAGTAAAGAATTTCTCCCCAGTATCTAAATCTATCCTCTTTCAGTTTAAAGCAACTTGTCCTATCACTGCATACCCTTGTAAAAAGTCCTTCTTCACTTTTCATGTAGGCCCTCTTTAGGTACTCCCTTCTCCTTCAAGGCTGTATTTGAGCTTGGAGTTGCACCAAGCTGGGTTCAGGATTTTTTCCTTGTCCTTGTTGAACTTCATGAGGTTCACATGGGGTCAACTCTCAAGCCTGTCAAGGCTGCTTTTCCTGACATTCCTTCCCTCCAGCATGTGGATTGCACCACACAGCTTGGTGTTTTCAGTAAACTTGCTAAGAGTGCACTGATCCCACTGTCCATGTTACTGAAAAAGAAGTTAAAGAGCCACTCCCAATACCAAACCCCGAGGAACGCCACTTACCGTGGATCTCCACTTGGGCACTGAGCCATTGACAGCAGTTCTTTAAGTGCAACCATCCAGGCAATTCTTTATCCACTGAGTGGTCCATCTGTGAAATCCATGCTTCTCCAGTTTAGAGGTAAGGATATCACACTTGCAAGCAACACCGATCCTGAAATCAGTTTTATGGGGTACCTCAGCCCAACCATGGGTCCATCCCTCAGCCCAGCTCTGCTGCTTAATCGTGGTCCCAGAGCTTGGGATCCTGAGTGCTCCCATTCCAGGATGACTACAAGACAATGCTGATGAATTTTATTATCTCAACATCAAAGAAAACCTCATTCTCATGCAAGAATCTATTCTGCCTCTGACATCCTCCTTCAGTTTAATCCCTTCTTGTATCTTGACAGTACCTTGGCCTTCTTACAGTCAGGTCATTTGTGCCAGATCACAAATTCCCACAACTGAGTAGATACAATTAGAATTTCCCTTTCAATCTTCTTGGAGAGTGCTAGAAGTGTTTAATACATGTTACATCTTTTCAGAAAAAGAGCAGTCTGATAAACCAGGAGCCTGGTGTTTGATGATTTTTGAAGAGTTTTGTGCAAAATTCACAGAAGCTGAAGAATCTCAGGATAAATACCTCTAAAGAAATGCTTAACTGATTTTGAAAAATCCCTCTTTAGCACAAGTTATTAACTTTGGAAAAAGATTTGTTTACCTAATGTAAGAATGGCATCTTACCTCACTACGGCACTGCTCATCATGGCTGGCAAAGGGTGTGCAGTGATGAGCAGTGCAACTAAATATAAACCAGGGATACTGTTTGATAGGACATTTTTCTGGTAGGACACTGTTAACTGGAAGAAGAAACAAGAATAACTCTGCATCAGAAGTTTCTTCTGCATTTGAGATTTAAACTCAAATGATGGAAATCTATAAAAATTAAAATTTGATGCAATCTATTTTCTTTTATGTCAAACCCTGCACTATTAATCCTTTTGTATAATTAAAAACATTTCAACTAAATAAAAACATAACTTAAGTTATACATTTACTTGGTCTGAATTGTCTGTTTGCATTGAAGTCTCTCAAGATGCCACCATGTCTTAGATGTTCACATCTCATATTCCTTTTTCTTCTGCATTCCTAAAATTAGTGAAAAAAATCCTAAATTTATTTTAAAAAGAAATAATTAAAAATATAATAAATTATATGAAAAAGAGTACATTCTTTGGTTCCACACCATAATCTTTCCTTTGTACATCAGTCAACCCTGCCCACTCCAACCCATTTAGATTCAACTCAATTAAGCTTGAAAATTTGAATTGGAAAGTGGTAAAATATCTCATCATACAATAAAGTTTTGCTAGGATGAAAGTGCTATACCCGGATGGTTTTTTTTTACCTCTCAACATCATTGTTAGTACATTTCAAAGTGATTTCAATGTTTTTTGAGGAAGTTTCCCATACAGCGTAAAATTTCTAAGAGTCCAACCACTGAGTATGTGCCTATTCTGAGAGAGTGATAGGTTTTAACATAAGACTGAGGGATTCTTCTCTAAATGACATTACAGTAAACAGTTGAGCCTTCGTAATGTCCTGTACTTAAAAAAAAACTGTATTTATAAAAGGTATTACTGTTGTGACATACTCTTTCAAAAATAGGATAGAAGAAACATACAGGTGACATTGACAAAATACTAAAATGTCTTTTTTAAAATACATTAAGCCTTGCAGCATACCTCTATTACTGAATTTCTTTAGTCTTTCATTCACACATTTTTTAGTATTATGTAGTATGACAGATGCACTGGACCCCTTAACCAAACAAGCAGCAGTTTGGTACAGCTTTCAAAGGAGGTAAAATCCCAAGCTATACCTGTGCAAAGCTCTCCTCTAGGAAACCCACAAAGGAGCAGAGTGAGCCAATGAGCATCCATGCTCATGAGCTTGGAACACTGATCATGAAGTTAACACATGAATAGTGTGTGGTTTTTCCAAGGCTCTTTTATCAAGGAACAAAGAAAGTTACAGGCACAAGGATGGTGCTTGTGGGTACTTGTGCATGCAATTTAACTATGAGCCATCCGCTTTACTCTGCAAATATTCCTGCCTAAATGAGCATTTGAGTTCTATCTTCTGGTCAGTATGGCTGCATGATGGTATTCTCCCCTGGAGTTAGGATGCTTCCCAGGGTTTTCTTCCAGGTGGAGAGACTTTGTAACAATGACAGCTTTTTGGATGATTCCAGCTTGCATTCTCTATATTATAACTGTACTGCATGCCAGGTGACACACTCTTTGTGCAGGCATGCTTCTTGAGGTGGGTGATTCCTTACTTGAATTTAAGAGATTCTTCCATGCTCAGGACCAAGACATCCTTTGTAAGTGGCTGACAGCATATTTCATTCATGCTGAAGAAATCTATTCAGTCAATATTAACTATTTCAAACCTTGTATAAATAACTCCTTGAGTTTTAAACCATTGTGCAAGTCTATATATTTGTGATGAGGCAGTGAAAAGTCTCCCAAATGCAGTACTTCAAAAAGAATTTTTTAGACATTGCATGCAGTACTGTTCTTCAGTATTTCAGGCTGTTTGTACTGCCTCAGTATTTTCTGAATTGATTTCTTTTATACTGTCATATAGATAGATAAATAGGGAGATAAATAGAAAGATAGACGGATAGACGGATAGATGAGATAGATGGATGGATGGATGGATGGATGGATGGATGGATGGATGGATGGATGGATGGATGGATGGATGGATGGATAGATAGATAGATAGATAGATAGATAGATAGATAGATAGATAGATAGATAGATAGATAGATAGATAGATAGATAGATAGATAGATAGATAGATAGATAGATGGCCTCAGTTATCATTGAATAATTAATGTTATCAAATATGAATTTAGGAAGGTACTCACCTGTACAAGCCTAAAACCACCCAATTATTATTATGTAGGTAATTACTTCAAGATTATTTTTTTCTGTGGTTCTGATTACAGAACTCCTATTATAAGTTTCTGCAGACACACTTCTTCTTTGTACTACCATTCAAAGCACTGGTCACCAAAACAGTGTGAATGTAGCTATCCATTTAGGCAAAAATTACTCATGTAATACAGATTTCAGGAAGACTAAAAAAAAATTCAGTGGGCCTGAATTTTGTGTAGCCACGTTCTTGAATAATATTTTCTACCTAGTTTAACTCTTGTAACATAATTGATGCATTTATTAAGATTAGCCTAGTAGTGGACAGTTTATTTTGAACAAGAGTTCTTCAATGAATCCAAACCAATAATCAGGCCAGAAGGCTTCTGAATACTTTGTTCTGTGACCAGAGATTTGCAAAGTAAACAGTGAATATCTGTTAATGTGGATTTAAACTGGACATTTAATACCTAGAGAAAAATAAGCAGGAAGGTGAATAAAGCAGTGGATTCATTTCTGAGGAATGAAGTCAGTAGATTGCAAGTGACAGGTTCAATTACTGGTCTGTGGACCAGTGACACATCTGCATTAAACTCTGAGAAATGGGCAGTGGAAAAGGCATTAATAACTCTTAAGATTTGGCAAAAATATGTAACCATTCAGGCAGAAAATGACCAGTTGCATTTTGTTCCATCAGTAATATGTATTTCAACAAAGATCTTAGGTTAGCATCAGACCATGTGACAGTATATCAAGCATTATATCTGTGTTCAATCAGCAACCTCATCCCTCAGTGATACTGAGCTGCTTAGTTCAAACATAGCTTGTTCAGTGATAAGTAAGATGGCTGACATCTGCTACAAAAATATTCAAAAGCAATTTATTTCATAGTGTTGATGGTGACTGTTGAAAGATTTTATTCCATTTTTAAACGGTATGCATTGATAATTTATCTCTTCATTCTCTTATTCTGAAATCCCATCCTATTCCTCTCCAAACACACACTGTCACTTACGCCCCTCATAAACTACTACAAATAGATAATCGTGTTACACATGGAAGCAATACATTTGCTAGTAATAACTATGCAAGTGATAAATCAACCTAGTGAATTCAGAAAAAATGTAACTCTCTTTTCACCTCAGTATGAAATCTAAAGTCATTATATGACGCTAAGTTCATAATCATTATTAGGACATGAAAGAATAAAATTTGGTGTCAAAAGCCAATTGAAGACTATCAAGATCAATGTAAAATAACACATTAAAATAAAAGAGTTTTATAAATTCTAAAAATATGCCCCTGCTTTCACTTTTTAAACTAAATACCTTTGAAGGAATCTCAAAAATTGCTGAGAATCTTTTTATGAGTTTTTATTAGAAATGAGAATGTTTTTATTGGTTCTCACCACAAAAAAAAATTCTACCTATACTAAGGTATGTCCTACCTAAGCTACGGGCAGAAATAGTTTTTTCATGCTGGCTGGTTTTCAACATTGTTTGTTTGGGTGGTTTTTTTTGGGTTTGTTTTTTTTTCTTGATGTGTATTTTGGATTTTTTTGTTTGTTTGTTTTTGTTATTACTTCCTATTCTTGAAGTCTTTCAGCACATGTTCTTACTGCTGGCAGAGTGAGTTTGTAGCTTTTGTCATCATACCAGGCTAAATCTAAAATACATTTATTACTACATCTATAGCACTGAGGCAATTCCCGCTATTTGTCTGTGGGATTGGAACACTACTCAAGTATGCTAAGCTCCACACCATACAGTTTCTTAGACAATAGCCTTGCATTGAGGTATCATAAAAGTGTGTGGTGCAGACTTACTCTCAGTATATTGCTCCCCGAACACATCTGAGGTTTTTTGGCATGAACTCACAAAAAGGAAAAAAAAACAAAGAAACAAAAAACTACAACAAAATAACACAACAAAATGTAAGCAATGAAATGTATGGAACATATTTATTTCACAAAGAGATGTAAAACATTAATCAGCAATCTTAATCCCAGTATTTACGTAGCTCTTAGATTGCTCCACAGGAAATGTTTTTACACACACACCACACATTCCTTCAACTTTAAGGAAATACAAGAATTCCAAATGTTCTTTTCCCGCTCAGGTGTAGCAGAAAAAATTAAATTACACGTGGGATATTTCTTCACTTGTACATACTCCTGTTGTCATAATGTATGTGGGGCCACAAACCAAAAACAATAGCAAAGTTATCTTTTTGCTGGTATGGCAGTCCAGAACAGAATTATGGGCATTATGTCCCTCAAAAAGCTGAGTATGTTTTGACAAATACAGCTAGGTTTTCCCTTTATAAAGGAAATCTGGATTTTTTTTAAATTTATTTTTATGTCTAATAAATATGTTTATTTTTATGTCTAATAGCCTATCTCTACTTTTGTTTGCAAATGCTGCATTGATCAATCCTCTAAGAAAGAGTTTTCCCACATGAACATTGGGATTTATATAATAAATACCATTTTATACATTTGAATTGAAGTAAAAAAAAGGAACTGATTTTTGAACTAGTTAAAGCATGCAATAACAGCAGGCAAAGAATTTTGGAGATAAAAGCTTTGGCTTTTATATGCAGCATCTTTTTAGCACAGTATTAAATTAAAATTACATTTATATTAAAATGTGTGATTACAAAATGATAGAAGCTGTGATGCTTTGAAAATAGTGTTAAAAATAGACTTTTTCTAAGCTTATCTTATTTGCCTTTCAGCTTTAGTTCATTTTAGAAACATAAAAATTACGTTTTTTCAATATCTCAATTTGTAGTATGTAGCAACTACAAGAGAAATGCTGGTTAGAAAAAGCAGGTTGATGTCTACCAGCACTAGGATATTTTCTGTAAGAGGTGGGAAGCAGTGGTCAGATGGGATCCACTACTGACGGCTTAATTCCAGACCACCTTGACGTTAGCCTTGAGCTTTCTCTACCTGATGACATCTTCCTGCACAACATCTGTCCCACAGAAATTGTCTTTGTCTAATGACAAGTTTTTGTCTATTGCCTTGCTGATTTCACCTTGCTTTACATGTCTGTGTGGTGGGTAAGTGCAGATGAGGTGGGCACTTTACCACCACAGATTTACAGGTGTTACACCTTTTGACTAGAAATCAGCAGTTACAAAATGTTACTTTCTTTTTCTATCATTTCAGCAGCTCAGAAGGAGTGGTATCAGAGATGATTATGCCATTCACTATTTCATACAAAATCTTTTTTTGTAGATAGTCACTTATTCAGCTTTCTTTTTTTAGATGTGATTGGTCAGAGGCTCTTTCTTGCCTGGGAAAAAAACCTCTTTGAGCTCTGCTCAAGAACGTGCAAAAGTTAATTGCATTCCTTTGTTGCTCACAATATGCAAAATTTCCCAATTTATGGACAATAAATCCTAAAGTTTTGGCCAAATATAAGTTCATATTAATGAGAAAGTCACACTGAAGACAAGTGTTGTGAAACCTTCCCTTAAATGAATCCACCAAACACTTTCAAATCAGACTTTCAGGTTTGGAGCATATTCAATCTTCCAAACAGTCTCCTGACTGGGAGAGGATTCAAGAAGTAGCTTCAAGCTTCCTTTCCATTTTATCCATTCTTACCATTCTTTGCCAAGGTTAGAAGAAATTAAACTGTAGGTGTTCATATTTCTTCCTAGACACATATTGTCACCTATTATTATATTTTAGTGCTTTGTGGAACTTTTGAAGTAATTTAGCATTCTTATGGGAAAAAACATTTATCTAAAAGCTAATCATGAATTATATAGCATTTGAAGAAACCTCCTAAAGCATTACGAATATCAAGTTGATAATTCTCTTGCTCATCGTCAGAGACTGGAACAACAGCCTTCTTAGTCTGCAGATCGATGCATGTTTTAACTTCAGGACCAAAAAATTAAAAGGATGAAGAGAAAATGTGGTGACTAACAGTTGGCCTGGAGGCCTCACAGTTATAAATAATCCTTCTATAATTATATAACTAGCATATAACACAATTACATATAATTACATAACTAGTAATTATATAACTTGAACAACCTGAGCCATTGGGGAGCTGGTATAGGCTGTTGGGACACTGGCTGACAGGCAGCTATTGGCCAGTTAGCCAGATGGCAACTAATTCAGCCAATCAGGACTAACTGTGAGGACTTCCGAAACTATGCAAGGGGAACAACACTCAATAAAAATTGGCTATTGCCGCATGAACACGGAGTGTTGTGTCATCATGCCCGTCCCTACTGTGACAAGTGGTGATACTCAACATGATAGGCAATAGCCAGGCTGTGAGGGATTATGATGGAGATGGAGCCCAGTGGAGGGGCAGCTGGGAGAGCTGCCAGCAGGCGGGAGGGCTGCCTGTGTCTGGACTGTGTAAATAGAAGAAGCCGCTGGGGACATGGGGATGCAAGTTTCCATTGAAGTAAATGCCGTGGTAGAGATCCTCTTTTTATGTGAACAGAGAATAAAATACCTATACGAGCAGGCTCTACAAACCTTGCTGTCGTGGTGTGAGAGCCGTGGACTGGACACAACTGGTAAAGACATTTAAACAACCTGGCGATTGGCGCTAGACACCTTAAAACAAATGAGAACTGCAACAGAAGCACTGTGGGCACTGCACGCTGAGCATGTGGCAGGACGGAGAGCACGATGGAGCGGTGAGGGGAGTGAATGCCATCTGGAGCACACGGGCAGAGATGACGGGTGAGAAGCCGAGGGATGAGTGACCGTTTTCCAAGCTCCCTGCAGTTTTCCCTGCAGTGCCGCTGGACCTCCTCCACCACCAGCAGTGGATGTGTTTGTGCAGCGCCCAAGCCTGCTCATGCGGCAGCTGCCAGAGCCATCGTTGTGCTTCGTGCCCCGTGTCACCATTAACTCGCTTGACACGCCCCTGCCTGTGGCTGATTGGACAGCCCAACCACTGCCTGGCATGCCCACCAATGGCTACAGTGCGTGAGCGGAACCAAGAAGTCAAGCAGAGCCCGGCGCCGGAAACGCTGGCGTGGAGACGTGAGTGCCTGAACCCAGAAGTACCAGCATGGAGCTGCTGGCGCCCGAGACTGAGGAACACCACATTCTGCTGCGTCTGCAGCTGGGGCTCAAGAAGCCTGGGGGACACCACGGCAGCCAGCACCACTGTCAGCACCCAGGGAGCTGGGGGACCCTGATGACCACAGGCAGTCTGGGGGACCAGCAGAGAGGAGCGGAGCCACAGACCACTGAGAGCCACCCCGGAGTGGAGCTGTGGGCCACCCCCACACCAGGACCGGGGAGCAGGGCATGGACAAGGTGGCCATGGGGAGCAGCAGGTGGCGCCTTCCTAGCCACTGCAGCCCGCCATGGCCTGCTCACCTGTGGCATTGGGGGGTTCCCGACAAGCAGGGCAAAATTATTCACCAAATTTGGACACATTGTGGAAGGCTCCTTCAGTGTCTTCCAAAGAGTTGATAATTGGACATGGCAAAACAAGTGATTACCATAAAAATCCATAGCCAGGAAGTTTCTAACAGTAGAAACACACAACAACAAACAACAGCTTGTTCAGATAGATTTTGAAATGCCTGGGCTTATGGAACTTAAGAACCAGGTGTGTTAGCTGTTAAATATCATTGATGTTTGACAAGTCTTTTTTGATATTGCTTTGAATTAACAGAGATATAACTTTGAATTAACAGAGAACTACATAAATTTGATTATGACCTACACAATTCTAATGAAAGCTGTATTAAATGTGAAATTATCTTGCAGTGTTTGGCTATGCACAGGAATAACTTCTGAAGATTCTGGTTTAGTTCTGCTACCTAGTTTTAATATTTATCCACTTAGAAATTAGCTAAAGGTTCTTAAGGATGCCTTTTTAGAATTTTTAGAATTGGTGTAAGATCATGTCAGCTACAGATTCCAGAGAGGGATGATGTTAAGTGTACTGATAATGCATTTGAAAAATTTGGTAACAACCGACAAAAAACGAAATAAAAATCTGTACATCACCTTAAGTGTTTGATATTGCTTGTTAAGACATGTTTACGGAAAAAACCTCCTAACTAAGCCCTTGGCTCTGGCCAAGCCATGGCCCTGACTGGCAGGGGAAATATGCCATCAACCCTAGGTGTTTCTGTCCTAAAAATGAAATCAAGTCATGTTGACTTGTAAATTTGGTCTGTGTGAACTGGACCCCTTTTTCAAGGTAGGCTTGGAGGTCTTGTGTGGAGAATACTTTCCAAGTCCTGGCTAGGAAATGGAGTTACCTGGGTGATGGTAAGCATTTAGGCAGTTGTGAGTATTTTTGTTCAGAATTTTTGCTTATTGTCTTGTTGAATGTGTTGTCTTACTGTTCTTAATGGAATAGGTGTGTGTTGTACTGAACACCTTTCTGAATTTAACAGGTTAAATTAAGGCTGAGAACAGAAGTGGGTACTGATAAACTGAACACATCTAAAGGGTACTATACAGTGACCATAATCCACTGAATTTTTATCAGTGAGGCTAACTAGCAAAATTTTACTCAGAAGACACATATATTAATCTCAGCAACCCAAACTATTTAAAAAATTGTAGGCTGATATCACCAACTCACCTGGACTGGATTGTGCAGTTGAACATGTATGAAACAGCTGCCTTGACTCTTACCTATGAAGAGAAATGTCTCCTTACCTGCAACATTAAAAACTAAACTAAATTTTTAAGGCTGACTGTCCATCCACAATACTCAGATTTTTCATCCCACCACCACAAGTGAGAAACAAGTGATTCCATGCAATCAGCATTGAGTCTCTCAGCCTCAGTAAGTTCAGGCCAGAAAAAAGCAAATGTCACATAAATTTATTGGCAAAGTTTACAGTGGGCAGCTCCTCAAACTCAGAGGAGGTTCACTGAAAACCATTAAATTACAATAATTCAGGTTAAATTAGGACATATACTAATGGTCTGCATAAATCAGATGTGCAGTCCAAAAGCATCCATTAAGTGCATCTACAGACGGTAATTAAGAAAGTAACAAAATTGTCACTGAGTTTAAATTAATTCTAGCATCTGCCCTAATATTTTTAACATATAATTCCCTTACTTTTTTTGAGAACTTCAAATTTTATTGGGAAAAACAGAAAATCAAAAAGTTACGCTGCGAAATAGAGACAGCTGAACAATATCATAATGCATGCTTAAAAGAGGCCAGACTTCCCTCAATCAGCAATTATGGAGTTGTTTATATAAAAATGGAATAGCATGGGAACATCTAGCATGCCCATGGCACTTTAAAACATTTAAAAAACAAGGGGGAGTGCAGGCAAGGTATATACCCCCCCATGAAAGCCTTGAATGTTCTTAAAATTCTCAATCGTGACCTAACAAAATGACAGTTGTTGGATGCAGGATGTTGTCAGCAATTGTGGGACAGTTTGCTCATTGCTTCAATTAAACCTGAAGAGTGAAACAATTAAGGACAAGACTAAATAGAAGGATATGTACCTCGGAAATGACAATTTGCCTCTAAATTTCCTTTAACTTCAAGAATCAGACGTTTTAAAGACAGAACTGAGTAGAAGGACATGTGTTTTACAGTGGAAACAAGACATCAACATGTTACCCCAATAGTTTTTTAATGTTATCTTTAATTGTTGTTTGAGTTGACTTGTTTGTAACTTTCTTGAGTTTGAACAATTAGACAATATATGTAAATAGCCCGTGGCATACCACTCTGTGAAAGCTGCGCTTGATGGCTCCTGGACATGCTTGTAAAATCTCTTGATGGTATGTGGAATAGACATCGACTGGTAAGGCTAGACTTGTCAAGTTGGGTAAAGACTTTCATTTGAACTAGTCTTATTATTTGTGTCATCATAATCATTTTACACATTGTGCCGTGTCTATTATCCTTTCTGCAAGGTGCCTGCAGAGGATGACAGCCACCGCCTTTGCATTTCAAAGCAAAAAGGAAGAACTGTGGTGGCTAACAGTTGGCCTGGAGGCCTCACAGTTGTAAATAATTCTAATTATAATTATATAACTAACATATAACTAGTATATAATATGTATAAAATATAAAATTATACCTATAATATATATTATATATGCATATACAATATATAGCTATATATATAGATATATATATAACTCAATATAACTGTATAATTATATATACATCTATAATATACAACTCAAACAGTCTGGGCCATTGGGGAGCTGGTCTAGGCTGTTGGGGATGCGGGCAGCTATTGGCCAGTTAGTCGGATGGCAACTAATTCAGCCAATCAGGACTAACAGTGTGGACTTTCGAAACTATGTAAGGGGAACAGCGNAACAAGACATCAACATGTTACCCCAATAGTTTTTTAATGTTATCTTTAATTGTTGTTTGAGTTGACTTGTTTGTAACTTTCTTGAGTTTGAACAATTAGACAATATATGTAAATAGCCCGTGGCATACCACTCTGTGAAAGCTGCGCTTGATGGCTCCTGGACATGCTTGTAAAATCTCTTGATGGTATGTGGAATAGACATCGACTGGTAAGGCTAGACTTGTCAAGTTGGGTAAAGACTTTCATTTGAACTAGTCTTATTATTTGTGTCATCATAATCATTTTACACATTGTGCCGTGTCTATTATCCTTTCTGCAAGGTGCCTGCAGAGGATGACAGCCACCGCCTTTGCATTTCAAAGCAAAAAGGAAGAACTGTGGTGGCTAACAGTTGGCCTGGAGGCCTCACAGTTGTAAATAATTCTAATTATAATTATATAACTAACATATAACTAGTATATAATATGTATAAAATATAAAATTATACCTATAATATATATTATATATGCATATACAATATATAGCTATATATATAGATATATATATAACTCAATATAACTGTATAATTATATATACATCTATAATATACAACTCAAACAGTCTGGGCCATTGGGGAGCTGGTCTAGGCTGTTGGGGATGCGGGCAGCTATTGGCCAGTTAGTCGGATGGCAACTAATTCAGCCAATCAGGACTAACAGTGTGGACTTTCGAAACTATGTAAGGGGAACAGCGCTCAATAAAAATTGGCTATTGCCGCCTGAACACGGAGTGTTGTGTCATTGTGTCTGTCTCTACTGTGGCAAGAAAATAGTAGAAGGCCATTAAAATCCTCATACGCTCTAAAAGTTTGTTATTTTACGTGCAAAAATTTTGGTGGTATAATGACACTAACATTATATAGGTTGCTATCCAATTACCAGCAAATGCCAGTGTGTTGCACCATACACTTCTGATATATGCACAACCCTCTCAAAAACAGAGCAACAATGCTCTCTGGTAAACTTAGTTGATGACACAGACATCTTTTTTCTTCTGGGTGTCAGCCTGCATTTCCCAGAGCAGCTAACACCAGGAGTCAACGTTCCAGCCCTTTTCAGGGCATCACCTTGCCCACAGATGGCCTTGAATGTGCTTGCAGACATATCTTCTTCTGTTCTCTCTGTAACTTCCATAGAGTCCATGTTTCAACTTAGTTTCAACTCATCTTAAAGCACTTAATGCAATAAACTTTTTTTTTAAAGCATAAGTGCTCTTCTGTCTGAATTTTTTCTCAATTATCAGATGACATTTCCACTCTCACTCCTACCATTCATACCTGTGGTAGTAAGACTTCGAAGTGTAGATAAAACCTTGGTTATTTACAGACAGATAATACAATGAAGAAGTTCTCACTTGATTAAACATGTAGGAGTATTGGACATAGAATAACATGTGTCCTTTTATCTGTCCACTGCTGAAAAAATTTAGGGTCTGCTTCTGGCATTTCTATAGAAGTCAGTGTATATGGGATTGTGACCCATTAGTAAGTGATTTATAAGCCTATAACATCTTTTGCTAAAATGTGTATGATGCCTAGATAATGAGTGATAACGGAGCAGAAGGACAGAAACACTGCAATTAATGCAGTGCACCAAAATCCTACTTTCAGCATAGGAAAATAAAACTCAAATTGACAGTATAAACCAGATTTGTACAAGCATGAATAGCTGTTTAACCCTCTTGTAGTATAGGTAAGAGATATGAATGTGTAATGTATCTGCAGTTCCTCTCAAAAATTGCTCTTCCATATGACTGTATCAATACATTATTTTCTTCTATCAGACTTTATTTTCTGGAATCAAAGATGACAATTCTAAAATATTCAGGTTAATAATACTGGATGTTTTGCAATAAAGTATGCTGTTTATTCTGCTTTTATTTAACTTCTTATTAGCTAAGACTATGGGATATAGTCTGCTTAGAGAATATATTCAAAGCTTAAGGTAACTTAAACTTTGTCTGCAAAACCAGTTTAGATGCACAGCATGAAGACTGAAGGCAGACACAAGAAGGTCGCACTGAGAACTGTGGTTTCTGAGTTGTGTGCAAATGTTCTCCATGAAGTCTTACCAGCTGGTAAGATGTAATGGGATAGAATGACCAGACATGGAATGAAACAGACAATTTTCCTTTATTCTTCATGGAAAAATCATAGATTGATAAAACACTTTGGTTGGAAGTGACCTTAAAGGTCACCAGGCTCCAATTCCCTGGGACACCTTCCACTAGACGACATTGATAAGAACCCCACCCAGCCTGTCTGTGAACACCTCCAGTGACTGGGCACCCACAACTCTGGGCAGCCTGTGCCAGGGCCTTACCACTGTCACAATAAAGAATTTTTTCCTAATATTCAATGTCAACCTACTTTCTTTCAGTTTAAAACCACTCCCCCTTGTCCTATAACTACATGCCCTTGTCATAAGCTGCTCTCCAGCTGTCTTGTAGTCCCCCTTCAGGTACTGGAAGGCTGTCCTCAGGTTTCCCCAGAGCCTTCTCTCCTCCAGACTTAACAACCCCTAAACTCGCAAACTGTTACCATAGCAGAGGTGCTTCAGCACCTCTTGATTGTCTTCTTGGCCTTCCTCTGGATTAGGTTCAGCAGATCCATGTTACGTTGAAGACCCCAGAGAAGCATGTAGTAATGTAAAAAGACATATTTCATCTGTGCAATGCAACAATAGACATAGATAAAACATGGACTTCTTCGTGTGAAATATCTACATATATATTTTTCCATATGTGTACTTTTCCCTGACAAATAACTTCAAGCATCATTCCAAGAAATTCACAGGATTTTGCTACATATCTTGGCAACCACCTTTGTGGCATATATTACCAATTTCTTAAAATTTTAAATTCTAAACATCACTAAAACACACTCTTGTGATGATAAGCATGTATACAATTTTGGAAAAGTATGTGTGACATGACTTTTCTGAGTATTTTAATTCATTACATGTATTCTGTACATGAATTGCAGGATGTCATGCCAGCTCACATACAAGGATGTAGCTGAAATATATAGCATACATAGTGTAGTCAACAAAATCCAAAAGTTCTGTAAGAAGGTTCTATGAAAGGTTCCTGAAGATTAGTCGACTAATTAAGGTTTCTTGACACCCCTGCAAAAACAGAAGACAATTAACTGTTGGCTGTGAAGTAACAATGTATATGCACAGAATTAAGCTTTTCCTTCTAGAATTATCTGTTGCATGATTCTAGCCTCAGGAGGACTAAAATAATTAAGAAGCATAAATGGGCTGAATTTTTTTCTCAAATCTCTCCCTGTGTTGGAGAGTAGAGGCTGCTTTTAAAGCAAGAACTCATGTTACTTATGTGTTTAATTGTTGTCAGGTGACAAAAGCCTTTTAATTTTAAGTATCTTATCTTGCCTTATCATGGTACCTCTATGACTTGTAATATTTCAGATTCACAAAAATGATAGTTAATTTCTTTTCATTTACCTTTCTCTGGCACATTACCATGTAATTCCCAGATAGGTCTGGGCGTTTCTTGCAGCAATGATAAATGTTAGCATTATAATGTACCATTTGTAAGCAGGGACTAGAACATTTACTTTATTAAAAAAAGAAGGGGATTTTGTCCATCTCAACAATTCCCATGTTTATGCTGAAGCCCCAGGTTGCCCATGAATCCCTATTCTTTTATCATGGTACTTACTCTTTTCTGAAATAAGAAAGCGTGATGTCTCATGAATGCCTTTCCCCCATCATATCAATCAGTTACACTCCGTGATTATATACTCAGTGCTTTCTTTCACACTTTGCATTAAGTAGTCATTAATTCTCTCATTTTACTCTGTTCTTAATTTTGGTTTTTATTCATAAAGGCACTTAAACATGGGCTTCTTTGCCTGACTTCAATGAAACTACTTATGCATTAGTTACGTCCTTGCTGGAACAGGACCTTCTGGTTATAAGCCTTCATTTTTAAGCCTGCTACAACTATGAATAATTTATCTCTTTTAATTTATCATTCACTTCTGGGACTCTAAATATGTAAAATACTTCACAGGCTCCTGTCTGTTTCAGAATAAACACAGCTTGCTTCTCCTTTTTTATAATACATGGATTTATTGGCTAGACAAAACAAATACAAAGTGTCATTTTCATTGAATTATTTAATAAAGGCATAAATAAATCAAAGGAAACATCTTTCTTTGATCATCAAGTGGATATGCAGCTCAAGAGACTAGAAACAGCCAAGCATAGATTTGACTATGACACATGATGTACTGAAAGCAATTCATTATCATCTCAATAGCATTTTTGTTACCATCTTAACTGCTTGGCACTAATTTGAAGAAAGTTGAAGGCGTTTACCCAATTTATAGAGGTCAACATAAAAATCTGCTAAGACAACAGCTGACCATTTCAGGAGACAGTCCAAGCACTTAGTGTTTCACTTTTCTATTCACTGATTCTCAGGGTGGTCAACAACTATAAATGGAGTGAAAGAGAGAAGGAAGAAAATAGCAGTAGGTAATATTTACTTGTTTGATCATTAATCAGAAAGTCATTGATGATACTTCTAAAATTTCCTATCTTAATTTATCTTTGATTGAAAAAGCAAAAAAGCTTATCTTCCCTTTTTTCTTGTCAAGAGTGGTGATGTGCCTTACTCTTAACAGACTGAAAACAATGCAGCTTGCATGGGACATATGAGTTAGATTCTAAACAAATGTTTTATACACCCACATGCTGCAAGTCTCATAAATTTCTTAGAGAAGAAATGCTATATTTCAATATTTAGCCTTCCTTTTATGCATACAGAATAGATTAGAGTCATTAAAAATTCTGCTCTCTTTTTAGGCTTCAAGGTTGAGCTTGGAGAACATTTTGTGAAAAGAATACACCCAGAGATGATGATGGGCAACCACCATTCTAAAAGGCCAGGTATTTAACCCCTTATTCCTTTGTGTATTGTTTGAAGTGTACATGAAATCTTCTAGAAACTTATGCAGACATGTACAGAACATTTCAGTTATGGTGATACGGTCTCCTCAAAATGTCATTGCTGAGTAAGAATGGTTGAAGCCCCAGATACAACAATAGGTTTACTTTGGGGAGTTTTTCTGGGTTTTTTTGAACTCTAGGGGAGATTCACTGCCCGTGAAAACTGATACTCAGAAGAGCATTTACAGTGACAGAAGATTCAGTGAGTCTGACTGGTTTCCATAAGAATAAGAAAAACAATGCATTAACACACAGTCCAGAATTCAGTATTTGTCACAGAGATTAATTTGGTATCTCTTGTCTCCAGCTGCACAGATATAGTGTGGTCTAATTTTTGTATGTGTGGTGGGTTCAGTGCTGGCTAAATACTAGTGCACCCACTAGAATATACTTACTCATTTCCTGCTGAGATAGGATTAGGAGGATTATGAGGAAGGAAAAGCAGGCTCAAAGCTTTAAAAGGGTGTAAAGAAAACTTTATTAACAGTAACTAAAAGAAAGAATAATAAAAATCAGAACAAAACCTTTAGAACCCTTCTCTTGCCTCCTACAACCTTTTCTTTCCCACTAACAATGTACAGAAACAATTCAGTCAGTTTATCACTTCTAGAATAGTCTTTCTCAGTTGACTTAGGAAGAGGAGTCCCTCTTGTCAATTTATGGAGACTTCTCCATAAGAAAACTGTTTTCTCGTAGCTTTTAATGTCCACAAATAGCAGCCACCCGGGGTAATCTTTAATCATGAAGTGCCTCCCATTTTTCACAGCTTTTCCCACAGCTGTGTTTATGGGCCATATAAACTTATGGGGTACTGTTTTAAAGATAAGCTGTTCAAGAGCAAAGGTTCTCTTTATCTATCTCTGAGATGGACTTTATCTCTGGGAACAGAAATCTTCTTCTTCTTTCCCTGGGGGCAAAGTGTCTTCATCACTCTTCTCTCTCTGTTCAAACTCCTCATGGGATCATAGGTACTTTAACATCTGCTTGCTTTAGCATAGATGCCTTTGCTCATATCTACAATTTGAACACTTCACTCCCCATACTTTTCAATGAGTTACAGAGAAAAAAGAGTCTGATGTATAAATTATGTCTTCTCCATAGCCTTACAAGAGTATTTCAGCCTAAACATCAGGCATTCTCATTCTCCTGCCATCTGGGACTTGACTCTTTCATTACTGACCTTGGTGTCTTCATGTTGTTCTTCTATGTGTCTTCACTCTGTCCTTTTCTCTCACTTGAGGGAGGATTGACGGTCTACAAACTTTATTTGGGCACTGAAAGAGTTAAGATCTCACTCAGGACTTGCAGATGGCCACATGATCCCTGCCAGGCAGTAGCCGGAGTTGTTTGCAGTAGAGGATTCCTTTGGTGGCCATGCTGGGGCAGGGTAGCAGCTAGAATCCCAGCAGCCGGAATTCAGCAGCAGCACACTGGGTCCATTGGCTTCGCCTCCCCTTGCCTGGAGGTTGCAGATGAACCTCAACAGTGGTAGAATCTTGGCCAAGCCAGCCCAGCCCAGGGCTGCTCCCGGGGTGCAGTGGACCCTGGCTAAGCCTGGGCTGGTGGCAGGACAGGGCTTAGTAGCGGCAAGATGTTAGCAGCCACAGCCGCGGCCCAGCCTGGCCTCATGGCCTGCCCTCCCCTGCCTGGCCACCGTGCCAGGAGGGGTGCGGAGAACTTCTCTCTCCAAAGGCCAGAAGCAAGAGAGCATTTTCCTGGGCTTCCTTTATTTTTAAATGTGCTCTTCTGCAGGGACGTGCTTAACTCTTTCAAGTGGTCCAACCAGGTGTCAATCCCCAAACTTAGCCAGCTGAGTGGCCCTTCAGAACAAGCCAGTTCATTGGCTGCGGCAGGTCCCCACAGGCAACCACCTATACCACTGCAACTGAAAACCAGGCTTTCATCAAACCATTACAGTTTTAAAATTCAAGAGCTTAATAAAACATATTTGTTAGAAAATACATCATTTTGCATGGCAGATTGCAGTCTTCAGTTTTGCGCATCTGCAAAAACATTCCCCAAATGTTCAGAATTCTTCAGAATCTCTTTGCCCAATGTAATTGGTGTTTAAATTTTCTTCAACTTAAGGTATGAAACCATTCTTAACACCTGGCACATGTTGATTGTCATCCTGATTCCAGGCCCAATCATTACAGAAAAAAGGCTCTCAGTAAGGAGCAAAATTGCTGTGTTCCTCTCATGCATTAAAGATTAAGTCTACTACAGAATAGTATTTTCCTACTCTTTTCAGTGTCATAATGTGAAATTTCTGACATTTATGATTCAGTTTTGTCCCTGGGGATTATTTGGCTAGAGAAACAAGGTTTTAATATTTTTTTCTTTATGGGTCCCATGATAGGTTCTAATAAAACCATCAGACGAGTCACAGGATGGCCTGAGCTAGAAATATTAAAAGTGAGACACTAAAGTTTTCTTACAGGTTTACAAATCATGACATTTCAAAAGTATATTTAAAATGTAGCTTACCAAATAGCATTTATATATATATATATGCATATATAGCTGTCGTGGTTTGAAAAGTGTTAGAATAGGAAGTGAGGTTTTTTTGGACACGCCTCTGCAAAAACACCTTGTTAAAACTGGGCACAGGAAGAAGCAGCTCTCTCTTTTCCGGTGGTCAGCAAGTCAGGTAGGGCGGACTCCATCCCCCGGCCTGAGGCCAGGGGAGGCCTAGGGGGGTCTTCCCTAGTTTTTTTTGCTCCTTTCCCCTTCCCCCTCGGCACATTCCAGCATTCCTGCCGCGGGGGCTGGAGCCCAGCGGGCCGTGCCCTGCTGTGAAAAACGAGCCAAGAAGCTGTGGGCCTGCCCCTCCCCCATTCCATCGGGAGAGGGAAGGGTGGAGAAAGCCAGAAATGGGGGAAAACCTGCAAACCCCTCCGGGGGGGGGTCAGCCAAGCTTTCTTAAGATTTCCCCCCCCTTCGGGAAAAACCAGCTCCGAAGGGG